>CM067370.1:125270577-125418593 GCA_034401795.1 Chaetoderma sp. LZ-2023a | reverse complement strand
AAACCGCTGATAAAAATACAATGCTTGGTCTTCGTCCATCACCCATCATCGCTGGCCGGACAGCGTACTCTCCAATGTTGCACTGTACACTATGATAATTGACCTTTCCAAGTTTATCCCGCATCGTCTGACGTCATAATTGACTACGTGACGTGTAGGATGATGTCATAATACTTACGTCATAAATGATTCTATCTGGCTCGTCTTTAACTCTTAATAGTTGTACGAATTGTTTATCTCTACTATTTAATAAACACGCTGTTGAATATTTTGAGCGGTGAGTGAATGCGTGGTCGTGGTCACAACTTCAGATTGCTCTTGTCCAAATACAGGTTTGAAAACATGCTCTAAAACATGCTGCAGAAGCTGATTTAAGTGCCTGTTCTGTCTTTTTCCGAGTGAAAATGAGATTGCGGTTCATTTAAGGTTAAGAATTTATCCGTGTGCTAAGCAACTGTTAGTAGTTTTTCCAAAGCAACAGAGGGATCTATTACTAGATATACCCCGCCTATTTCTAGATATACCTCGCCTATTTATAGACATACTCCGCCTATTTTTAGATATAACCCGCCTATTCTAGATATACCCTGCATATTTCTAGATATGCCCCGCCTATTTGTAGATATACCCCGCCTATTTGTAGATATACCCCGCCTATTTGTAGATATACCCCGCCTATTTGTAGATATACCCCGCCTATTTGTAGATATACCCGCCTATTTGTAGATATACCCCGCCTATTTCTAGACATACCGGACCTATTTCTGGATATAACCCGCCTATTTCTAGTTAAGCTCTACGTACATTTCGAGTTGAAACTAACATTTTGAAACTAATTTGACTGGGCGCTGTTGCTGTCATAGGCAGCAACAGCACCCAGTCAAATTAGTTTTAAAATATTCAACAGCTTACTTGCATAGTTTTGTGGAAATTGATAGTCAGTGAGTTCAGGGATCGATCGATCCCAACACGAGCGAGATGTGGGTGGAGCTTAGCTAGAGATGGACTGGACATAGCTAAATCTAGAAAGGTCCATTAAGACACGTAGTAATGGTAGCATCTTTTGTCGCGTCTATGTCAAATGATTTAATAATATTATGGATGTAATCGTTATTGGTTTGTATGTGTATTTTCTTAGATCAGCGTAAGAGAAATCATTATACAGGCATTCAACGCCATACTGATGGAAATGATAAAGACGATAATAACATTAATAATGGTGGTGATGATGATGATCGTAATGCTGATGACAACGATGTCGATGATAGAAAAGATTATGACCGGGCGATGACTTTAATTGTGTAATAATAATGATGACAGTGGTTGTGAAGATTATTGGTAAGAATAATAATAATGTATTTGAGAGACATACTTATGATAATAATGCATATGTCGATAAGAATAATGTATATATGTATAATGTTATATGTATCTCTACAACTATATACAGTTCAGAGAATAAATAATATGATATGATATGATATCATATCTTATTATATCATCGCAATCACAACTACATCAGTGTCTGATACCATTTTCACAGCAAGGGATCATCTGTTGTGAACACTAGTAGATTGGCTTCGTCTTGAGTAGGCTATTGGACAATACGATCATTATGTAATCATCATTGGCTGTTGCCTTTGGGATGAGTTGGCTCTGAGTGTTCAAACAAACACGTTTGCAAATGAGCCACGCATTTACGGATTGAGATGATATCATGCCAGGGCCAGATGGCATATCCGCAGATAATTTTGAATACATTGGATGACTCCGTCATCATCACCTCACGGTCAACATACAAGCCATCATATTGAACTGCATCTAGATGGAATTCAATGTAATACTAATGCATACGTCGTGTCTACGTTCATCCCTGTTCTGATATTCGAATCGGAGAGAAATTAAAATTTATGAAATATTTCCTTACTAGTTAAGGGAAATGTTCATATGTGTGGACACGCGTTAGCAATTCAGACTGAATGTGGAAATAGTTTAGTCATATTGAACGCATTACTGGCGTCTGCATGCCACTAGGGAATGCCGTCTAGAGGCAGGAAAGCTGAAAACAATGCTTTGTTGGCACAACAACGTGTTTTAATGGATCACAGAGGTGACCCCCCCCCCCCCAACGTTGCTTAGCACAATTACAGTTATACAGGGTTAGCGTGCGCGTGCGTGTAGTAGGAATAAATTAATATAAATAGCACATAGATAAACGAACGAACGAACGAACGAACGAACGAACGAACGAACGAACGAACGAACGAACTAACGAATGAACGAACGAACTGGCGAACGAACGAACGAATGAGCGAGCGAATGAAGAATGTAGCGAACAAAGGTTGGAAGGAATGAGCAAACCGTGCACCCAGATGACTGGGTAGTTGCTTGAATGACGATTGTTAATTTAGTGGGTGACAAGGATATCTATCTTTATTTGGATGGGTGTGTTGATGTACGGCTGGATGGAGGTAGGTAGGCAGGTGGATGTGTGGGTTTGTGGTGGATGGGTAGTTTGGTGTGTGTGTGTGTGTGTGTGTGTGTGTGTGTGTGTGTGTGTGTGTGTGTGTGTGTGTGTCTGAGTTGGCGCGTGGCTGGGTGAGTGGGTAGGCGGGTGGATGGTTGGGTGGGTGGATGGATGGATGGATGGATAGCCTGATTGACATGCGAACATAGGTAGGCAGCTCGCCAGGCAGACGTATATTCTTGTCGTGATTTGTTGTACACAAGCTGAATGTGGCGTGCTGTTTCACGGATAATTACACAACATCACGCTGTGGTATTATTTAAGACGTTTTGACTGACATATATGTAACATGTCGCTTTTGTTTAGAGTAGAGCCCCCATTTGTGGACCCAGAATGCATTTTGTATGATAACTGATTAGCGTTACAAAAACAGTCAACCATGTCTTAAGCGGCCACCTTATGGGGTTCAAACAATTATACATAATAGTAAAGTCGCAAATTGCTTGATATATTATGTGTTGTACCTCCAGTCATCTCCAACTGCTAGGTGGTCGCTTATACAGGGCTGAATCTAACTGTCTGTAGATAGCAAAGATTCTCTAAAATATAGGTAGTGAATGCAAGGACGCAATCACGAGATCTTTTATACTGCTCTAAAATTGATTTTAGTGGCATGGGCAGTTTTACTGTTCTGTATATAACCAATCTGTCATACGTAGTGGAATTCACAAACATCATCTGGGTGGACAAAATGACGACCATGTTAGCTTTCTTTACAATCAATTTCTTTTTATTGCACTGAGACCTTCACAAACCTGTTTTAAAGGTCAGCTCATTTGTCGTCTGCTCTTCACGCTGCCATTGCACCGCACTTACTCTAATGTTTGCTAGGTTTGTATGATAGTGATGCAATAACTTTGACATGTAGTTTTACTTGAAAATCTTTGAAATCGTAATTTTTCGGATTAACAGGCATTGTGGCTTTCAACATTTACGCCCCATTCTCACCATTCTGCTAATCTCACCAGTACTTCTAGTAACAATCATCGCCACTTGATTTACCGTCATAGCTGTAAGGTCATCTCTGAATGTCCGGACGGGTGGCTAACATATCCCTGGGTCTAATTTTGGATCTCGCCCTCCAGCAGTCGTGGATGAGGTAATCAAGTTAGCTGCTGTTGCAAAAAGCACAACAGAGATGGTGCGTCCAGTGATGATGCCTCGTTCTGGTCTCTGTCAGCGCAGTGTGCTGTTATTCTATGAATGGAAGATTAATTTTGTCCAAGTATATACCAATCATATCGCGGACTTGGCTAGGTACATAGTATTTGCCTAAGACTTTTCTCACTAGGTGCTGTGGGGTCGAGCCATACGCATTGGCCATATCATCCTCCTATGTACTGTCACAACCTTTCTTGTGTAAAGATGTGAGTTAAATGGGGCCAATATGTCCCGAGATAGCCATAGATACAATGTTGACCTGGGGCTTTTAATCTGGATCACAAACAAAGTCCAGCAATCCACATTGATGGTAACATTTGCGTTAAAATGTGCACCAAATTCGCACAAACGCAGGCGCGGTGGTGTGGCACGGTAACAAGATGACCTGCCGCAACAAACCCATGGGGCCTTAGGTGTGCTTTAAAATTGAGATACTGGAATTTAGGCATGAATACTTTAAAAAATAAATATACGTCTAATTTACAGAAAGACATCTTTATTTCGATAGATAGAAATGAACCGATTGACCCCACTTGTCAACAGATGCAAGCACTAGAGATCTAGCCGGGTATGAAATGCTATGAACTGCTAATTGGCTGCAGGGCGTTAGCGCATCTATGCACGTCAAGCGGAAGCAAATGGCATGATAAAACAAAAATTGGTTTTACCTCAAACATGTCTTCTGCAAAATATGACCCGAACCAATTTACCAGACAATTTCTGGTAGTAAATGTATAATGATAAAGCAATGATATTTAACCAAAAACAAATCTACCCAATTCTGAGATCGGGAAATACAATATTTCCCCGGAATGGGGAAAAGAATATTGCATTTGGGCCGGTGCGGGTGTGCACACGTCCTCAACAATTAAACTTTCATGGACTTATGCCTGACCTTTCTTCTCATTCTAAGACAAATATGAACCAATTTGACCTAAACTAATGTCGCTAAACGAATGGCCCCTCCCCACCCAAACCCGCTTCTTTTCACCTGAATGGAATTTGTCATGTTCCCCAATCAGAGCCTAGAATCGCCGAAATGAGATAGATGTACGTCAATGTTCTATGTGTATTTCCACCGTTATGTTTTACATGTACATGCATAATTTATTTGGACACGAAATCCCACATCTCTTGCCCATCAGCAACCAAGATTCCGTCATTACCATTTTCCTATAACGTCAATGATATTCTTGATCTAGACATAATGGATTCGGTTAAAGATAAAACTCCCTTAGTCTCGGAAACACATTATAATGGCATCCACGATCAATGATATGAGGAGGTGTCTAAGATTAGGGAGAATTGTCTAGCTATGGTCATCACTTTCTCTCTATGTTTTGTCTTCTCAGCCATTTTGATGTGGTGAGGTTGGTCTATAAGTGCACCGGATTCGGTCTTTATTACATAATGACATATTTTGTCGGGTTGCTGCGGGGATGTTTTATCTGTGCAGTTCAGAGTAGTCTGTGGCTACGGCGTCAAATTATTATTGGCCACAAGAAACTTAGCACGTCCATAACAGGTAAGGGAGAAGATTACCACAAGGCCACATACATGTTCCATCTAACTGCTTGGAAATTAACAAGCAGGGTCAAATTGAGGGAGGTTGTTCTAACGAAGCATTGGAAATCATTGAGTGTGCCAGAAGATGGTCAAGCTCTAAAACGTGTAATTTTAGAATCAACAAATTTGGAATCTGGTGTAAGGGGAGAAATATTGTTTCTTTTCTTTCAAATACTCAGGTACCACACAATTAGTATTGCAGGAATTCTCCAAGCATCAAGTAGAACCCATTAGAATAATTGGTATGGGCAATAGAGCTCATGATGGTCTAAAACCATACATATTTGTGCAAATGCCATGTTCTCTTGCCAGTCAGACTCCGGCGACGACAACTCTCCTCAGGAAATAACTTTTGAATTAATTTTGCCACTCCCGTCACCTCCTGGGAAGCAACAATGGAACTGTCATGCAAAGACAGATCTGTTGAAGATGAATCCGCTACAAACATCTCTGCAACCGGTTCGATCTGAACTGATCCATCAGTGGGTGTCATCGCATCAACAGGCGATCCATGACCAGATCTAGGAACATTTGACTTGGTTCCATCAGAAGAATCGAGTGCATATCATCGATATGATCCACCGAATTTGGCATACACAATAGCTTGCCAACCAGGACTCTCAAAGACCAGCTTAGATGGGAGTCGATACTAACGAGTCCATAATGTGACTCCGAATTTACATTCATAGCCAACTCTGCATACAAAGGGTTACTAAGTACCATTTTCTTCTTGCGCTGTCATGTGTTCTAAAGGATCATTTGACTGGGACAAATGTCCAAGGACCGCCAAGAGTGAGGAAATGATCTCCTTCTCACTAATGGTTGTTACCTCTAACATACTGATGCAGACTTGCCAACATTGCTTGAACCACAACGGTCTGATGGCTCAAAGATGCCACCAGTTCATGCATCAAATCCCGGTGGTGTATATCCAGGTATTTACATAGAGAATCTACGCATGCCTGCCAATCTGCCTTTACCGGTCAAATCTCTGTGTTATTGCCAGCGTATGTGTGTGTTTGTGCGTACTTGAAGGAGTTTGGCTGATCCAGACATTTACACCAAGTAGGCGCATACCTGCAAATCAGTGGTAAAGATGATGATGATGATGAAGATGATAACAACTACGACGACGACGACGACGACGACGACGACGACGACGACGACGACGACGACATTATTATTATTATTATTATCATTATTATTATTATTATTAGAATTGCTAATCTAGTCATTTACCCTTGTTATGTCCATGACTGCCTATCAGTATTACATGCTCTGAGACGAACGTCTGCAAGCCAACCACAATTCCTTCTTTTCACGCAGAAACGGCATCTGCAGATACATGTGATGATTTTAGTCTATGCGATTGGACCTCTTTATCAACATGGCCCACATTGGATCAAGCCATGCTAGGCAGATAGAGCATCTAGATATTAATGTATAACTTGAACACTGAACACAAATGTGAGCCACACAGCATCCTTTTAGGATTGTGCGATTATTGCGTTGAGTGATCGCGATCGATTATTAAAAAATAATCGTGATTACTCGATTAATCAGCTTGGATACCAATGACCAAGCCATAAATAAGAACAAAGGAATATCAATGACGAAAATTGCAATGATGTTTAGAAAAGTCCATTTGCAGGATAAGAGAATACTATTTTTGAAAATGTATCACTGGAATGCATGGCTCGATTGCCGAGCCAGGCATTCCAGTAATACATTTTCAAAAAGAGTCTTCTCTTGCCCTGCTAATGGGCATCCATTCACTAAGCAAACTGCCATTTTTCATGACCGATCCCATTATAAAGTAATTACAAGTTAGGTTTTGAAATATGTCATGCAAATAAAAATATTCACTATTATTCGATTATTTAAATTTTAATCATATAAATTCGCGATTTTAAACATAATCGCGATTTTCGATTTAATCACGTAATCGCGCAAGCCTGCATCCATTCATATATCTCTTTGATTCCGCAAGAGGACATCTTGCCTGCATGGTGTTCTTCCATTTTTCTTTCTGTAACATATCTTGGAAAGACGTAAATACATTTTGGAGCATACCTTCTGACATATGTCTGTGTAGTGGTGGTTCTGTGATATAATTTTGGTGCATAGCTTTGTGACATAAGATTGTACATGCCTTTCATGACTTAATGCATTTCTTTACTTGTTCTTTGTTACTGAACAGTCTTTGTGCATCTATTTAATTTTGTGAATAATACACATTATTACACCGAATAATACATATTCCACAACATTAATATTTGTGTAACCTCGTTCCTATTGACGGACAACTTTTACGCGTCACTGGGGGTAAATTACAAAGGTAGAAATATTTTCAATTTCATTAAAATTATATATTGATCACACCGCCGATCCTAGTACCAAAGAAGGATTACATTTGACTTTTTACCACGCTTTTCTACTGAGAAATCTTTAAAAGAAAGTATAATATCTACAGAAAAATCAAATTATCTTGAAGAAATTGAAAGTCAAGCGAATCTCACTGCCTGTCTTCAGTACCAGTTTTGCACTAACATGGATAAATGAAGCACAGCAGCGTTCGTTATGACAGTCGAAATTCGGTAGATTAAATCATCTAATTGAAGAAAAATAGCCTCTGCGATCATAGGCAGATGTTCTATGGCACACCAATATCCAGAATGTCTTCACGGGATGTTGTGCAGAAGTTTATCATAGCGACCTTTGACTTGCGCGTGCGTGTACAGACGTTCCATTTCATATTGGAAATGCCCAGACTACTACAAGTTTACGTAGTAAACGTTGATACTGCACCTTTCATTTGGCATGTACCTGCATGACAATGATAGGGGAAATGATGATTAGTTTCTACAAGAATCTATCCAGCCACCTGATGCACATCGGACCAATGAAAGGTGTATTGTCTGTTAATAATAATAGTCGGATAATCTTGTGCCACAAAGCAATAATACAGCATTCGACAGTCTTGGTGAGTTATAGGTTTCTTACTTCAAATAACGTGACAATCTGCTAATGAGGCTGATTGCAAATTCTCCGCTAGGCCACGGTTAAGCCCATCAGTCATTGCTCCCTAGATTGTATTCTATAATCGCAACTTTCATCAATCGAGTTGATTATCTGGCAGAACCTCAATGAATCTAGAGCGACTGATCCTTTTTATTATCATCTACAGATAGGAGCACGAGAGACAAAACGAGTTGAAGTTGAAGAGTTTCCATGGGAGAAGGTACGTATGAGTACGCCAAAGCCCATTATGGCATACTTCTGCCAAACATCATCTGAAGCCTTTTCTAACATCCTTGAACACCCTTTATCGATGACATATTCCTTTTTGGACGGGTGACTGCTGACACGAGGCCTACAATATCGTTGTTGAGTCATGGAACATCTCATGCATGATCTCACATAATCTCTTTCTTCAGATTCATTGAGGATTGCATTTGTCGACCCTTCAAGAAGACTCCCATGAAATAACGTTGTTGCAGTTAGTTTCTCCAGATCAAATAGTAAACTGTGCTGAATCAGAGGAAAAGTCAAACCAGAGGAAAACGTTAACCTAGGACTTCTACCGCCAAAAGGAGGGTGGCTTCATTTGCACGCAAAGCGGATTGAAATATCAGACAGATATTTGGAAGAGAGTCCATCACCATAACCAGACATACTTGAATCAAAGCAGAATAAACATGGGCTGGAGCCATGGGGTGTAAGGATGGGATACTGTCTCATAATTTCAGATGTTCTAGAAAGTGAGAGTCACAGGCTCGTCCCACTGACGATGCTAGCAGCGATGCAATTGAGGCTTCAGCATCTGTCATGTCTGATAGTAACTCTGACTAATCGAGTGATGATTTGGTCTAATACGGCTAGCAGTCTTATTGTCTAATATGTAGAGGGCGCCAGTATAAACAGTTTGAGTAATCAATTATTGTACTACGTTATTTAGGCGCGATACTATGTTCAATTTATTTTACGTCCCACATAATTCAATTTTATAGTAACTTAAAAAAACCAGCATACGTTTAGCGGTCATTGTAACAATGAAATAAATTAAAATGGGTCCATTTTATTTGTCAGATGGTGTCTGTCAGTTACTTTTTAAGGTGTTAGGGTCAAAATATTCCTTTATCACTGCGTTGCCAGTCACAGTAATGCATTTGACAGATTATAAGCAGCGGCCAAAATGTGTAACCATTTAACCTCAGCTGTTCACAATTGGTTTGCATATAACATATATAAAATTACTGAAGCCACTAGAAATTTTACCACGCTATAATATTTAGATGCGATGTTATCATCATTTCATTTTTTACTTCCCTATTATTCCATTTTCCAACCACTTTCAATAATGGCGTTTCTTTTATCTTCCATAGTAGAAACATTCTGTGAAATAAATGCCCATTGGTCATTTAGATCTGCTATATGTCGTCTATCATTCACCTGTTAAGCTAATAACACCAACATATTCATATAGCGAGAGAGAGAGAGCGAGTGAGAAAGCGACTGAGAGAGAGAGAGAGGGTGGGGGGCGAGTGAGTGAGTGAGTGAGTGAGTGAGTGAGTGAGTGAGTGAGTGAGTGAGTGAGTGAGTGAGAGAGAGAGAGAGAGAGCGAGTGAGAAAGTGACTGAGAGAGAGAGGGTGGGGGCGAGTGAGTGAGTGAGTGAGTGAGTGAGTGAGTGAGTGAGTGATTGATTGATTGATTGATTGATTGATTGATTGAGTGAGTGAGTGAGTGAGTGAGTGAGTGAGTGAGTGAGTGAGTGAGTGAGTGAGAGAGCGAGCGAGTGAGAAAGTGACTGAGAGAGAGGGTGGGGCGAGTGAGTGAGTGAGTGAGTGAGTGAGTGAGTGAGTGAGTGAGTGAGTGAGTGAGTGAGTGAGTGAGTGAGTGCGTGAGTAGGTGGGTGGGTGGGTGGGTGGGTGGGTGAGTGAGTGAGTGAGTGAGTGAGTGAGTGAGTGAGTGAGTGAGTGAGTGAGTGAGAGAGTGAGAGAGAGAGAGAGAGAGAGAGAGACGGGAGTGGGGATGGAATGGCTGGATGGAGAGATAGAGTGGGAGAGATAATTGGAGGAAGGGAGGGAGGGAAGTACGGTGGAGAAAGAGAGGAGCGGGAGGAAGGGAGGGAGTGAAGGAGTGGGAGGGAGGGTCTGGATAGTTATATAAACGAACAATGATTACACTGATGTGGGCATGCATATGGGCGTGCTGACTCAAAGTTACAGATTACCGCTGAACTTGACTCCCTGTGCATAAAAGGATGAGTGTCTATCCACTTTTACTTTGATGAGATGTCAGATTGTCAGTTGCCGAGTCTATGCTGTTTGCAAAGTTATTATGGTAGATTCTCCTCACAATGCTTATTTGCTCCTTATTGCAATGCTGCTGATATTCATCCCATTAGCTGCCTTTGCACCAATGTGTTCTAGGGTAAAGACGTGTTATTGTGTATATATCGCTAGAAATGTTTATATCGCGCAACTTTTCAGCATAATTTAGCAGTCTAGACTCTGCAATAAGTAATACATGTGAGTGTTAAAGAGCATAAAGTAATTATACATAACGACAGAATCACATACATGTCGTATATTAGTCGCATTATTTACATAACATGTTCTTAAAGGTAGACACTAATTGTGTTAAGCAATAGACAATGAGGTATATTACGCATAGCTCAACTAGCTTTATGTTTTCGTGCGCATAGCTAATGCGGTCATACCGGAAATACTGGCGCTATCTCCATTTCAGAGCAACGTGCCATTGATTTTAGTTCTTTGAAAATATTCCAAATAGAAGTGGCTGCTGCCAACAACAGCCTCCGAACAAGCACGCCTGAAGATACCTGAAAATTTACGATAAAGAATTCGCTATATCTGATCTTAGATACCAAATGATTTCAATTGTGTAAGTTCCAAAATCTCCGACAAACTGCAGAATCTGAGATAATTAAAAAAGTAGGAATTTGTCTGTGTTGCGGCTGAAAATAAATGCAGACAAAACAAGGAAATGAATGATATACAAGGTGAAGCGGTTATATCCAGTGTGATATCGACAAAATATATCCGTGAAGGATTCGCAGACTGGATGATAATAGAGGACTGTTGATTCGCTGGAGTCTATAACACTGGTCAAACATAAACAACAGCAGGTCCCGAAGAATTTGCTAGATGTCCTGCCACGCACCAACACATATTTACGACCATTGAACTTATGAGGGAAAAACCCAAGCAATCAAATCTGTAGTCAGAAACAAAATGATATGTACCTTGGACATTTGACAAATTCTGCGTTTTCACTGCTTTATCTTTAGCAACATTCGAATTAATACGTTAAAACTTGTTTCCAACTTTGTAAAGACGATTTTTGCTATGTAATTATAGTATTGAGTTTCGAGCACAAAATGTCTTAAAATGCATTTCGTACGGTGCTACGGAATGTCAATGCGTGCAACCAACTAATGCCACGATGCATAATCCATAAAGCAAGCTATAGTTTCCGCTTTTCTTAACGATATATAATATGCAGTACTATAAAAATAAAACAATACTAAATACCCACGCAAACACACTCCCACTCACAAATACAAACACGCACAGCGGCACGGACGCACGCATGCACGCGCACATGCAAACACGCACGCACGCGCGTACGCGCGCACACACGCAAGCACGCACGCACGCAATCGCGCACGCACGCGCGCACTCACACAATCACACATGCCAGGAGTGGGGGTGAATTCTGGAGGAGTATATATTATGGTCAGTGGACGGGCTGGCCTATAATATCACTATCATCCCTCCACGTTCCAACACTTCGCTATGATACTAAATATTATACAAATCTCAGGCACAGTAAATATACCTGTTGGTCATTCATGTATGTATGATTACTGTATTCTGCGTGTAACCCCGAGCCCACCAGTCAACAGAATTCGCTCTCCTAACCTTCAAACTTTGACCGTTAACCTTTAACCTTGAATTAGCCCGTGAGCCCCCATCTCCATAAAGCAGAGATACAACATTAAAAAAACAATGGCTGGTGTCTAGGGGTGAATCCTGAAAGTTGTTAACGTTTACTGGAAATTGGATATCATTAGATTGTGTCTGCTAAAATGGCTAATAACCACACAACAATGCCTAAGTCAATGATAATATTATTTATTTTAAGATAATATGAGATTGAACGGTCTTACATTAGTATAAATGAATGTATATGATAGAGGTTGTGCAATATTATGAAAAATGTTAAGTATTGTTAAATGTCCTGGATACATACGATAACGGCGACTCTTAAAAACTGACGATGAACATAAGCAATCCAAATATGGCGACGAACATATGTAATCCAAATATGGCGACGAACATATGTAATCCAAATATGGCGACGAATATATGTAATCCAAATATGGCGAGGCGCATCACACACTATTACTTGCAGAATATATCCTGCAAATTCTGGATCAGAACACAATATAAAACTATAATCCAACGGTAATCTAATACGAATAAATCCACTTAATCCAGACGGTAATCTAATACGAATAAATCCACTTAATCCAGACGGATGCTCCGGGTGTTACTACGTAGATGGCGCGAAAGCTAATGTACAGATGATGAATACGCCAGTGTACAGTTGATGAACACAGGTGGTGCTAATTGACAGGTGGTGCAAATGATAATGTTCTGAAACTCAGGTGACTCTATTGACAGGTGGTGCAAATAATGTTCTGAAACTCAGGTGACTCTATTGACAGGTTGTGCAAATAATGTTCTGAAACTCAGGTGACTCTATTGACAGGTTGTGCAAATAATGTTCTAAAACTCAGGTGACTCTATTGACAGGTTGTGCAAATAATGTTCTAAAACTCAGGTGACTCTATTGACAGGTTGTGCAAATAATGTTCTAAAACTCAGGTGACTCTATTGACAGGTTGTGCAAATAATAATGTTCTCCTCAAAACGCAGGTGGTTCTATTACGCAGGTGATGTTAACAATCTACAATTCCACGTAACGGTATAGAAGCAACGGTATTTCTGTCTATTTCGCAGACGACGTATACAGTCAATTTACAAATACTCTAATATAAACACACAGCTTCAAGACGACAAACTCATGCCTTCGGTGTTATCATTACGGCTCTCTCAACAACCAACGCGTCTACACTCTAACAGTTCCAAATCAGTTCTCCCTAGAATATCTTAATTTCTGCTTCAAATCCCAGACTTATCATAAAACTATCACATGCTGCATTAGTGTGAAATTAATGTGAATGCAACATGAGCAGGGACTAAATTAATCTTGACCAGGACTCCATTAATGTCAGATATCGCAAGGATCCAAACATAAGTTTCAAAATTGGCCGGGCATGGCCATGGCATTAAAATGTCAGAAGTGAAAGTGTATGGCCAGTTTCTGATTGCAGACTAATTTGTTATCAGTTGCTAACAATTGCTAGCCAGTAATAAAAAGCAGCTGCAGGCAGTTATCGTAGCGCATAAAATTGAAATAGCAGACTGGCCGATAAAATTAACACGGTACATTAAGGGGTGGATGCAGCAAGCTAAATTATCTACAGTACGACCAATATCTAAGGCATAACTATAAAACAAACTGTTGAAAATAGATAAGATATTTACAGTGGGCTACATGCGGCTGTAGTAGTAGAAACATCCTACAGCTGCAATCAGTCCTTCTTCGCTTTTTCCCACTGTGTCTTGTCCCCAGCCAAATCCTTAGCTTCCTCAGGTCCATTCTTGACTTGAGTGTACCTAATCCTGCTTTTTTTAGGTCACCTCGTAACACGCTTAGCAGATTTATGCAATGACGTCCTCTCCTGGCTCTGTATGTGCTGGCTCCGAGCAGGGCGAATTCCAAGGCTCTCTGTGCTGGTGTGTCTTCTGGCATCCTTAGCACATGGTCAAACATGGACCATCTTTGCTGGGCGACTTTTACAGACAGCGGCGGCGTATTACACATCTTGTATAGTGCATCGTTGGAAATTATGCTCTCTGGCCATCGGTGTCCAGTGATGGTGCGTAGGTGTTTGCGGTGGCAGGCGTCAAGTTTGTCTAGAGCTGCCTTTGGAGCTGCCCAGCTGTTACAGTTATACATCATCAAGGATACGCAGGTTGCATTGTATAGACTTTTTACCAATGGCATCTTTGATCTACGAATCCATAGCGTCCAGAAGGACTGGAAAGCTATGTTCGCCATGATGCAGCGTGCAGCAATGTCATCAGTACTGCAAAGCAGTGAGCCAAAGATTTTCCTTTTCCTCCATGGTTCGCCGCCACGGAGTGGATCATCATTTTCTTTAGTTTCATGCTTTGTAGACAGGTATATGTGGGTGAACTCTGTTTTGGATTCATTCATAAACAGATTCTCAATTCTTAGTTTGCTTGCAGCTATTGGGAGAAGTTCGTCAAGGGGTTTCTTTTTCTCATCTATAAAGTCCACATCGTCGGCATATTCCATCTCTAGCGGCATGCCCAGTACTGACACCGGAGGGTGGAGGGGGTGTGTGGGTGGTGGTTTGGTCTTGTGGAACTTGCCCTCACGGATTTCAATGCAGCAGCCAGGTAACAGGTGAAGAGAACAGGGGATAGACCATCTCCCTGTGGGGAGCAGATTGATGTCTCAAACTCTACAGACTTCACCGACTTGACTCGTACTCTCAGCTTGGTGTCTGCAAGCAGTAGTCTCACTAGTCGTAGCTCATCTTCATTGCAACTGGCCTGGCGTAGTACATCTAGGATCTTTGAGTGCTTACTTGTGTCGAAGGCTCGTAACATGTCAATGCCCATTTTGTGGAAATCCCAGTGTTTGGACATGACTACCGACCCAAGCATGCGTTGAGCACATACAATGTCTGCGCAGCTACGTCCACGTTTGAAGCCACTTTGACATGATCATGTGAAGTCGTCGATCTTGTCTCGGATACGGCATAGAGTAACATTGGATAGGATTTTCCGTATGCTGTTAAGGAGCACAATGGGCCGCAGATTGGCTGGGGGGGGGGGGGGGGAGGTGGCTTCTTGGGCTTGGGTAGCGTGATAAGGATGCCTTGGCCTACAGCGCCGATGGGAAGGTGGTGTATAAAAGCTGAATTAATTATGTGTGTAATCGGTTTGAGATAATGTCACTTGCATATTTGATTAGTTCATTGTCAGTTCCAGATGCACGCCAGTTTTTCAGGGCTTTCAGTGCCTTCTCAACCTCTGCTGTATTAATTGGTGTTAGTAATGGCCAGGAGTCTCCTGCGAATGGGCGCAAGGGCTCATCAACGTGGTCAGTGAACTGTTCCTTGAACCATTCTTGAATTGCCTCGGCTTTGACCTCGTCAGTCCCGATAAAGTGTCCTTCAGAGTTGTGTACAGTTAGTGGTGGTGCGTAGTCAGCAACTCTCAGGGATCGGGCTGCCCGAAACATTTTGTGGCAGTCATCCGTGGCAGTGGTTTCATCTGCTAGCGCGTCTGCTTGTTGGATAGCAAGATCTTTTAAGCGTTCGCTAATGTGACGCAGAATGTTATTGCGTTCCTGGCGTAGTTTGGTGCGATCTTCACTTTGGCCACTTTGATAGATGCGCAGACGTAACACTTTCTGTTCTGCTGACAGTTTTATTACGAGAGGGTCGTCAGTATACCTAGTTCTGTTGTTTTTTAGAATATCTATGGTGCTAGTAGCTGATGATTCCATAGATATCATATAGTATTTTGGATAGGGCTTCGTTTGGATCGGAGCTGACGGCGATGTTAGCTATCTGCTCCCCGGGGGCCTTTCTGTATGACATTTGAGTGTCAGTGTCGCTGATGAGCTTGGGTAAGTTGTAGGTGACTCTCCCCTCTTGCCTGGTATGGCGCTTATACATTGGGTAGAGCTGGTTCATATGGAGGCGTGTAATGACTGGCCTATGGTCAGAATTGAGGTCTGTGCCGCCATAGGGACGAGCATCCCGAAGTAGGGGTTTTGCTGCTGTCTTGCATAGTATGAAATCTATTTGGTTGAAGACAGCTTTTGTAGCCTTAGAATCTTTTGGGGCTTTGCGATCAGCAATGTGGCCAGTCCATGTTGTCTGGTGGCGGCATGGGTGTTTGAAAGCCGTATTTGTGGCAAATAGGTCATTGGATGCGTCTCTATTGCTGCTGGGTGTGCCCTCTCCATACGACCCCATGCATGAGCTAAGTCCTGAACTTTTGTCCGCAATACCGAGTTTACCCGGCTTGGAGTTGAAATCTCCACACATGAACAGTTGCCATCTAGCTGGGATAGTAATGGCGGAGCTCAGTTCTGCGTAGAAGGAATCTAATATAGCTGGATTCTCTTTGGCCCTTTCGGTATTTGGCCCATATGCGTTGACTATGCAACACTTAGTGGTGGTGCGCTTTCGCGTTGGTATAGCCAGGTCGATAAATGCAACGCGATCACTGACGTATCCAAAACTAATGGCATCGTCCAATACACTTGGTCCTATTACGAAACCTAATCCACGGTAAGTGGCCTGTTTTTGCTCCACAAGTTCTAGCTTATGGCCTATCTGAAGTTGCTGCTCTGAGTGCTTAGCTACTTTAGTCTCCTGAATGCATATCGATTTTATAGTGTTCACAGTCAGCACCCAAGGTTTGCCTCTTTGATGTTGCAGTCAGACCACGTACATTCCACGTAGCTATGGTAAGCTCCTGGGAAGATTGCGTTGTCCGAGGATGTCGATCACAGTTTCTTGTTAGAAGGTTAGACATAGTCAGAGTTGCCTCTGTGTGCGGATGTCAGCCCGCAATCCTTGATGACTTAGTTTCCCAACAAAGTTGGTACTTACGGAGGAGACCGGCGTGGAGGTGTCATCTTTCTCCCCCTGGTCATTCATGTTCAGCTTTATATCATTGCATCTTTTTTGCAAGTAAGCGTTAACATTGTCTCTGGTTAGATAAGGGGTTGCTTCCCCATTCACACACCCATACTCTAAGACCTCGGTACGCTTTGCTCAATAAGAAGCAGATTTAGCCAATAGTAATGGATATATTTAAAGTACATATGTAATGGATGTATCCAGTTTATCGATCAATCATATGACGTCATGATCAACAACGTCAAATGTAGGCTGACATCATAATCAATTACGTCATGATGACGTGATTAAGTCTGTCATAAACACTTAATAGTCCGTCATGTTGTACGAAGTGTATGTCTTTGCTATCTATTAAACATATTGTTGAATGTTTTGAAACTAATTTAACTGGGTGCTATTACTGCTAGGCAGTAACCACACACATTCATATTTGTTTCAAAATAGTCAACAACTTACCTGTATAGTTTTCTGGAAATTGAGAGTCAGAGAGTTCAGGGATCGATCGATACTAACACGGGCAAAGCCTGTGTGGAACTTAGCTAGAGGTGGGTGTGGCGTAGCTAAAGGTGGATTCATCTATTGGTGCATCAACGGTGTGTGTTGCTATGAAATACGTTCACGTTGTTTGCTCGCGATAGAAGCAGACAATGCGATGGTAGTTCAAAGCAACATTGATGTACCAATCATACATAAGCAAATACTGCCATCATTGGCTTGAGATAAAACATATATTCCAGTAGTCAGCCAGACGCTAATCATTGCCTCTACTATCACAATGGAGTTAAAAATAATATTTACTGGATTATGAGCATCTGACATCATTCTGCCAAGCTTACTTTGTTGTTATTGGACGGTGCTGATTGATCTTCTGATGATGTTCTAGTGAAGACCTCTTAGAGAGATACAATCTTGTTACTCTTTGCTTTTAAAATCTACGAATACAGAATCCTTTGAGAAGACGATCTCATTTTTTCTGTAGTTCAGATTGTAAAACAATTCACAGATTCTAAACCCCTATTGAACGTTCGACTGATATACACCAACAGGTGACATACATTCTCAGATGGAAATAGTATTTTGTAGAATGTTTAAAGATAATTTAACTTTAAAATATGAACATAATGTGATAATGTAGTGTACTTTCCATCAGGTTATTTTCAAAACATTCAATTGCTAAACTGAACTCTATCAATTGTCTTTAAAATGAATTTACTTTGATTCAGACGATACATTTTGCTGAAACGGTATCCGATCCACAAGTAGCAAACAATCAATCAGCTAACGACACCAAGCTGAGCGGAGATTCACAGACAGTGCCAAGACAAACACATCACGGTCCCGGGTAGCACCCCAGGAAACACACCAGTATTCTAAGATTATCCGCAACAACGGTGATGACGAGAGGTGGAAAATATCTATTTATTGGGGAAAGTGTGAATTAAATCTTAGATTTTATTAACCCTTTCACCAATAAATTCAGTATATCTCATTTTCATGGCAACCATACAGAAAAACTGTTGAATATTTTGAAATTTGTTTGATTGAGAGTCTTTCAGTTAAATTATTTCAAAATATTCAACAGAATAAGTTTTATATCGTAAAGACTACTTTTTCAGGGACTTGTCGGTGAAATGATTGATCATACATGAATAAATTGAGACCAATTATGTGATCTCCAAACTCGCCGGAAAGACAATTCCAGACAGTATTCACCTGTAGCGTCACTAGTTTAATCTTTCACCCACGCCATGCTTGAACAGTGAACTATTGTCATTAGATTCTGGTTTTTCTTGCTCGAGCTATTGGTTGCAAAGACGGTCGCTCACTAAGAACACCCAATTTTAAAATCACCAATTTCGGCTCGTACTGTCAAAGTTTTGCCAATTCACCTTTTCAGAGTATCTATCTATCGATCATCTGACGTCATATGACATCATAATCAGCTAAGCGGCGTGTAGGATGACGTCATAATCATTACGTCTTGAATGATTCTATAACGTCTTTAACGCTTAATAGTCCAACACGTTGTACGAATTGTATGTCTTTACTATGTAATAAACATTCTGTTGAATATTTTGAAACCAATTTGACTGGGCACTGTTGCTGCCAACAGCACGGAGTCAAATTAGTTTCAAAATATTCAACAGCTTATATGGAATCAAGAATCTATCACACGATTTATATCTGAATTACATAATCCTAAAGGTTAGCAATTGGCCGAAGTATGATTTCGACTGCTGCATCCTATTTTATTTATATACAGTATTTCCACCGAGAATATTCAGCGGCTTATCACATTGACTTTATTCTTCAATGTTACTGTCTTCCAATCAAGCAAGTTCTAAATTACATTTTGTGCTTCTTCAAACTACCATATCACTGTTTCTCGTTCGCTTAGTACTTTAAACTAAACTGTTATATGATATGTAAATAATGGCAAAAAGAAATTGTATATTTATATAATGCATGAGTCAGATATAGTCAATCATGTCTGTAAAACGTATTTAAAATCCGATTTACGGCACTTATAAATGATTACCGCATTTTTGTAAGCATGCCAGCGAACACTAAATAATCGTGGTTCTCGAATGCATCTGTCATATTGTTTGGAATTTTGTATCTTGATTGCAGATATTTATAATTAGATAAGTTAGCGATTACTTTGCGATTAAAATTGTTTAGCTTCATTAAATACATATCAGAGATCTGATGGAATGTTGTATGGAATACTTTGTGCTTTGTATTAAGCTATCAGAGTCACTGTAGTCTCCAGATTGTTGTTTGTAAATCTGCAAACGTATTTATGTGTGTTTCATTGGTAACGCCATCTTCTACACCACAAACAAGGAACTCCAACCGCTGCTCATTGGTAAATTTTGAAAATGAACTATATATATTTAGCTGGAAGATGATTCTGTATGGTTCTCTCTTAATACTTTCCTGTTTGCTAAAAGTACACTCTGATATGGTGAACTATCAAAATGTATTTCCAGCCAGATATAGACACTGGAAGTGACCGGAACGTGTCTTTGGTTGGTAATGATTATAGTTATAGATCCTCGCCGTAATGTTTCTGTTTGCTCCAGGCTCTTCGAATTTCAGGTTTATGACTTTCCCGTTTGTATCCCTTCACTTTACCTTAATACAACAGCTAATGTCGTGATGGGGGGGGAACTTCTATGTCCAAAATCTGCTAAAACACCTAAAGGTGTAATGGGACATGTGTGTTCAACCAGTAATGATACATGTGATCTGGAAACAGGAAGGACTAGCCAACCCCGAACCAGTAATCCGCTCTCCAGAATGCATTTCGACCATTCTGGGGATGCCTGTACCTAAGGCATGCACGATGGCAAAAATGTCTACGCCACGATTTTCCCTTTCTGCGCATGCACCAGGCCACTGGGCATACCATCGTAATAGACAGAGATTTCTTCCTAATGGGATTTCTGACTGGATGGACACTTTTAGCATGTGACGCTTAAACAAGGAATCATCAGACATTCCCTGGGAGAAGACAACTTGAAACATAACTCGCCATTAAACTCGCCGATTCCCGCTAAAGCCTATGGAGGCTGGCACAAGTAAAGAAAGTCTCCCATTCGTTGGGGAGATAATGAGATTCAGAGCAGAGAGTATAAAAGCCGATTATTCTCCACCATAAAACAGCTGCATAGAGGTTGCCCTAGGGCTGCCTCGATAAGGACCTCGGTCGACGGTCGATCCCTCAGTTCCCTGGTTCAGAAATGACAGGGAAATTGCATAGCAGAACTTTGGGGACTTCAACTGCTTGGAGTGGGTCGACAATTATAAAGGCAAGGGAGGGTCTAATTTTTGTAAAGGCTGCCAAGAAAAAGCATCCTAGTTTAAACTAAGAACTCATAACTACAGCAACAAATTCTTCTGCTTCTGGAAATCTCCGCTGTGATTTCAGCCGCTTCAGAAGACCCCGCTGATCTGAAAAATCTTGCCTCGTCCCCTGAACTGAAGTAGATTCGATTGTACACCGGCAAGACCTTCGACTTCGCCCACGCTTGAACTTGGCTCAGAATCGGTTCTACTGCCCTTCGTCTGCTGCTCAAGAACTTCTGGAGGAACCTCACCTCCGACCGTGGATGGTTTCCCGTGACAATGGAAGATTCGTATTTCTGTGATCATTGATTCCGAAATCTACTGTTCCGTCTTCTGTACTGCCTTGTGTCGCCAGATTCTAGATGGACTATTCTCTCTTCTCCCACATCGCCTCTCTGTGACCGCATTTCATGTGAAGAACTGCTGAACTTTCGCCCACTCCTCAAGGTTACTACTTGGTTTATTGTGATCTTTGGCCACAAAGGATTATGTCACTGTACAACATTGTGCCTCAAGAATATAACTGCCATGGCTGGTTAAAAGCCGACAACGATAGCAATAGCAAAACCTAGACCCCGCGTTCGACGGGACTGTGGACAATGATCACTGAACTTTCTACCATGCTTAATATGGACTGAACCTTGGATGTTTCTCTATATGTTAAATGTATGCACTAATCTAATTTGCTTTTTCTCTACAGAATTTAGATTTTACCGTCTTAAGTGAAAAAGGAACCTAGTGAAATAGGGCACTCGCCTCTTCTGCCGCTTCTCTCAAAGCAGGTGAGGCCCTCCATGCTGAGGAACGATTTTCCTCTTGTCAAAAATGCCATTTCTTTTCTTCCGTTCAGTACATCCCCACACCTCAATTGGACAAACCCTCAAATGGTATATCATCGCTGACGGAATTCTACTATCTTCCTCATTAGCTCCAGTCGAAGCTGTCACACTCGATGTATGTGCTTGGTCCCCCCCCCCCCACCCCACCCCCACACACACCCCACCCCCGATAAACGCCGCTTCGACTACTGGGACACAAGGGGCCTCTCGAGTAGAAAAGGTTTGTTAGACTTCGGTTCCCCACGCCTCTCAGCTCAGCGTTCACTCACACGAAGCTGAAGTCATAGCCGCTCTTGCCTCCGCTGTGAACGACTTTGACCTAGCAGGACTGCCTCATGCCACGTAAGGCCATTCCCCATGGATACCCCTCGTCTAAGGCTCCAAATAACCGCCACCATCCGTTCGACCACACTACGGGTCTTGTGACCCTCGCTTAGAAGTATTACAATAGGAAGCTTCACCACCTGAACTTTCGCACCCCACACTAGGACTCTTCAAACGTGCCCGCTAGGCTGGATTTTCGACATGGTGGCGTGGCTACCCTCAAATAATTTGGCGTAACTAATGTTTCGATTTGCTTTTTATTTTAGACCACTAGGCCAGTGGTCAGGACAATGCTTAAGTAGTTATCTGATCCTGTGGTTAACACCGTTTCTAGAAACTGAACCCGATAACCACCACATCACCGGAATCGTTTCCAAGTCCGTCACGTCTTCATAGCACCCGGACTCGGCAGAGGTTCCACTAAACACTTTCCTTGTTCAAATAGTTACACAGGCCTGTTTGTGCCTCTGAAATTTGGAAGGTCCGCCATCTGTGCCTTATCGAGCCATTTTTGACATCGTAAAAGATGGCCTAGGCTCTTTAGTCGAAGCCACGCCTGACATGGCGAGGCAAGAGATTATCCCATAATCTAACTGATGGCATCCCACAAAGGTCATAAAACCTGCACGCACCTGAAAAGTAGGTAAAAACATGACCTCACGCAGAACTCTCCTCTCTAAAAACTGAGTAGAGATAGGTATACACAGAAAGAACCACTTCGGAATGCCTGCTGAGAACGTCGGATCAACTAGGCGGCGATTACTAAACTTTCAACCCATTCCTTCCTCGAACACCAAAGTAGGATCCGCTTTACGTGGATAAACCTCCAAAGCTGTAAGTAATTCAGACAATACCTAATGGCTTTCTCGTGACCGACTAACCTTTATTGCATCGACTGACAAAATGATTAGCGACTGCTTGTGATGTACTGACTGCCCGGGATAAGAATAGGAAATGTCTGCTGTCTCGCCACCCATCGAAAGACCTCCCCTTTCCTCCCCCAAAACAATATTTGCTTCCATCGCTCTTCAGACCCTCCAGCCCCATCCCCACCCACCCCCACCCCCGATGCGACATCAGATCGGTTAAGGACCTGGAGACGTTAGGGAAGGGAATTGCTCTGACGTCGCCCACGTGTGCACCTTTCTTGGCCTATGACTAAAAGTATCGTGCACGGAGCCTAGGAAAACCTAAACGTTAGCAAAAAGACCCCCTTTCCCCTGCACCTTCTCTTTCACCTTCCTCTCCCTTCCCTCGAGACACTAGCACCCGAGAGAGAGATACATAAAATAGAGCTCGGCTCGAATGGTGGCAAGAAAGATCGACAGCCACCTGCGGCCCTTCCTTCCTCCTGGCTTGCATGCACTACATACACACTCACCTCCCGCTCCCCAACGACTAACCGGACCGGATCCCTCGCCCTAGTAGGTCCCACCCCTTTCGACCATGTGCTCCTGTGGGGATTCGCCTCACTGGTTGTGGCAAGAGCGACTGCCACCGCCACTGCTAAAGAAACTCCCGCTGATGCTTCCATCACCATTTCTATCGCCATTAGAGCTACCACTATGGACAGCACCACTCTCGGAAATCCTTCCGCCACACCTGTGACTTCCTCCGTCGCGAGCAACACCGTTTCTTGTTCTTCTCCTTCTACAACCGCTCCTGTCATTTTGCCCGCTTCTGCTGGAATGAACGTATAATACATGGCGCCCTCCTCTACTCGGATTAAGGACTGACTGACTGAAAGAAACACATAGTGAGCTGCCATGGCTGCCCAGCGCCCCGACTGCCCCCCCCCCACCCACCATGCCTAAGAACGGTAGCAAAAGGGACGAGACTGGCGAGACACCGACCACGTCGAAGACTAGGTCGAGGGTACAGGCAATCCGCCATGCTGGAAATGCCTGGCTGGACTCACGCACCTCCGAGGAGGCGGCTAGCCACTCCAGTCAGCAACCCTTTGTTTCCCGTCACCCACACTATGGAAGGGTCGTGGCAGGCCCCAAGACCTGCTGAAAGACCCGAGAAACACTCGGGGGGGGGGGGAGTCCAGGGCCCGGGCCTCTGCTTGACTGGTGCTTCCTCCCGGGGCCCAAGAGAGATCCGAAAGAACGCGATGTCAGCTCACGCGATGACCGACCACCCGGTCCTCGAGAGCGGGGATGAGCGCTAGTCGAGTGGCTGCCCGGCCACATACACGTCAATAGGGTCGGAAACTAAATCTCTGTAAGGGCACTCCATTCAAGGGACGCTAACACTGCCTATCAGAATGGTCAATAGGCTGCGTCAGAGTCATGGTCGGTCCAATGATTCACACGGTCCAGAGAATCATCTTTCTAGAATCATTCTCACTGCGTCAAGAGAAGTGTCGGCTACAATTGCACATCATATTCAGTCCAATCGGCCCCCTGCTCTACAGCATCTTGTTTTGGAGTTTGGACCAGTGAAGCATACTTTAAATATGTCCACCTTCAAAACGATGACCGTAGACATTCGGGCCCATAGAACGATCTTCGAACTTCGATACTCAGAAACAATGGTGAGGATCAGGATTCTATGGTCCTGAGAACCAGCATACATTCCCACGATATAAGACATGGAGAATGTCTTCTACAAACACATGCCTACCAGCGCGAGCGATGGCACGTCATTCCATGAACACTGCAGTGTTTTACAATACTTTATCGCCCCGTTTTCTGCGAATAGTGACTGACCATGTATTGGTGCAGACGCTGAGTATTGACTTAATTTCATTCGTGACAACCAATCCGCTATCAATAACCTCATTATCTTTCTAGTGTCAGTTTCCGATGGTCAGAAACATCAATGTAAATGACAGAAGTATAGCAATTACCAACCAATACTAATAGTACATAATAATAAGCATGTATCCACAGCGTAGGTTAAAGCATATTCTAATCTGACAAAAATTCCAATCTAGGTTGTGCAGTTCTTAACCAAATGAAAAACCACATGGTCACCACATCGCACACTTTTCTATCCATGGGTGGCGAACCACACGCCATGCAACAATTTACAGTGAAACCTGATAACTCTTTGCAAAGGGAGATCATCAGGGACAGATAACATTTTGATAAGGGAGGGAGTGCACACAGTGCACACATTGTGGGGCGGTTAGGGGAGCGGTGTACTACTCCCTTGAGGTAGAGGGGAGTTGGCGGGGCAGATATCCCTCTTTCTTAGACCGCCAGTTAGTCGAGCAATCTGTGAGTTCATTTTAAGGCAGTTGGAGTAGGAAGAGCATCCTTCCATTAATGCAGTTTCTCACACAATGTACCAAATTCAGTGCATTTAATGATGGAGCACGGCATCAGATAATATAGTCCCCAGCAGCCCTGTTTTCATACCTAACTAGAAAGTCAAGTTCTTTTGTTTCAAATGATTCAAGATTGGAATAGCCACATTCTTCTTGTAGTATTCTATTGATGTGGTGGCATTCACAGTAGTTCGATAGACAGATCGTCCCATTGGCTACTTCACCTGGCACTTGGACCTGGCTACCAATATTTTCTGACAATTAGTTGCTTCATCAAACAATTAATTGAATTGGGTTTAAATATTGGTTCTAAGATCTGGCATTATTGTCTTTTTGTTGTTGATTTAAACCGGAACATTTTGCTGTACCTGCCTTCAATAGTTGTTCCTTTTTTCTTTTGTGCCGTTTTTGGGTTGAAATTGTGGCATTCGCCTTTCAAAAATTAGGTTTTTCAATAACGAAATCAACACAATTTCTAGTCAAGTTGTACAAAGGCTTATGGACGAATCATCACTAGTACGTATATGGATGGTTGCATTTTATGAATTGGCGTTACTCTCCAACTATTTATCAAAAACGTACAGATGATATAGGTCCGCGTACACCTCAATAACTCGTGCACTCTTCCATACCTGCATCTTTAAATGTTTGATTTAATTATTGCTAAAATAATTTTGATGGTTAAAAAAACACATACTTCATGCACCATCCCCTCTAAATCCACCCATGTGGTCATTCACTTCAAGAATAATAATACATCCAACATTACCTGGAAGAGTGACCGGAATCATTATTCCGGATTCCCTAGGTGCCTGTGTTGAAAAACACCGTATGTCTGTTGGGTCACCGAATCGTGCTGATGAACGTTTCTATCTGCGCCATGCAACTCACCTTTCCAGAGTATCCATCCATCATCAGACTTCGTATGACGCCATAATCAGCTCAGCGCGTGTGTGATGACGTCATAATCATTACGTCAAAAAGGGTTCCATATAGACCGTCATCAAATCTCAAATGGTCCGACACGTTGTATGAATTGTATGTCTTTGTAATTCTTTGCTATTTAATACACATCCTTAGGCAGCAACAGCGCCCAGTCAAATTTGTTTCAAAATATTCAACAGCTTACCTGTGTAGTTTTTTGGAAATTGATAGTCACCCTGACCATCAATTCAAAGATCGATCGATCCCAACACGAGCGAGGTCTGGGTGGAGCTTAGCTAGAGATGAGCGGCCATAACTAAAACCGGAAAGGTCCATTATGACAACTCCATTGTGGCTCCAGTAAAAGACTTGACTACTGGAAATTACTAGAAATTTTACACGATATTGAGAAGCAACGACCACGTAATTCTATCTCAAATGAAGCAATGCTCCCTGAAGGCGAGTGTTGTTGTTATGTGGTCATCTATCTATTACTGTGCACGTGCTGGTCAGATATAGCAATACATTTCCTAACCTGTGAAATCTAAAATCTCAGAACTAATGGAGGATTCCAGTTTATCCATCAATCATATGATAATAATATGATGATAACCATAATCATCTACGTGATGTGTAGGATGAGGTCATACTCGATTACGTCATGAGTGACTTAAATAACTTCGTCACAAACGCTTAATTCAACTTTCCAGAGTACCCACCCATCATATGACGTCATAATGAACTGTGTGATGTGTACAATGACATCATAATGAATGACGTCATGAATGACGTCGATAAGTACGCCACGAACGCATATTTGAAGACGGTCTATGCGATGTTGTACAAATCGCTTGCTTTTACTATTTAATAAATATACTGTTGAATATTTTGAAACTAATTTGACTGGGCGCTAATGCTGCCATAGGCAGCAACAGCACCCAGTTAAATTAGTTACAAAATATTCAACAGCTTCCCTGTATAGTTTTCAGGAAATTGATAGCTAGGGCATTTGGGGATCGATCAATCCCAACACGGCGAGGAGTGGGTGGGGCTTAGCTAGAGATGGACGGGGCATAGCTAAAAATGGAAAGGTCCATTGGTGACGGACTAAGCGTTGTTGTACGAATTGTATGTCATTATTATTTCATAAACATGTTGTTGAATACTTTAAAACTAAGTTGACTGCGCGCTGTAGCAGCGACAGCACCCAGTCAAATTAATTTCAGAATATTCAACAACTAGCCTGCATAGTTTTCTGGAAATTGGGATTCAGAGAGTGCATGGATTGATTGATCTCAGCGCGGGCAAAGCGTAGATGGAGCTTAGCTAGAGATGGGTGGGGCATAGCTAAAACTTGATTGTACATATGCACACAAAAATGCTTGAAAATAAAAGTGTTAAAATTGTATACATTTACAGCCTTAAATTGACGGCCTCGATGGAATGAAACGAAATAATTCTTAGCATAATTAAGATGATTTCATTCCGCATAAATAAATTTCGTATTATTAATTATGAATTTGAAATTGAGGTACGAGACCCTAATACAAATTCACAACCTAAAAAATTATATTAATTTATACGTAATGAAATTTATTTCGCTTCATTCCATCTAGACCCACACTTCAAGCCTCCAA
This sequence comes from Chaetoderma sp. LZ-2023a, assembly GCA_034401795.1. Classification (NCBI taxonomy): domain Eukaryota; kingdom Metazoa; phylum Mollusca; class Caudofoveata; order Chaetodermatida; family Chaetodermatidae; genus Chaetoderma; species Chaetoderma sp. LZ-2023a. The sequence continues at coordinate 125,390,640 of CM067370.1, read as the reverse complement.
AAGTATACAATTTAAACAATTTTATTTCAAATCAGTCTTTTTGCTGTGACTATGCACATTTAAGCGCTCGTAACCGCCATCTTGAAAAGCACATACATGACATTTTAAACCGAGATATATTCGCGTGTCTATATGACAATAGACATCGCTGGACTCGAGAGATGTGAGCCTAGCTGCACAGTTGTAAAAACACAGCGACGCGTATAGCTATACTCAATGCAAACATTTTAAATTTCAAGACTGAGTCGTTAATCTTTTTAGCAGAAGTCACGCGCATATGCTATTGAACCGTAAATGGTAAATAATTTGAATTCAACTGTGAAGTTGCCGAGGATAATGGACCTTTCCAATCTATCCATCCGTCATATGACGTCATAATCAACTACGTGACTTATAGAATGACGCTATAATCAATGACGTCGTGAATAACGTAGATAAGTTCGTCCAGAACTCATAGTTGTTGTACGAATTGTATGTCTTTACTATTTAATAAACATGAATATTTTGAAACTAATTTGACTGGGTGACCCAGTCAAATTAGTTTCAAAATATTAAACAGCTTACCCGTATAGTTTTCTAGGTAGTTCAGGGGTCCCAACACGGCGAAGTGTGGGTGGAGCTTAGCTAGAGACGGACTGGCACAGCTAAAACTAGAAACGTTCATTGTCTAGAAATCGTGGTCTATACATGAACGTGGCCCTCTGCGAATGTGTATTACCAGCACCCCGTAATCATGAGGAAGTGAGTATTGCATCGGGGCGAGTCTATCTGTGTGTGACGTGTATACGTTTGTTTGGAGATGTATTAAAAAAATCTAGTGATCTGATTGGTTTAAATGTTTACACAAAAACGGATCTTAGTGTGAAAGCGGATTTCCAAACATTTAATGTGTCCGGATCAGATAACGTTCTGAATATCTGGATATTCGGAAACTAATGCTTCGATTTTTCTCAAATGTTAACACCAGAAAGGGTGCTATCATAGGATTCCGCATTTGCTGGTCCTGATCTGAAAAATACGGAAAATCCGCAAAAAAGGAAATTATTATGTGTCGAAAACGAAAGGTATGAATGGAAAAACCCGCACGTGCTATCTTTACGCATATTTATTTACAAAAAAATGTCTGACGACAGCGAAACGACACACATTTGGAACAGTACTCGCGACCTCCAAAGTATATACCTAATTATAAGCGGTAAATACGAGCAGGAAATACGATAATAAAAATGTTAACTATTGAATGGTTTAGGTAACGATATACATAGGCTACATAGGCGCATACCTGTCTATACTGGACACCCCACAGACGGTTATAGACAGTAGAAAGATTAAAATAAACAATAACAAATAGAGGCTGGTGCCAAACGAGTGTGGTTTTTTTAACACACGTGTTCTTATGACCACCCGAACTACAATCTTTCGGCCAATAAACAAGTGACTTTGGTACCCGATCATAACGATTCAGATGACTATATCTCGATCATAGGGCGTTATTAGACACGTTCCAGATGTTGAGCAGGCTTTTTTAGCCAGAGAATCCCACATGAAACGGGGTGGGAACCCCACCTGTTATTGTATCACACACACATTGTACAAAGCCAATGCGCGCTATTAAACAATTTCTCTCAGCCGTATCGTTGTCAACTAATATCTAACATTTATTGCGTGCGAAAATATTTATACTTTGTGGATAATACAAGCAACAAACCCCGATCAATTGAGATTCTTTATTCGAGTATAGTTCGAAGCTCTGAAGAAGATATCGGGAAAGTTACTTCTTTCATTAGTCTATATCGGGCCCATACAGGACATAGCTGTAACTATGGTAGTTTTATTTCAGGCCAGTACGAGAAACTTTCCAAGATTTCAAACAGGCACCAACTTATATATTCCTGGGTGGAGTGAGTCACCAAGTGGTGAAGTAGATTGCCCATTTTTTCAACGATGGCGAGTTACAGCCATGATGTCACAGCTGTGATGGTTTATTTATAGTTGATTCAGGAGGGTAGCCTAGGCTAGTAATTGTTGGTGCGGGAAGAGATGATAAAATTAACCTCTCTGGCGTTTAATTACCTGGTTCTTTATCCAGTTATTCTGGTGATGCAGATGTTGCCGTTTCCAAATTAAACACCAATCTGTTTACGCACCACACTAACAGCCTCTACGGTATATTTGCACACATATTATTCAGGGCACAAATATCTGCGTGTAGTCGTGAATGGGTTAATCTCTCGAGGTTTTACATCCCCCATCAACTGCGCTCTAGGGGTGAGATAGCGCGTGTAGAGAGCAGATACCTCAGTGTCTGACAGGATCTACCAACATGAAGCTACCGCACTTCCTACAAGTGGTTACTCCGGCGGATACCCAGTACTAGAGTTATAGTGGTATGTGTGTTTGTAAGCTGGCATGCGGCCGTTGATGTTGCGGGAGCAAGGATATATCTCTATTTGCCTCTCATCTCTCAATCTATCTATATATCGGTGTGATCAGAACTTTTTTCTCGTGCATGGATTATACTATCGATGAGTACCAGTAAATTCGTTCTTAACTTGTGAGTGAATAAATAATAGTATTATTATTAGTAGTAATAGCTCCTCCTATTAATAATTATTTAAGGCTATCTAAATGGACTGTTTCCTTGTTGAAAGTTCATATTATTATATATTGTTTGAGGATTTTATACGATAATAAGGTACGTGAATTATTTCTTGCACATTTTTCACAGACTGACAAGATCTCGGAGGTTCATGTTTGTATTGAATCTAAATTAATGGTATTTCCCAACTGCTCAGAGCAATTAACACGGATAGGTTTAAAGCAACATTCTATAACTAATTGAATTACTTACTCTGAACAAATATTTAAGATATAAGATGTTCAAATAGCGAAACAACATCAACCACAACCACAACCACAACAACAACAACAACAACAACAACAACAACAACAACAACGACAAAGATGACGATGACAACGACCACGACAACAACAACAACCGCCAGACAAATTAGTATCAAAATATTCAACAAAAATGTTTAATAATGGAGGAATCTAGTTTATCCATCAATCATATGACGTCATGATCAACTACGTGACGTGACGTCATAGAATTGTATGTCTGTACTATTTAATAAGCACGCTGTTGAATATTTTGAAATTAATTTGACTGGGCGCTGTTACCGCCATTAGTTTCAAAATATTCAACAGCGTACCGTATTATTTTCTGAAAATTGAGATTCAGAGAGTGCATGGATCGATCGATCCCAACACGGGCAAAGAGTGGGTGGAGCTTAGCTGTGATTCCTCCATTGTATTGAATTGTACATTCGTCAAAGACACCCCACCCCTCAAGTCAACTAACACGTGACGTATTTTATTAAAGACGTCAGATGCTCGCGTGACAGATCAAATACATCCAATGAATGACAGCGATCTGAAGATTTAATAATAAAGCGATGTCTTATTACAAGTCATTTGCAATGTAATTTGACTGGGAGATGTTCCTCCGTATGGCAACAACAGGTTCCAGTCATATTTGTTTCAAAATTTCGAATTGTTCTTTCTATACTGTTGTCTTGAAATCGGGACACTGATATTTGAATTGTTAAAGACGCAAGACGTGTTGTCATCGGATCATGTGCCATGAAGCTTGTAATGGAGGAATCCAGTGTTAGCTATGCCCCGCCCATCTCTCGTTAAGCTCCACCTACGCTTTTCCTGTGTTGGGATCAATCTATCCATGCACTCTCTGAATCTCAATTTCCCTCTCAAACTATGCAGGTCAGTGCCCAGTCAAATTAGCTTCAAAATATTCGACAGAATGTATATTAAAAAGTAAAGGCATACAATTCTTACAACGTGTCGGAATATTAAGCGCAGACTAAATCGAATCATTCATGCTGTAATTGATTATAACGGCATTCTACTCGGAACTTAGTTGATTATGACGTCATATGATTGACTGCGGAAATGAATTCATGAATTGGGTATGGGTTTGAGTGCAGATTAAGAGGTTGAAAGTAAAATTGACAATGGTGTTAAAATATCAGGTTTTTTCTGATTCTGGAAATGCTCAACTGAAGAGAGGCCGAGTATGCTTGCTGATTCATCCGCCAACGATACCTGCTTGACGATTATTTATTACCTAGATCATTAATCTTGAAGACAGAAAGGTTACTAGGCAACTTGATTAATGACTACCTGCACATATTCTCATACATTTCTTCAACAGATTCTCCGGAAAAGTGTTGAGGTGTAGCATAATTTTTTGGGGGGGTTTGCTTTAGCGATTTGCGTTAAGTTTCTTAAAATACATTGAAAGTGCTTATTCTTTTTCACAGTATTGATAAAATATAGGTTGTGGGGCTGGGGTGGGGTAAGGTGTTGCAATATTAGGGTGTATTTATAATGAAATATATAATATCAGAAGTCCGTCTGATAATAATACATTAGCAAATATTACAAACGACTGGAAATCAAGAAGAACTATTTTATACAAGCTCTAAATGTGTGCTCATATTTACTGACCACCCACGAGCTAACTCCGAACACGCGCATTCATCCTTCTCTCAGCCAGCTGCCCGGTACTATTACTTATATTCAGTGATTTCGCGCATGAAAGCAAATGCTCGGATTTTGTAGTATGTCAGTCTAGTCTTAGTAATTGGTCTAACTAAGGTCTGAAGGCTGGTGGTCAGCTCCATGTTTCGATCTGTAAACAGTGCTTCGCAATAGACGGATCAATTTGAGACTAGATATACCCCGCCCATATCTAGCTATGCACCGCCCTTTTCTATAGGCAAGGTCCGCACACTTAGTAAATCCATCGAAGACATACAATTCGTACACTTGACATACTTGTCAATGTTCACGACGGAGCTGGATACGTCACTATGAATTGTTGTCAGACTACAAGTGACGTAATTGAGTATGACGTCATACGTTTGAGTGACAGCTCGGATACCCTTATTAATGTAGCCACCCCATATACAAATTGCGGTGTTGACCAATGGTCCAGCACTGGTTACCAAATCGCGCAGGACCAGTATACATTCGGTATCAACGCGCATGTTGGTCAACAGCCCATGACCGATATCCAATCTCATATTTGCACCAATATCCAATATCCAAAGGATATCGGTGCAAAGGCCAATATCCAAATGAGATTGGTGCAAGGACCAACATCCAAATGAGATTGGTGCATGGACCAATCTAAACGTGAGTCATGACTTATCTATGCTGATAACTTTGTGGTGAGCATCATCAATGAGAATGATAGAATGACGTATTCCTCCTCATCGTCTTCCTGTTCTTCTTCTATATACGTGATGTCTTAGAATAGGTCGTCTGTCACGGGAAATATGGGTTCTTTTTATCTATTGAACTGAAATTTGGCCACTAAGGCAGGTGGTCGGTTAAGCTATGTTAGACTGAGTAATTTTCAACGCAGACAAATTAAGTTGTCAGCTCTCAAGTACAGATGAAGCTTATTTAAACCGCGGCAGGATACATGTCCGTGTTTAGCCGGAAGTTACTAATTGGCCCGCTTGCATTACGCCGCGTGTGTGGTGACCAGACGATTTTGCTGGATGATGAACTGTTTTGTGACGTAATGACCACTCAGCCGGCACCAAGCAGAGGTGATTAGATAAAGGCTCCTAAGCGCCAACAGCAGGCATGTGGAGGTATGGGTGTAATGCGTAACGGTTTTATATTAATTACTTTAGCAAGTTTGCGAGACGGAACAGAAATGCGTCTTTGGTTAAAATTTTCACTAGCTATGTAAACGACAACATCTTTTAGTAAATACTTGCAACTGCAACCCAGCGTAGCCCTAATTGTTATGTCTACGACGGACTTAGTGCTCTACAATATCATGTTTCATTAAACATTTTTAACAGTAACGCTTATCTGTCGGTCATTGGTGTTGCTGTAATCTCGCGTTGTTTCTAATTGTCTTCCTACTCTTGAAACTTTGTCACAAAAACGTGTAGGCCGCTATGTTTCCTAGCATAAGATTACCAAATAATTAACAATGTGTCATCAATGAAGACAGGATATAATTATGTACATTGTAGTGGTCTTTTACGTCTATTATAAGGAATATAGGCCTATAGGTAGGTCCTAGTGGACTTTTTCTCAAACCACTTTCTGGAAGTGGTTTCTTTTGTATATTTATTATTAGATTCGAGAAATTCTCCAAAATTTCATTTCGATTCCAAAAACACAAATTATGGGCGTCCAGACTGGTTCAACAAAACTCGCCTTTGGCGAGCCAGCCTATATATTCGAATCTATACAATAATAAAGAGATCCATTTCTAGCTAGGCCCGCCCATTTCTGGCTAACCACCACCAACGTTTTCCGCGTGTTAAAGTCAATGCATATGCTTTAAATCCCGAATTCCCATAATCCCAATTTCAACGTGACTATACAGGTAAGCTGCTGAACATTTGGAAACAAATTGACTTGTTGCTGTTGTTGCCTATGCCAGCTACAGCGCCCAGTCAAATTACGTTCAAAATAGTCAACAGAATGTTTATTAAATAGTAAACCAATCACCAAGACATACAGTTTGTACACGTGACGGACTTTTCCAGCTTTATGACAGAGTATTCTCTCTGAATTACGACTGTGACGTCAGTCTACATGTGGCATACTGGATAATAACGTCTGATACTTGAGTGGCAGATCGGATAGCTCTATTTTTGAAGTAGGTTGTAACCTTAGCAAACATACTTGAATAGCATACACAACTATATGGACCTATGACAGGAAGTTCCTTCTCCGGCAGCATACTTCCACCTCAACGTGTGTCCTCGGACTCCGGCACCATATTTAGGTTTGTAACTGGTTAATGTTTTCAGTCTTCTGCTGGCTCAGACGTCTACTCACAGCTATCTGGCCAACTGACCGACTGCAACTCAGGTTATCCAATGCCTCAAACTACCTGATTCGGTTCTAGCCACGCACTTGTTCTTGGAAAGAGCCCAAGACCTCAAAACGGTAAGCAAGCTTAGCTGCCCTGTTCAGGCGAGTACGCGTGGATCTTAGGCGGGAGGGTGTGCTCGCAATCCACCACCGACAGCGCCGGATGGAGCCTAAGTGGGGGTCCAAGGCTAATTAGTTATTGGAGCCCCTTCATCTTGCGGGTCAAGGAAGGAAGATGATGCTGCTGCTGCTGCTGCTGCTGCTGCTGTTGCTGCTGCTGCTGCTGCTGCTGCTACTACTACTACTACTACTACTACTACTACTACTACTTCTGGCCCAAAATATAATACATTTGCTACTTATGTGTCAAACTGATGTTGAATATTTTAAAACTAACTTGACTAAAAGCTGATGCTGCCTAAGGCAGCACCAGCTTTCAAACAAGTTGTTTTCAAAATATTCAACAAATCACATATACCATTACTGTAAATGTGAGGATTATAGGTTCAAATCTGTAAAATGGAACAATAGATTTTGATTTGTGGTCCCTTATTATTGGAGGTGGGTAGATGGGGTGGGGGCCTTAATCCGGCTGTGAGCACATACAGATGACGATGGCTTAACGAGTGAATGTATGAGAAGGTCCGGTTTGATCTTCTCTGCAGTCACTATTTCTGCAGATCTACCTGGCTGTTGATCCCCACCCCAACCCACTCCTAATAATCAGTGATCGATATATTCCCCCACTCCCAATAATCAGTGATCGATATATTCCGGCCTCCCACACCCATAAATTAATGATCGATATATTCACCTCTCCCACTCCCAACAATCAGCGATCGATATAACACACACACACCCCCCCTCCCTCCCAATAATCAGTGATCGATATACCCCCCTCCCTCCCAATAATCAGTGATCGATATACCCCCCTCCCTCCCAATAATCAGCGATCGATATAACCCCTTCCCTCCCAATAACCAGCGATCGATATACCCCCCCCCCCTCCCTCCCAATAACCAGTGATCGATATATTCAGAATTTATTATTAACCCCTCTTGTGGCAGCAGCGCCTCAAAGCGCTCAAAATGCCACTTTTATCAATTGACCCTTTAAATTGTCAAGATTTTAAAAAGAAAATTGGAATTTTTGCTCAGTAAATGACCATTTGCTGGTCAAGAGACGACTGTTTTTGTAAATTTAGCACTGGAATTTAGGAAAATAGTTTTATTTGGGGCGTGGTTTTTGGCCTGACGGGTAAAGGGTTAATGGTCAAGCCAATGTTTTGCTTAGTCAGTGTCTATTTGCAGTGGTCTTGGGACATGCTCACTTTGCAAGCCAAGAGAAGACCATTTTTGAAATTTTACCACGGGAATGAATGGCTCGGTAACCGAGCCAGTCATTCCAGTGGTGAATTTTCAAAAATAGTCTTCTCTTGGCCGGCAATCGGATATTCCTGAAGTCCACTGCAGATGCCCTTTTTGCCGGCTTGACCTTTAAATGATTAGGCTGACACAGAAATGGTTAGGCCTATAGCAATCAGCCGGATATAGATTAAGCGCAATTTATAATTATTCACCTTTGAAAGTCTGACACCGAAACTACGTATTCAACGTCAAATTTGACATTCGCCGCGAGATTTTGTAAACAACTTGAATAGAAGTTGGTGTTTTCTCAGACAACAACAAAATTAAGCTCATTTGTTTGCAAAATATCCCGCGAACTAAGATATGTGTGTGTACGTGAGTGCGCGTGCGTGCGTGCGTGCGTGCGTGCGTGCGTGCGTGCGTGCGTGCGTGCGTGCGTGCGTGCGTGCGTGCGTGCGTGCGTGCGTGCGTGCGTGAGTGAGTGAGTGAGTGAGTGCGTGAGTGCGTGCACGTATTTACTAGTAGAAGTGATACTTCTGACGATACCCTAACTGTCTATTTAATGAGGTAACGGATGTAAACAACAGATGGGTGAAAGACCTTGTAGATTTGGAACACACAATTTGTGTGTTTGTACGAATGATTAGCATATTCTCATTTTTAACAAGACATTCTTAATTTCTTACAGCACTTAGCGTCCGAAAATCTCTTGGTAGCCTACCTGTGTGGAGTTTGTATTATTGTGCTTTTGTTTTAATCCAATATTCAAAGTACAATATAATTGATTTATAAAATAAACTATATTGTCCCTATGCATGTCTATTTTGCGCGTGTAACTGGGGTTTGCCCTTTAATAATTATATTCGCAAATGACGAATTGCTCATAATGCTATTTGCGCAAATTGTCCATTTCCACCAGCCGTTACATTCTCGTGTGAAGTCGCAATTAAGAAATGTTAACCAAAAAACCGTACGGGAAAGTATGCAAATAAACTTTAAAACGGACATCAAATCTCGTCAGATCACGCTTCCCCCTTTCACGAACATATCCACGAATGTCGCCTGCGATCCGAGAATAACACGTAATGTTTCCGGACTAGCTTTACCGGACATACCCACAACCGCACACACGCACGCACGCACGCACACAGACACGCAATATTGTTTGAATTTAGTTGCACAAACAGGGTAGGTCTACTGCGGTATTATGAAAACTGCAGACACACTTCTTGGTTGGAGTAGGGGCAGCGGGTGAGTGCGACAAAAATGTCAATATTTAGGGAGATTTTCTTTTTATTTGTCCAACAACGTATCACGACATCTCAATCAATATCTATTGGCCTAAACAATTATTTGATAACAGTGCATACGTACAGTACATTTTGGATGATTTCTTTGCAATGCATTAGGCATATTTACTTACAATGACAAACATCTAACTTGTGTGCACCTAGTGCACCTAGTCCGTGTCAGCTCTGAACCGAAACCCACCTTAGACAGATTATTTGGGGAGACACGATAGGCCAGGTACTCCGCCTATCTGGTCACTCCAAAGATCTGACAAGGGTGAGTTTAAGTCATTTAGTTTACAATCAGAGAGGACGCCGATTACCAATCTACCGCGCAACAAGTGCCGTTACTTAAAACATTCATTCATTCATTCATTCATTCTTACACCGACTATCCAATAACTTTGCCGAAATATGTCTGGTATAGCTAACATCCGGATGTTAGGAATTGACTGTCGATTGATTGATTGATTGATTGATTGGTTGGCTGGTTGGTTGGTTGGTTGGTTGGTTGGTTGGTTGGTTGGTTGGTTGGTTGGTTGGTTGGTTGGTTGGTTGGTTGGTTGGTTGGTTGGTTGGTTGGTTGGTTGGTTGGTTGGTTGGTTGGTTGGTTGGTTGGTTGGCTGGTTCATTCATTCATTCAACCATGCAATCATTCATTCATTCATTCATTCATTCATTCATTCATTCATTCATTCATTCATTCATTCATTCATTCATTCATACATTCATTCACCGACTATCTAATAACCCTGGTATGCTTGATACAACTAATAGCCGGATGTTAGGAAGTGGCTGTACTCGTGTAGCGGAAGTTGTAATCTAATATCAGCACTATAAGAAATTTTGCTTCATTATTCTTGCGGTTGGAAGGAGTGCAAGCTTCCTTCTATCAGCTGGGGCTTTCTTCAACCTTCCCTAGTGTGTCTTGTCCTTTGCGATCGCTGTAAGCTCCTTTAGGTTGCTTTTCGTATTTAATGCTCTTAGATTACGTTATTTGGTGTCTAGTCGCAAAACACAAGTTACCATTATGTCATCCGGTGCGTGTTTTCTACTTGTTGGTACCCAGTAGTGAAAACTCCAATACATTCTGAACGGGCATATTCTCCGTCATTCGAAGAACGAAGAACGTGCCCGATTGACATTGACCAGCGCCATTGTACTACACTCAGAGATAGTGAAACCGTGTTGCGTGGTTTGTAAAATGCTGAAGAGCTACGAATCCACAGTATTCGTTTCCTTTGTATTTTCATTCACAAAGAGGTTTATAGCTTTGAGTAGTTTTACAGCTACTGGAAGCAGTTCGTGAAAGGAGCGTTTCCTCCATCGATGAAATAAACATTATCTGCATGCTCGATCTCTAGTCATGTGACTAGCTTTAAGATTGAAAGGTTTTTTTTATCTCAAATGTTCTCTAACATATGATAGGGCTGCAGCCAGTTAACAGGTGAAGAACACTGGCAATAAACCATCTCCTGGTGACGATCATTTGGGGGTGCGAAACTTTTCAGAAAGCGTTGATTTAACATGAGCTGTCAATAGTGTGTTTGCCATTTGTAGTCTCACTACTGTAGAAATAGTAATGCTTTGATAGAACTACAGATGTTAAGATGCTATCGTGTTGGCGTAAATCTGTCAATTTTATCTCTGATACGGCAAGATCAGAATTGACTAATGCCATTCAATGGCCTGATTGGTCTCAGGTTGAAGTGAAGTCCGGATAGTTTCTTGAGCTTAGGGAGCGCGAGAAGTGTACCGTCTCCGGCAGCCTGTATGGGGATATCGTGTTGAATGGCAGAGTTGATGCTGTGAGCGCTGGGTTATTTGGTATCAGGTGCTTACCGAGTTCGTTGTTGATACCATCTGGTCCACATGCGTATTCATACTTAAGGGCTGAAATGCGTTTTCTAAACTCTGTTCAGTTATTTGGATTTTGCAGGGTCTTGGAGAACTACAAGAGCTACAAGAGGTACCGCTCTATTGATGAGCTGATCTTTGACCCATTCTTTCATTGTCTCTGATTTTCCCATGATTAGAGCCGATAAAGTGTGTGTCAGAGCTATGTACAGTGCGTGGTTGTTAAGCCGAGACTGATTTGTAGACCTGGCGATCAACTTAAAACTCCCCCTAGAGTCCAGATATTCTATTAGTTGTCATTATAAAATGGGAACTATTTTACCAAACATGGGCAAACGATGGTATAGATGAACTTTGTGGAAATCATCATTTGACACATGCACGCACGCACGCACGCAGGTACATAATGGCACCCTAACTGTCCCTGCATGACGTCACTATTAAAAGATACTTCTTCCATACAAAATAATTGTTCTCATTGAAATGCATCTCACAGGATCCATAAATGTATCAATTTTAGGAAGGATGCATTATTACTCACCACCAAACGTCGGCATAAACATTGGGTCCATCGTACATGCCATCTGTCTATTTGTCTGTCTAATTGGCTGTCTGTCTCTCTGTTATCCACAACATATCTCCAGAATGCAAGACGGTAGAAGCACGAAATTTAGGACATATATTCCTTTATACAACTAGCTAGGATTGCATTGAGATTGGATTCAAATGATCAAACGTCTACGTCATGGGGTCAATAAATGCATGGTAGAAAACACAGAATGTAAGGATTAATAATAATAATAATAATAATAATAATAATAATAATAATATTATTATTATTATTATTATATAATATTTACCACATAGATGTATATGGTCAACCATTACCAATGGGCTGACCGTGAGCAGGGGTCAATAATTGTATATCAGAAAACGCGAGTCAGCGCCTCACTTGCTCTTTATTTAAATGCTTATTTCAAGTTAAGTTTACTCTTTCACCCTTGAAACGTTCTGAGAACTCAACAATGTTTAGGCTGTAGTTTCCCTCAAATAAACAGCAGAACTAGCAAAGTCTTCCAGTTGTAGATATGTGTCGTCATCATCATCATCTTCCTCAGAACTATTGCCAGATTGCACTAACTCGGTCGATTCTTCTCATTGGACCTCATTGTTTGACTCGTCGTCTGCATGTTCATCATTAGGCCTATCTGGTTCTTCAGACATTTTGTATAGCCTCCATCGCGACTCTAACCACAAAGCGAATACCGGATTTCCCACATCCATATCGACACTCTTTAGCACTGTAAATGAAAAGGCAGGATTCCACGACAAAATGACCGATAGGTTGTAAGTCGACATTCTGGTTACTATCTCTACTCGGCACAGACGGGTTTCAGGTAACGTTGGCCCATGGCACTGAATTCTTATTGCTTGGTCAAGCCCCATATCTACATAAACCGTGATCATATCACCACACGTAGCAGTGGGCTTCACTTGCAGTTATTCTCAGTTGATTTGGCACCAATGGACTCCCAGACTTGTGTCTGGCTGTCATAAGACCTGGGGATACGATCAACATACTTGGTTAGTGTTCTATGCCCAGTCATGGTTTGTAGTGCTGTGCCTCGTGGAGATTTTATCTGATTTTAGGGCAAACCCTTTTAGGATGATGCTCAGAGTGACCGGCTGTATATATACAATTAGGTTAACGTGTTTGTCAACGCCTACATCTGTGAGCACAGTAGACAGGCCATCCAAGTAGGGTACCCTTGGCTGCACCTTGTTAACCTGCTGCAATACTGTTTTGATCACAGGTGGGTTAAACGGAAGCAGTGTAGTCTGGTTAGGAAGCATCGTAAGGAACCAAAACAATTCTTGTCAACATTAGACAGAAGACTATGCAGATATCCTGTGATAAGATAGGTAAATATAGGACGGAAGACTAACTATGCAACACCCCACGCTGGAAACAGTCATTGACTAAGAAAGACAGGCAGTTCAAATGAAAAACATGCATACAATGGCCCACAAATAAAGGGTGAAGTAACATTCTGATTTTTGATAAGTTATGTGGGTATCCTGCAAGGTATATAAGAAACTATCTGCAAGTGATGAAACGAAAATGCGTGACCTGCCGACCACTATCATTTGCATTTAGATTTAATCCACCTGTCCGTCAATCGACATGTTGGCTTGCATATCAGTACTCCATTGTGCTACTGGCTTATCTCAAACTTCTACTGACCCGGTGACCCCCTCTATGGGATAGCAGGGGAGCCAACCACAAGAATAAGATATTGTCCAGAAGTTTTGTGCTGCTAATGCGTGTCCGTCGACAACAACAACCATAATAACGGCTGTGGCCAAGTTTGGGGTTCAAGGACTGTTCCCTGCTCTCCCGCAATGAATGTGCTTTGGCAGGAAACACTGGTACAATAACAACAACCGTGACACCGGCTGCTAGAGAACACACCTGATCCAAACGCTCAAACTACAACGTCCTGAAGATTGTGAACATAAACTGGCGACCGACTAGAATGTCGTTCGATGGGTGCTGGCGACTGACCACTGCAGTGACTAACCAGCAGGACATAAGACATGTCCGACCAATCGTCCCTTTCACAACATTAAGTATTCACACGCACGTACGTACAAACACCTACATAACATATTAGGAGAACATTAAGGGACACTATTATTAATTTCTAGGGTGGACACCTGCATCTAGGACATGTGTAGCTGCGCCATTGACCAGAAGATGCCGTGTACTTTAGCATGTAACTTGTTTTAACTCAATTTAAGTGTTCACGTGCAATATAGAGTGGCTAATGGACCGTTTCCAGTTTATCCACCTATCATCTGACGTCATATGGGGTCATAATCAACAACGTCCTGAATGGCGTAGATAATTTGGTCAAAGAACGCATAATTGGTGACGGACTAAGCGTTGTTGTACGAATTGTATGTCTTTACTATTTAATAAATAGAATATTTTGAAACTAATTTGACTGGGCGCTGTTGCAGGCAGCAACAGCACCCAGTGTATATTAGTTTCAAAATATTCAACTGCTTACCTGTATAATTTTCTGGAAATTGATTATCAGTGAGAGCAGGGATCGATCGATCCAGACGCCAGCAAGGTATGGGTTGAGCTTAGCTAGAGATGGGCCATCGTTCTAACATACGTCCACTCACATAGCTACGCGGTCGATACGGGAGCGGAGTGTGAGGGCAAGAATCGAGCGATAAGACCATGGAGATGGGCACGGCATAGCTAAAACTGGAAAGGTCAATTGTGAGTGCGCCATAAGTTAGTCGCTTAAGACAGGTGTGTCTGTGTATATCATGTGTAATGTTTGCCGAAAAGTCTGTCAATTATTTCATATGCAACCCGTTTGACCCGCTTATCATAAGATAGAGGAATGCATTTGTGGACGAAAATTTACGACGCTCGTGCTTTAGCATAACCTCCCAACGAGATCTACGACATATATATATATATATATGATATATGCTTAGTAATGTTGTGTAATTATAGTCATAAACTTGTTTATTGCCGACCATGAATGATCTGCGTGGGATTTCATGGCAAACCATAGAAAATAGCGCGGCTGTAAATGACAATACATTGACTATTAATAGATATTACTATAAACCTCTCTATAAGGAATACCCGTGATTAGGGACCCTAACTCAGGTGGTCACGTAAGACAGGTGGTCTATTAATACGAGTTATTTATCACTCTGGGGACCACCCGTTAGAGAACCTCAATGTTGTGGTCCTAACAGCAGATGTCCTTTGTTTGTCTGTATTTTGAGCTCAACATTTCTGTGAATAAGTTTCTCACGCGTTTATTGGTCACTGATATTTAGTGATGATAATTGGTCAATGGAATTAGAAAAGAAATCTCTTCACGGAAGATAAGAAGTATCAGAAGTCAGGACTCTACGTTTTCATACAAATAAATAAATACGAGTATTTCTTTACCGAGTTATTTAGTAATTACAGTGCAGGCCAGAAATAAGTATAATATTTCCCAAAGCAAAACGTACTGTGGGACATTTTGAACATAATTGCAGCAATGTCTTCCAATCCAATTATGTTCAAAATGTTCAACAGGACATTTCTTACTAACTAACGTGCTCCTGAGGGTACTTTTATTTTGGAAATCATTTAAACTTATTTATTAACTGTACTGTATGCTATGTTTCGCTTAACCTGTTAACACTTACAGACCCGAAACAGCAAATTCGTTTGAAACTAATTTGACTGAGAGCTATTGCTGGCCAGGTTCCACTAAAATTAATTTTGAAATATTCAATAGCGTACCTGTATTTAATTGTCTTGTAATTGAAACACTGGAATTTCAAGGGTTAAACGTTTAATTTCGTGGCATAATGACTTTTATGATATATCCTACACTGTCATCATTTACGAATAGCGTGTGAGTTTATTGAAGATATCACCATTGCTTAGTTAGTATGCAGTATATTATAGGCATGCATTGATTTACGGTACAATAGAGATAAGAAATAACTTAAAATGTTTACAAAAACTGAACAAAACATACTGTTGAATATTGTGGAACTTAATTTGAATGGAAGTCATTGTTGCCTGAGGCCGACGTATTCAACAGAATGTCTCTCACGTCGTATTTTAAATCGTACTAACATTGTTGTGCTGTGCTTTGGAACCAGCATAACTTATTTCTGAGCTGTACTGTATCGGTAGTCAATTATCTATCTCAGTGTCGTATGACCAACAGGAAGCGGACCAGAGTGGATTATTATTAAATCGTGAGATTATATTAAAATAGAATATTCACTTGTATGTAGTCGGAACTTAAATTCCCCTTTTCCTGTGGTGTTATAGATACATGATCGTAGCGATGCCGGTAATAAATGTTGACCATGATGATGCTGCTGACGACGACGCCGACGACAACGACAACGACAACGACAACGACAACAACAACAACAACAACAACACGTCGTCGTCGTAAACAACTTTGATACCAGTGATACCAGTGGAGGCGGTCGTAGTGAAGCGGGTGATAATCAGGGATAATACTGGTCGTGGTGGCGGCGGTGGTGTTGGCGCTGCTGCTCCTGCTGGGGCGTGTGTTGGGGGGGGGGGGGGGGGGCGGGGTCGTGGTTGGTGGTGGTGCTGGTGGCGGTCGTGGTGGTGTTGGTGGTGACACGTGGCTTTGAAGGTGATGTTGGTGACATGTGGCGGTAATGTTGGTCATGTTGTTGTTGGCAGTGCTGGTGGTACTATAATGGGCGGTGGTGGTTGTGGTGGTGATGGTGGTGACGATTTCTTTTGAGCGCTCTTGGTTTCGAAACGAAAGCAAGAAAAAATGGCAATTTACCTAACATAATATAAATAGCTTAGGGTGCCCACCCACCCCTCCGAATCCGATACTGTTTCACATATTTTATGATATTCGATTATTTAAATCTCTGGAGAAACCTATTCAGTATATTGGCGGAATTTCCAATCAACAAAAGAGTCAATATAACGGATAGGAAGCGCGGGAGTGGGAAATTATCTTACACAATTTCCTCATGTAAATGTGGCGTGATACTGACACGAGTCTCTGTCTAACAATATAAGCGTGACATATATCGAAACCAGATGTCAAACAGTTATCGGTTGGTATTGATGGATGATTCTCCTGTTTAGAGTTTGGACATGAGATAACTCGCCATTAACATTACTGTTGATGTTCATTTACCTCAGTTGAGTGGAAATTGTGAAACTGTCGAACACAACTATGAACAAATAGTAGACCGAAGTTGTGAAAGTGATAAAACAGCTACGTATTTCAAGGGAGCTCGGTAAGTTATGTGTTCACGTAGGGTCCTCAGGCTTGACACACGCACGCTCATGTAGGCCTATATTGTACCTATGCACTCAGCTCAAATATTATGGAGCATCAGATGTGGCTTCTTTCACAAAGTTTTCATAAGAAGTTTTGCATGACGTCAAAAAAGTATTGCCCTTTATTAGCCTTAGATGAAGGGAACTGATCTGTGGCTCAAGCGCATGGCGTCATAATCAATTATGTCACTTGCTAGCTGACGTCACAATCATAATGGCATATAGTTAGTCACGAGTGTAGGAATTGTATGTCTTTGATGAATTTACAATTTAATAAACATTCTGTTGAATATTTTGAAACTAATTTGACTTGGAGCTATATAATTAATTACCTCTTAAATTGGGATTCTGCGAATACAGGATTCAAAGGATATTAATCGATTCCAACACGCGTATAATGTGGGCGGAGCTAGAAATGGTTGGCGTATATCTAGACCCTGATGTCTCCATTAGTAGAGGTTGTATATTGACGAAAACATAGGTGGTGTTAATAGGCAGGCATTAGCTGTATCCTAAGCTGACTGATAGCTACAAGCCACCAGACAATAATTTCAATGAGCATTAACTCTGGGCCTGATGTATATTTTCAACAGGTCCAGAGTGAAACGCCGTGGAAAACGCAGGGTGCAGGAATTCTGCAGGCCGACGGTTAATATTATCTGTGTATTTTCTTCTTCACAGACAGAATTCAATACAACCTGAATATATCCCGGAAGATAACCAGAAGACGGATTCTTGAGAGGAAGTTCTGCCGCAAGTGAACATCTGTGTAAAGTTTAAGACACGTGATTAAAATGCGGTTATTTGATTCTTTATTATTGTGTTTATTGGCCGTTGCCATGGTGACAGAGGGCAGGAAAGGGCGACACAAATCGCGAGGGGGTAAGCGCTGCAGTTGCCGATCTGTGATGGCTCAAGTGGAATCACTGGTTGAAACCAGGCTTCACGAGTTCCAGCTGAAGCTGCTGTCACAAGACTCAAATGACGCACCGTCACTTCCGGCCCGAACTCGGCTAAAACTTATAGAACATAGCTTTCACAAGCTCAGCACGGACGTGCAAGACACAAAGTCCAAGTTAGAGAAACATGGCTCTGTGCTTCAGCATATGAAGAAGTACCTGTACGCGCAACAGAAGGATATAGACAGCATGTCACAGAAACAAGAGGTGTTGGATATCGCGTTCAGGAACCTCACCGCCCTCATTGACAGCATGGAGGAAATGGTGCTCTCTATGCACCGTTCTGACCGAGCTACGCACGAAGCGAGAGTACCGACTACCAAGCAAACGGAAACGTACCCTAAAGGTCAGATATAGATACACTTGTACTGGTATGCATTTCACATATAGTGGCACCTGTCTTAAGCGACAAGCTTATTGACCACAAACACTATAGGCAGATGGTCACTTAATACATGTGGCATGCTGTAAGATATGGTAAAAAATTGTGAAGAAAGATGACATTTGTACTTTAAAAATGTGTATTTTCAGGCAATGAGACGACAGCTTTTACAAGTTTACCCCTGGAATTATTAGCTTGGTTATCGAGACAGTGTCCAGTGATAACATTTATTTAAAATTTGTATTCTCTTGGCTTACAAAAGGAGATTTCTAAATACCACAGCAAACGCCTGTTTTGGATGGCTTGAGGATTATACGCTTATACCAGGGGTGGATTCAGGAGGTCATTTTCCGGGGGGGGGGGGGGGTGGAGGGGAGGGGGGGGGGGTGGTGTGGTACCCAAAATCTCAAGGGAGTTAACTCTTGAAAATGTCTCACTTCGCCACCAGCAGGTAAGTAAAAAAATTGACAGCCCAGCCGGGAAGGTGTTTGGGGGGTGGGGGGGAGAGGGGTGACGTGCCCCCCATTTGCACCCCCCCCCCCCTTGGATCCGCCACTGTAAACAGGTGATATTTTAGCAGGTTTGAGTGTCCGATACGCCTGGTCTGTATAATGAAAATACTAGCTACTTGCCCGCAACTGAATCAAAGCTGAATACATAAATCCTGCTTGTCCTTCCAGCATCTAAGCGGCGCATATATTAACATGCTTATACTGTAGAATTTTATCACATTCCGTGAAATGTTGATTTTTTTACTGACGTGTTACCCGTCAAGACGAGAAACATAAATCGTTCACACACTGTCAATTCCGTTAATCTTACATATGCATTTTGCTATATGATCAACACGCCCTTGAGGGTAGATGGAGTGAATCGTCTTTGATCTGTGATCCGCAGCCATGATCAATTTGTAAACGCGCAACATAATCTTGTTTAACCCTTTAACATTCATATCAGCCAAAAACAACTTCTGCAGTGATCTTGAGAAATGTCAATTTGCATACCAAGAGAAGACTATTTTTGAAAATTTAACACTGCAATGACTGGCGATAACCGAGCCAGTCATTCCAGTGGTAAATTTTCAAAAATAGTCTTCTCTTGGTCTGCAAAAGGACGTTTTCTATGAGAAAAATTTAAAATTTCTTGAACAAATTCGAGGCTGAAAGGTTTAATATTCTTCGCTGTATGCCTGGAGGAATATCAATGTTCACTGTCTGTGTACAAAATGAACAAGAATATATATATATACCGTATATTAACATTGTTACTAAAAGACAAACTTTAACCTTTGTTCTCAAGGTTTTAACCCAGTTAACTTGTCAGTCATGTCAGCTATAGCGATGACTCCTCGTCGATCGTCCGGCCTGTCTCATCTGTTTGTCTATCCATCTGTCTGTCTGGCGTAAACATTGATGGCACGTTCCTTTATTTCTGGATGGATTTAGATCAACCCTACTCAAAGTGTTCATATTGGCATATAATATCTGTGTTGTGAAAATAAAGTTGATTTGCTGAACAACGTCAGAGTATGCCCTTGAAATAGGCTTATTCACATTGCAATCAATAGTGAATTATTCGGTTAGTGTCTATTGAGTGCTTTCTTTATACCAAGTCTGGTCAAACTGATCCTATGTACAAACGATCCAACATCAAATGCCAGCATTATGGGCAGTGAAAGCATTATAAAGTATAGAACACAATGAGAAATATAAAATATTTTAGTGGGACGTTTGCCATAGTGTGAACAGTTATTTGCATCTATCGCGATGGGTAGTAATTGTAAGTATATTAAGTGTTAGGCAGTTGAGTGCCAGTGGTCTCTTTAGTCTCTTGGGTCGCTTGTTTAGCAAGATTTATATAGTAAGAAGTAAACAATCATCACCCACTGCTTTCACACACAGGTATTTATTGCCCTCGTCCGTAAGAGGAAAAGGGTTTCACGTACGTGCGTGCGTGTGTACGTGCGTGTCCGGGGTTTGTATCCAGAAAATATTTGATCAAATTTGCGTTAGATTTGAACACACCTTGAAATTTCCAGACTTTGGCAGTTATCCGGATTAAAATTCTTAAACCTGGATCCAGATCAGATCAGATTTTGGATCTGGAGACTGCTCGTCCGATTTGGCGTAAACTTTAGCTTAACACAAGAAAGGGGATTCCACAACTTTGGTCAAGATCAGAAAAATCCCGAATATCCGAACAAATTCCCTAAATCCCCTGAGAGTCCTTAAAAATGTACAATGTGACAAAGCGGGATGGCGAGGGTCTGCAATCTCTGGATGCTATTGTCAATACTCTGCCTAATCTACAGCTTACCTTAATCTTTCACACTGGATTAATAATAAGCAACGTTGTTATGCCCCATATAATCTAGTTCGTACAAGCTGAGGATTGCGTAAACGGATATGGTAGAACTTGCCAACTGAAACATTTACATTACTGCGCTTTATAGCCTAGTTGCAACCTCAGCAAGGAACTAGAAGTAACGATCGTCGTACAGACCTGAACATCCAGTTCAGTATATAGTTGGTACGTGGTTGGTAGCATGCAGGCTGTTCTTGTAGCATTCCATCGATATTCCAAGCCTCTAAGAGTGAACATGCGAGTCATGTAACCAGGAAGCTAACCCACATCGTCTTTATTGTGGGCACTTTCGACGGGCGAACTACAATTAGGCGCTATCTGTGTTCAAAGATTTGTGACTCGAAAGCATCATTCTAGTACTGGATTATCCGCAAATGGTGTGTTCAACTATCAAATAGTAATTTATGTTTAGCCACAGTCCACCAACCGAGAGACACTCACACTATCTACACCACATTACAAGTTACAATCTCTGTAAACTATTCCTTTCTCACATCTTAGTTTATACTCGTACACAGCACAAGGGTCAACCTATCCTTGTGTTCATGAATAAGTCTCACTCTTTATTAACCAAATTTGAAAGCCTCTGAATGTGTTGACCTGTATTTGATTGAGTTGTTGGTGCTTTAGATAACGCCATTCTTATGGGGCATCATTCAGTCAACTCGTTTTCAAATTAATCAGCACGATCATAACTGAAACATTTATGCACCACCACACCATTCGCAACGACCACCAACCATCACCACTCAGAAGATCATGTGTGTTGAATTACTTTCCTAGAGCTGTCTATGTCGGATAAAGCTGCGGTTGCTGTTACTGCCCCTGAAATGATTGACCTTCTTCGCGTAAACCCAGCATGAACCCCTTTCATCTTATCCTGACCTCCATAAGCAAAGCTGCGTTTTCTACCTAGGACGCACGCAGTGTGTGTACCTGGGACACGGGAACTCTACCAAGGAGAAAACTAACCATGTAATTGTGAAGAACCGTCTTCATGTCTTAAAACGAGAGGATTAGGAAAGAATAACCTGGATAGCAACAGTATCCTCTATGCAATGATTCTCCCAACATTCATCATTACATATTAACTACTACTACTACTACTACTACTACTACTACTACTACTACTACTACTACTACTACTACTACTACTACTACTACTACTACTACTACTACTGCTACAACTGCTGCTGCTGCTGCTACAAAAATTGCATTCCGATGATGACTGAGCTATATCCTAGTGCCAGTGTGTCGTAAAAAAAGGTTCATAGAATTAATATTTGACAATAATTTAAAAGCTGCTGTTGTTGATGATGATGATGATATAAGCACGCGAACAATATGTATCACCTCATCCGTCATGAACCGCCACCACATGTGGATACACATCTATTAGCCCCAGTCATATCACTTGTATACCATAGTTAGACCGTACTAGTAATTACAGCATAGATAAATCATCTTTATTGTATACATTGGCTAATAACTATTGCGTTATTAAGCATCTGTGAAAATGAGATTGTTCACTACTTTAGGGAGGCTAAATCTTCGAAAATATTCAGAAATCAAAGAACATATTACAAACCAATAACAGAGAATGAAACGCCTCTGCTTAACTATTTATTGTGGTCGTTTACTCCCTAAATTCGCGACTGTCACCAAACAACTGCCAGCCCTCGCCAAGATAACTATCAAATGGGACATTAACAGCAAAATGCTTTCAGTACTGTGCATAGACCCCGAGTTTACCATGCATGATTTGGTCCGACGGGAGAAACAGAACTGACAGTGGATGCAGTAGTCCTGCAGTATAAGTATATGCGTGATACGAGTACGAGTATAATACAACAAAGAGGAGTCCTGCGAGAAGTATATGATTACATATTCTAGTAAGAGGATTACAGAATAGACCTTTCCCTCCTTAGAGTATTTTGGGAAAATACCTTCCCAGAATGCACTGTGCATACAACTTATGGCTGGTAACCACGATAGCCGACGCGCAAACAACAAGCATTACTTTACCATGGGAATCAGATACAACGCACTTTACGCAGTTTATATGAAAAACTATGTTCATAATATTATTGAAGTCATATATCATTGGAAAGCTACGCCAATTTTCTATACATTTCTGTATTAGTTTTTATAGTTTTGTGAAATTTAATACAGTTGATTACAATTTTAAAATATTCCCTATTGTCCTCTTGATTTAATGAATCCAGGTCGAATGGTGTATTTTATATACGCAAATAACTCAGTGAAAACCCCCAAAAAACCCATTAATATTTCGGAAATTGAATGCGCTTTCCAATGATATATAACTTAAATAGTATAATGATTGTAGTTGGAACGGTTTAAATTGTGGTGTGCAATAGTAATTCAACGCGGTCAGCTGCTTGTTGGCGGCGTTACCAACCAGCAGTTTAGCTCTGAGCGTCGATTATGGGGAATCCCGGCGTAATGATGTCAATGTGGGAAAAGTGTAAGAAGCACGGGTGTTTGTGAGCGAGAAATGCGAAGTGAGGTTATGGCATGTCCCTCATCTGTCGTCCATCTGTCGTCAAAATTTTGCTTTAGAACCCTACTTCTCATTAAACGATTGGCGGATTTCAACTTAATTTGGGTGGAATTTGGGTTCCCTATTGAGGTATGTTTCAGATCCTCTATATAGAATTTTGTTTGGTAAATTTTTTGGGTGAAAATCTTAGATTTTATGAAAAGTTTACTGGAAATTGCCGAAACGCTACTCCTCATTAACCGGTTTACAGATGTCAACCCGATTTGACTAGAAAGACTAGTGTGTCAGGCTCCAAAAATGCTATTCAGAATTTTGATCGATCGTTTTTTGGCGAAAATCTTAGATTTTGTGAAAAATTTAACAGAAATTGTTAACCCTTAAATTGTGAACTCCGTAACCGCGATTTCAAGCGGATTTGGTGAGAAGGAACCTAGGGTGCTAAACCTCAGAACTTTTATACACAAATTTTAATGGTCATTTTTTCTGGTGGCCATCTAGGGTTTTCCAAAATTTCTCGGGAAATCGGTTAAAAGCCTACTCCTCATTAACTGCTTGTGCGATTTCAATCAAACTTAGCTGGAAAGAGCCTGTTGTAATATAGGCTTCAAACCTGTATGCAGAACATTGATTGGTCTAGCCGCTATCTTGGATGTTCCGAAAACTTGGGAAAGCAGTTAAAGGCCTCATGAACAACTTGTTTAATTTCAACCAAACTTGGCGGGAGGGACCCCATGGTGGTAGCCTTCGAAATAGTATACATAATTTTGATTCGTCAATTTTTCCTGGTGCCATCTTAAATTTTCTAAAAAATTTCGGGAAATCAGTTAAAACCCGCTTGGCCAATAAGGCTATTTCAAACAAACTTAGCTTGAATGACTCTGCGGTGGTAGACTTCAGAGGTTGTACACAGTTTCCCGGCGGCTATGTTGAATTCTTCGAAAACTTTGGGGGAAATCAAATAAAAGACAGCGCTTCATTAACCATTTGATTGATTTAAACCAAACGGCGCATGAAGGACCATATTGTAGTAGGCTATAGAACGTGTATATAGAATTTTAATTGGCCAAGCATTTGGCGCCAATCTAGGACTTTCAGAAAATCTTCAGGAAATCAGTTAACACAACTCCTTATTAACTTGTTATGCGATTTCAGCCACACGCAGACTCATTGGTGGTAGGCTTGAGCAAAATGTAAACATGATGATCATTTGGTGATAGGCTTCAGAACTGGTTCCATTGGCCATCTTGTTTTAAATGATTTCATATAAGTCTCATTTGCTTTAAGACGCATCTCATTAACCGCTTGGCGGATTTTAAACCAAATTTGGGTTTGAGGACACTTGCATTGTGGCGGTGGTGGTGGCGGCGGCGGCGGCATCGTCATTGTCGGAGGCGGCGGTGCTGGTCACAGTTGCTGCTGCTGCTGTCGTTGTTGTTGCTACTGCTGCTATTCTATTATTCTAGAATACCGACGAGCTGTCCCAAACCTATTATACTCGAGATATCCATATGCTGTCTAACTGGCATGGGTGAATAAAGAAAACTGAAAACTGAAATTGGGAAAAGTGATATTCTAGAAATTCACCACACATACACCTATCCCTTTATTATAACAAAAACACACACATGTTCCAATTTTAACAGAATCGTTTGTTCACTTCAAAGCACAAGTTAATCTCCGCCCGTAGTTTATCTGCCAGTGGAAGCTGTGAACACGTCACGCTGGTGGCCTAGCCAGGTTGTTCTGACTGCTTACGCTCATTAATTGATGAAAACCTGGCGAAATATCTAGAGAAACAATCGACTGATGAGCTATTGTTAACTATAATTGACTATTTGTCAGTCAAACGTAACATTTTTCAGACAGTTGGCGAATAGTGCACGATGCATAGTTAACTAGTGGCATATAGTTCACCAGTTGAACGTGACCCTGAGTCAACAATATAAATAAGCACTATTATTGTTATATAGACAACATCATTGCATCTACAAGTCGAATTTAAATTGAACTGACTGAACGAGGAATTACACTTTTGTATGCAAAACCTGATTTTGACCAAAATTTAGCGGAGAGCCCACATAATACATGTATATGCCACACTCCTCTATAAATGTGGTCAGAACTGACGGAATAACATGTAAAAAGTTGGACCTAAATCTCGAATTGTACTCGAGCTGGCGGATAAATGTATCGGTACTTATTACCCGGGCCTGCTGTATGCCATATTCGTTTGCCAGCCCATAGCAGTAATGCAGATAAAGAAACCAGCATGTTGTTATATTTGCGAGATCGCCTTCGATACCAGATCGAGAAAGTAATCGGCAGGAGACCACGGCTCTATGTTTAGATTTCCGACTGGACGTGAGTTTAAGCTTTAGTAGCATTTTGTAAATTAGTATAATACACCCTGAATACCCAGAATCCCGATTACAATGCAGCTATAGACGTAAGCAGTTGAATATTTTGAAGTTAATTTGACGGGACCATGTTGCTAACTTATCGTCTTGGCCTTTTCGGGTTCAAAGGGTTAAATAGATTGAGCTTTATAGAATATAGACGTATTTTAACCCTTTAACCGTTGCATTTATTCAAGAAAATTAAAATTTTCTTATAGAAAATGTCCATTTGCAGACCAAGAGAATACTATTTTTGAAAATTTACCACTGGAATGCCTGGGTCGGTTATCGAGCCAGTCATTCCAGTGGTAAATTTGCAAAAATAGTCTTCTTTTGGTCTGCAAATGGATATTTCTCAAGTCCACTGGAGAAGCCGTTTTTGGCTGATATGGGTGTTAAAGTGTTAAGCAGCAAATGCGTTTTGAAATGGCCTCCCACCAAGCAAAATAAGTGACTTGTATGATTATATAGTAAGTAGGCCTTTGTGGCTGTTTAATCTCTTTTCGTTCAGAGTGTCAAACTAGATAGTGACTCAATATAAAAACGTGTGATTATTTCTCAGAATAATTTAACCGAAAGTCGTTGATACCTCAGACATCAACGGCCGCCAATCAATCAGTTTTTGAAACATCCATCATATTTATGTCAAGCCGAGGGGTCTGAGTCGGATTGAAAAACTTTGGCTCGAGTTTGACAAGTTATTTCTAGGATTCTATGCTTACTGCAAATAGATTTTCTAGTTGAGTACCTTAGCCGAGGCAAGCTTGGAAAGAAATCAACTCACCCCCATCAGCGTGCGAATCACTTTGGTTCCATTGCCTGGGAAAATACTGGGCGAAAACTGGCCACAATCCAGCATATACTATTACTACTATATGCAATACCTGCGTATTCAGTGAAGAAAGCAAAAACCTGTCTATTATAATTACATGGCTTTTAGAATCCAAGTGGTTCTTTAAGACAGGTGGGTTTTGTTCGATGAATTGTAACGATAGCATCTTTATATACAAGTTTGTTTTGTTAGCTCAAGTGGCAAGATTCCGCATCAGATGTCCGCAGCCAGTATCCAGCCGTTCGGTAAATAAACTGACGATGTGTATTTTGGACTGGATTACCTGCCCGTGTTTTACCCACGGGATACGTGATATGTAATTTTATACAGCGGTTTTCATTTACGTGACGTCATCGAACGTCCGCTTATTACGTCATGCATAGTGCCCTGTGACTGATGTTAACCAATCATATTTGTTGCTTCGAAAGATCTTCTATATATTAGGTTATTGATTTCGCTCTATACGCAGCAGCGGGCTATCTATATGTTCACACAGGATCAATGTTTATTATTGGTTCTAATAAAATAAGAATGTTTCCAGTTTATCCACCATATGACGCCATAATCATCTACGTGACGTGCAGGATGACGTAATAATCAATTACAGCGTGAATGCCTCGATTTAGTCCGTCTTAAACGCGTAATAGTTCGACACGTACGAATTGTATGTCTGCTATTTAATAAACATGCTGTTGAATGTTTTGAGACTAATTTGAACAGCAACGGCGCCCAGTCAAATTAGATTCAAAATATTCAACAGGTTACCTGTATAGTTTTCTCGAAAATGATTGTCAGGGAGTTCAGAGATCGATCGATCCCAACACGAGCGAGATGAGGGTGGAGATTAGCTAGAGACGGACGGGGTGTAGCTAAAACTAGTCTTCTTTTGAAATGTTTTGAAAATGTATCATTGGAATTACCGGCTCGAGAATCAAGCCAGGTATTCCGGTGATGCAGTTTCAAAAATACCATTGCCGCTTTCGTCATTGATACGCTTTTTGTTGTTATATCCACGTAATTTGTACTCAAGCTGATTAATCGAGTACTCACGATTATTCTTCAATAAACGAAAGTGATCACGCAAAGCAATACTCGCACAAGCCTATGTTACTGTATGATTACTGTATTCTGCGGCTGTAGTAGTAGAAACATCCTACAATCAGTCCTTCTTCGCTTTTGCCCACTGTGTCTTGTCCTCAGCCGTAATACTGAGCTTCCTCAGGTCCATTCTTGACTTGAGTGTAACGGGGCCCGCTTTCTTGAGGTCACCTCGTAGCACGCTTAACAGATTTATGCAATGGCGTCCTCTCCTGGTTTTGTATTTGTGGGCTCCGAGTAGGCGAATTCCAAGGCTGTCTTTGCTGGGCGACTTTTACAGACCTCAGCAACGTATTACACATCTTGTATAGTGCATCGTTGGAAATTATGCTGTCTGGACATCGATGTCAGTGATGGCCCGTAGGCGTTTGCGGTGGCAGGCATCGAGTTTGTCTAAAGCTGCCTTTGGAGCTGCTAGATTTATACAGCATCAAGGATACACCGGTTGCATTGTATAAACGTAGCCTTTTAATCAAATGCATATTTGGTCTACGAATCCATAGCTTCCAGAAGGACTGGAAAACTGTGTTCCCCGTGAGGTAGCGTACAGCAATGTGAGCAGTACCGCAGAGCAGTGAGCCCAGGATTTTACTTTTCCTCCATGGTTCGCCGCCACGAAACGGATTGTCATTTTCTTTAGTTTCATACTTTGTAGATAGATATATGTGGGTGAACTCTGTTTTGGATTCATTCATAAAGCGATTCTCAATTTTTAGTTCGCCTGCAGCTATTGAGAGAAGTTCGTCAAGGGGTTTCTTATCCTCATCTATGACGTCCACATCATCGGTATATTCCATCTCTAGTGTCATACACAGTATTGACACTGGGGTAGGGAGGGTGTGGTCTTGTGAAACTTTCCCGTACGGATTTTAATACAGCAGCAAGGTAACAGGTGAAAAGCACTGGAGATAGACCATCTCCCTGTGGGGAGCCGATTGATGTCTCAAACTCTACATACTTCATTGACTTGACTCGTACTCTCAGCTTGGTGTCTGCAAGCAGTAGTCTCACTAGTCGTAGTTTATCTTCATTGCAACTGTCCTGGCGTAGTACATCTAGGATCTTTTAGCGTTTAATTGTGTCGAAGGCTCGTAACAAGTCAATGCTCATTTTGTGGAAATCCCAGTGTTTGGACATGAGGCGGGTTGGGGGGGGGGGGAGGAGATGACACCTCAAGCCTATACGTCACATGTTTAGCGTACCGGTACAATGCATCCATACACCATATATCTCAGGCTGGCATAGTTTTAATACATGCCATACCTTTTGGCTATGATTTGCCATACACAAAATGTGGTAAATATATGTGAAAATGTCTTGAAACTATGGTCTAGATAACACCTTTCTATGATGTACAGTGAATCGCGAGAAGTAGGTCACGCTGACTGACGTCTGATATATAATACACAATTAGCGTGCAATGCATCAACACCCTAAATATAGTTACTGTATACAAAACAACAGCCTAGTTAAGATATGATGTTCAACGAACAGGTCACGCCGACCTCCTTTTCATATGTGACATGCCTTTAGGCCTACAATGTACCAATACGCCAAGTTTGGTTGCTGTATATGAAAAATGGTAAACTGTTGCCTGAATAATTTATGATGGCTTCCAATGGGAAAATTAACTTTGAACTATAGGCCTATTATCAAGAAACTAGTTCTTATGTTAATGATGGCTTATGGCCAGAGGTAGGTAGGTATCCACCAGGTTAGAACTAAAAACCCTCTAATTGCAACGAAACATGCCACCACTGTAACATCTTCCCCACCAGACCACATACCCGAATCCGCTTCATGTTCAGAATGTATATACTAGAGGCGGATATCACCATGTTTATCCATAACAAATAATGAAATTTGCCGGCATTGCTGATGATGCACAGATGGACAACCGGATGAACAGAGTGATGGACGCCCGCAAGTGAGCTGAGCTAAACACTTTTGAAAACACAGTGCAGACAGGAATTTTCTATGATGCCAGTGTACCGTGAAAAGTATATCTGCTTTTGATACGTGATAAGCTTTAGCCTACAATGTAGTTACGGACCAAATTTGATTACTGTATAAAAGCAATTGAAATTACAGCCCATACAAAGTTTCCCAGATTTTCAGTGAACCATGAAAAGTGGTTTAGGCTGACCTACTTTTAATACATGACAAAAACCAGGACGGATGCACGTGTGGATACATAGACGCATATACTTAAGCACGGGCGAAGTGATTACTATATACCCCGCTTCTGTAGGGTCATAATAAGTATATAAATTTAGCATTTCGCGCATCCAGCACATAACGCATGTTAATGAAAAGCTAATATATCAATTAATTTTGCTTTATATTAATTTTAACATCATTTTAAAGAGGCACAATTCCGATTTTGTACATTGTAAGCGTCCAGGCTTTCATATAGGTCCAAGGGTGAGACGACCGTATGCCTATTTACATACATATTTATATACATAAGAGATATACATAAGAGAGATTGAACTTGTGGTTGGCTGACGTTCAATAAAACGTTAAGAACATCAGATATGTTCACGAAAATTAATGTATTCCCGCTGGACACGCTAAAGCTAAATGTCCCCTCCTGAAGATCATCTTAACAAGTACATACATAAGAGTCAGATGATATAGGTTGGTGATATTGTGCTTAGTCTTTGTAATAGTATGTAGGGGTCTTAACGCCACAGAAATAAAGAGAAAACAGAAAGTCGTTGCAATAATTTATTTCAGAATATTTAATTATTAATTTATTATATTTGATTAATCTTCATTGTGTGTGCTATTTAGATATATCAACGATAGTACAGCACATTTCATTATTTAAATAAAAGTTTGGTTTAAGTGTCAAGCCGTACATCATTAACCGTCTGGCTACTGAGTTTTTGCAGACGACATATTCCAGCAGTTATATCGCTGGACATGCTAAATATTTTGAAACAATTTGACTGAAAGTTGTTGGTGGCTAAGCCACCAACAACTTTCAGTCAAATTGTTTTCAAAATTGTCATCAAGTCCAGAGTTTTTGCTCATTGAAATTAATGTATGATGGCTTGCAGCAGTGCAACAGTTAAATGCGTCGAGAGGAAACCTAAATTTAAATTAACTTTATTCAATCGCAAATGAAAAATTTTCAATAAAAAGCATTCTTTACATCAGAACAAAATTCACGTAATGCACTTTAGAATAGTCATTACATGAAGTTCAAATTCGTTTATTTCTCTGGTTGCCTATAATCAATGTTGACATTTAACAAGAGCAAATAAAGCTGCTTCCATTAGCGGGTGTCTAACGTGTCTAATGCTGTCATGCATGGCAACTCAGCTCTTGACAATACAAGCTAACCGTGTTACTGATTAACATAATCAAGAAATATTTGACTTCATATCATGAAAGTAGCAATCTTGTACAAATATGTTTTAATTTATTGGCTACACGCAATGATTGGCTATTCTCTGAATAAGGTATGTAGGCTATTACCAGTGGCTCATCTGATGAGTCAGAGGGATTGTGTAAGTTTTCTAGCAAAGGCTATTGTTACTTTGAAACGGCTTGTCAACATTTCTTCGAGTGTACTTATGTGTACTTATGTCACCCTTTCATGATGTAGCCGGCCTAAACCGGCATCTGTACTCTGTAGTGGTTCTGAGGAATGCCCATTTGCAGGACGGGAGAACATTTTTGAAAATTTACCACTGAAATCAGATGTAAAATTTCAAAAATAATATTCTTTCTATCTGCAAATATACATTAAATTAGTAACTATTTAGATTTTCTTGACCAAATTTATCCACTAAAGGGTTAATTAATGGTCTACACGAAAGTTCAGGATGTACATTCAGAAATAAAGATGTAATTCAGTACAGCATATTAATGTCAAACTAGTGGCAGTGACAGAACGAATTATTTCTTACTGTTTGAAATTGTAAAACTATGCATTGAGGCACTACAGGTATAACGCGTGCCGCCAGAAGGACCAGAATTGAAGATCAGTTCAGGAAACAATACAGGGAATCAAATATCAATGTATTTTGAGATTCGAGCGTGTCGAGAGACACGCACGCACGCACGCACGCACGCACGCACGCACGCACGCACGCACGCACGCACGCACGCACGCAC
Source organism: Chaetoderma sp. LZ-2023a (assembly GCA_034401795.1). Classification (NCBI taxonomy): domain Eukaryota; kingdom Metazoa; phylum Mollusca; class Caudofoveata; order Chaetodermatida; family Chaetodermatidae; genus Chaetoderma; species Chaetoderma sp. LZ-2023a. Next base: position 125,358,630 of record CM067370.1, on the reverse strand, counting down.
GCACGCACGCACGCACGCACGCACGCACGCACGCACGCACGCACGCACGCACGCACGCACGCACGCACGCACGCACGCACGCACGCACGCACGCACGCACGCACGCACGCACGCACGCACGCACGCACGCACGCACGCACGCACGCACGCACGCACGCACGCACGCACGCACGCACGCACGCACGCACGCACGCACGCACGCACGCACGCACGCACGCCCGACTATTTACATAATTGTTCAACACGTGGAGTTATAAACAAACACAGTGCATGCCCATCTGAGAGTGCATGCAGTACACGTGCCTTATAATGAATGTAGTTATCCACATTAAACAAGAGGCCAGATTAACATTGAAGCACAGCTGCCTAACTCCTTATTAGTCCGGGAGCCAATTTTCAAAAGGGGTCTAGAAGAATGGTTTCGTAGCACACCCAGTATTCAGAAGGTTTGTCTCTATATTATGCTAGACCGATGGCTTGGGTATATTCTGAGCCGTGTTGTACAAGAAAATTGTGGTATCACTAACCCGTGAGAAGCCCATTTACAATAGGTGTTGAATGTAGTTTTCAGACAATTTTCACAATGGTAAATTTTTCACAAACTTAAGCGCATGTTATATCAATACAATCTTAACCAAAATGGAAAGGAGTGATCGTATATCGCAGATTTATACATAATCAACCTCGTTTAAGACACCCGTATGTTGCTTTGTACATATTGGGGCACTTAGGTCTTCTTGTGACTAGCAATACCTTAGCTACAACAATGCCCATGTTTTCTACATTTTTCATAATTAAACTTTTAACTGACATGCAGTGCATGTCTACACAAGCTGGCAGGACATATTTACCACGTGAGCAAATGAGAGAATGTTACTCATCCGTGTCAGAGTCATCTTCGACAATTGTATGCTGAACATTGTCACACTCCCATACAAAGGCATGCTTCAGTGCAGAGTAGATTGTTAGCCTTGCATTGACAGAGATCTGTTCTTTTGCAGGCAGACTTTTGACATCTACATGATGTGAGTTCAATTAATCCAAATGGAGCAGGATCCTTTGACATTAGAACAGGCTTGAGTAGACCATCCACTATACTCCAGCCATGTCCATTTGGAGATGGAAGATTCTGAACAGCTTGCAATGAACGTCTCCAAACAAGAGCTTGAAAATTGGCCCTTTCGGTGTGATGCTTTAGACTATTCGATGTAGGTGGAAGATTTTCATTTCTTTGTCTCTTTTGACAAAAGAGCCAATAACGGGTTTCATCAGCTGTCTTTCCCACATCCCTGGTGGTATACAACTCACAGACAAATTTCTCACATAGAATTGCAGTATTCGGTGATAAGTCAACATGTTCGCCGAGTTGGGCTAAGCTAAGCTGATGACATTCAGATGACTTTAAGAGATTGAATGATTTTCTCTTAGCGACTCCAAATAATGCACTAGTGCTATCACAACCTGTAAGAGAATGAAACCCAGGCAAAGACAGACAGATAGCTGGGCCCAGTACTTGAGCAACTGTATGTATTGGTATGTATCGCAATTTGTCCTTTGTGCCCGTACGGAACCATAGTTCAGAACAGTGAAGCGAACGATACGTATATATACTAAGTACTGCCACGTCTGTATCAGGAGACTGTATAACAACACGCATGTGGTCTTTTGAAGCGTGTAGCGCGTGCAACATCATACGCGTATCTGCTTCCTCGTGATCTGATCGAAGTTCTTCCAAATACGACGAATTGTTCGCTGAAATGACAACAACATCCATTCCATCGTTAAAGCCACCAGCAAGAATGACGCAATTGTCGGCAGATAGCATATTTGGACCAGTATCACGCCACCGCTTGCTGAGAAATGCAACCAGGTTACTTTTGTTTCTTGGATTGCTGATGTACTTGGCCCATTGCTTTGGAACGGGAGTATTTTCTCCAGCAATCTTTACTTCCAATGCTGTTGATGACCCACGTTTTAGCCGCTCTTCCGCTTTGAGAGATTCCAGTCTATCATATCTGTCAAAAACTATATCTACTCTGTTGCAGTCTTCTTGATTCAGTGGAACTGTAAAGATGTGCCAGTATTTATCAGCCAATTCTCCAAATGTAGACGTACCTCCAGTTTTAACCATTTGCACAATTGCCATGCCATCTACTACATAAGCTGTTGCGCCTGTCTTGTCAACAGGTGGAAGCCGTCCATCAACATTTACTTCCTTTTCTAGTTCACTTAACAAAACACTTTTCACATTCTTTCTTAGAGTCCCATCCGTATGTGACAATGATAGTGGAACAGTAGACAGTTCATACGTCATCACTAGTTTTAAATCAACATCTCTGGACCTTGCGGCAATAATTAATCGACCAAATAGTTCGCGGTCAGATCTCACATTGTGAATTTTTTCATCATTTGTTTTGAGTTTTTTCTTCTGTGCTAGGCTGGCAAATGTTTTAAGTTTTAAGTGTGGCAACGTGTCCCAAAAGCTTCTCGTGTTAGTGTCCAGCCGCTCCTGAACAAAATTGTCCATAATCTCCTTACCACTGTCACAGGCGGAAACAAGTCTCTTGGCGATTTCACTAGGCAATACCACGCCAGTTGCAATGTTTACAAGCGGAAGACACTCGCTGTCGTCGTTTTCCGCAATATTAAAGGGATTGGTCATTATATCTGATGAGAACATCGAAAGTATCTTCTGCACATCGGTTTCATCCCTGTTCATTCGATTAGTCCCCATTTCCTTATATACTCCAAACATGTGACTATCTTGTAACCCACACATTTGCTTTGTGACCGTTGTTATGGCTGCCCTCTCGTGGCTAGTTAAAAACCACCTCTCCAGAGCTCCTGGCTTTTGTCTTATTCCAATAATATCACCTCGCTTTTTGGAATCCAAATTAATCGATTGCTCTAAGGCCATATCTGTCCACACTTGATTGAATGGATGGTGTGAGCGACTTACGGAATGATTTCCATTCAAGAATTGTTCATGTACATGGGGATGTGTACTTGGAAGCATCTTCATGTCCGCAAGATATATTGGCAGCCATCTTGCATAATTGGTTCTGTCCATGCTGTAGAAATATGGCGCCATAGCAGCAGTAGCAGATAGGTGTGCCTGCCAATCTCCAGTTCTCTCAGCTCTTATGAATCCAAGCAGCAGCTCTACCATATGAATATATGAGTTCCAAAATGCGAACAGGTGTGATTTCGAGCTTGACTCAACTTTAAAGGACTTGAACAGCTGTTGCAATTTTTCACGTACATACACACCTCTTTGAAATTTTCTTGCAGTGCGTCTAAGTCGTTAATGCTGCTTCGGCACATCTTAATTTTCTCATTCAGACTCTCCAAACCTGTTGGAGTAATGTGGTCCTCATGTTGTCCATTTTGTTGAACCCATTTGGAAAAAGACTGCCATTGTAATCGCAGCAGCGCTTCCAGAACCAATTTGTGAGCCCTCACTCCTCGATTATATGACTTCCCTTTAAGTAGAGCACCAATTACCACCACATCCATCTGTCTCATTCCAGCCACCATTACCTGGGTGCTTTGTCAACAGTGGTACAGCTGGATATACAGATTCTATGATGGAGTTAGTATACATACATAAAATATAACCTTCACATTTCACCCTCGCCTTTGGTATATGCATGCAAAATGTATGTTGGATATATGTTAGGTCGATATCCGTCTAAATATCATATATGGTGAATCTAATACGATATTACTTTGAGTTATGACACGATCATGTTTATATCGTTGTGCACTGTGAATACAGCCAAAGCCTAGACCCCCTATGCAAAGAAATCAGGATAACTAATTAGTGCTACCACAATTTGTTTGTACAACAGGGCTTAAAATGTGTGGGACATGTCCCCCAAGCCACAGCAAGTGTCAGACCTTCCGAATACTGGGTGTGCTACGTCACAATTCTGACCTAGCTTTAGCTCCTGGACTATATGCGCTTGAGCGTTTAGGCCTATACATAACATGTACTTAGCGCCAAACGTGATTTTAACATATTTGGTCTAAAGAAATGAAAAGAACACGGGATGTACTGGCTGGATGTTTTATCAAACATTTCTAATAAGAAACCTATACTTCAGATGGTAACACCGTAGGCTTGCGCGATTATCGCTTTGAGTGATCACGATCGATTATTTAAGAGTAATCGTGATTACTCGATTAATCGGCTTGAGTACAAATTACCCAGTCATAACACCAAAAGGCATATCAATGACGAAAGCTGAAATGGTGTTTAGAAAAATCCATTCGCAGGACAAGAGAAGACTATTTTTGAAAGTGTATCACTGAAATGTCTGACTCGATTCTCGATATCTATTCACTGAGCTAAAGGTCAATTTGCGTAACCGATCGCATTAAAAAGTAATTAAAAGGTAGAATTCTAGATCTTTTATGCAATAGAAATTATTCACGATTATTCGATTATATAATTATACAATCTTTAATCATTAAAAAAAATAATCGCGATTTTCGAGTTAATCACGTAATTGCGCAAGTCTAAAACACATTTTCGTGTAACGTAGTGTGACCCATGCCAGGCACAGCACTGTTCATCTGTTCATACACCTCAAACATTTCGCCTAGGATGCACCCATGCACACACACACACCCCACCTCCACCCCCAGTTTGATGACCATGGGTAGAGGAGGGTTGAGAATACAGATGGTCAGCAGTTTACTTGTTCATTGAACAGTGTAACGTAGGTCTTAATGACGTACTTTTGATAATGACGCACCAAAATACATCCTTGCACCAAGTTTGCTTATTATCATGACTATTTACGACGCACCCTTGAAAATGCTGCCTGCACAAAAATTGTCTAGGATGCTCATTGTATCATGAAGCATAGGTTACGTTGACCTACTTCTGATATCTGACATATCTATAGCCTACAATGCATCAATGCACAAAGTGTGGCTACTGTACGTAAAGAACACTTGCAAATAAATCCAGGAGTTGACGATGAAGTTTAGTGAAGTATGACAAGTAGGTCACACTGTACTATTCTTATCTTTATCGTATGCTGAATCTATACACCAAGTTTGTTGGCTATCTGTGACAAGTCTTGAAACTATGATCTCGACAAGTAAATTTTGAGATGTTCGCTGAACCGTAAAAAGTATGTTGCGCTGAATTACATCTTGGTATGCGATATAATTTTAGCCTACGATGCATCCATACACCAAGGCTAGTTGTTGTATAGGTAGAATTCTTGAAACTATAGCCTCATAAAGAATGTTCTATCATATTCAGTCAACCATGTAAAGTAGGTCACATTGACTGACCTTTAGCCTACAGTGCATCCATTCACCAATTTTAGTTAATGTAAAGGCAAGATGACAAAATATGCTACATGTAAATAAAATGAAATGTGCCACCGAAGAAATATTTCCACATTGCTTCCCATACAATAGAAAATGTCCTACTCCTGTATTTGAAGTCGAATCAACTTCAGTTTCACAAAACAGACATTTAGATGCTGAAATGATGATCTTCATCGGGTTTGGTGTCAATCCGTCCAGTAATATCAAACCGTCCCGCCATTCTTTTAGAACAGACTGATGGGCGGTGCGCGGGTAGGCGGACGGGCGGCCGCCTGGACTTGGGTGGAAGGCGGGGTTGGGGTGTGTTCGGGTGGAGTGGGGGTGTCTGGTGGATGGGTACTCGTAGCCATGGATATATGCCTATATTCATTATATTTGAATAATTAACCTGCGTATATTCGTATGCACAATGAACTATCTAGTTCAATAGTGGTACTTGACTACTATAATAACGCTACTGTTGTTCCTTCGTCATTAACGCTTTCTGCTCGCGGATATATGCATTTATTCTCAATTATAAGGCACACCTGTCTTCCCGAAAGTATGTGTTCTGAAACGATGTGAGAAACAGTTGTTCTCCGAGGCGCCGATATTGTAATTAAATTAGTAACTTGATTGAAAAAAGATGTCTTCGGGTTCATGAGTTCCACCATGCTTCTGGTATTGTGCCTGAAATGTGCTATATAAACTGATCGGCAGTAGACACAGTACAAATTCAAAGCAACTTAACATTTTTCCTTTGAAAAAATTTAAACGCATACTGTTAAATATTTTGAACATAATTGGATTGGAAGACATTGCTGAATCCAATTATGTACAAAATATTCAACAGAATCGTATACAAAATTGTACTAACTAACATGTTTCTGTTTTTGTTTTGGAAACAAGATAACTTATTTATGAGCTGTACTGTATTCACCTATGGAAAAACAAGATAGAAACGCACACAAATGCACGTAGCTTTCCAACATAAGCTATCCATTTTGAAACTCGTAAACACAAAACATCTTTTCTAGATTGACGGAGTTCGCGATTTATTTTACAAACACCGTTATTTGAATACAGACACACCTCATTAGATTTATGAACAGTGGTGGCACCAAGTCATGTTTGTTGGGGGTAGTGGGGGCGGGGGGGGGGAGGAGGGGTTCGGGCGGCGGTGCAAGAGAGGGGCATGTTTGTCCCATTTGGGCAAGGCTGGTTGAGTGTCTTGGGGGGGGGGGTGTTGCCCCCTACCAAAATGCGGGTAGGTCCGGGGATCCTCTCCCCGGGAAAATGAGATGTTTTGAAAAGCCAATTCCTGTAATCTGAGTGATAAACAGCATCCTTATTTTGCTTCTTAAATAAAATAACTATGTGAAATATGTGCATGCAAATTTTTATGGGTGGGTGGATGTGTGTATGTGGAGGTGGTTAATGTATTTTTTGAGGGGTGGGAATTGCCCCCTCTCTACCACCACTCTTTTATAAAGTGTCTAAGACAAGGCCCAATGAATTTAGATAGCAACGCTAGGTGGTTTGTTGAAGGCCTCTCGATCCAGATTTATTCGATAGCATCTGATATGTGGGGTGACACTACAGATTACTTTGTATTGCTTCATAAAGTATACACATTTCCAACTAAAGATTTATTCATGCAGACCGTGCAAATACAATATGCTATTCTGGAGATTTGTTTTCCCAGAGATGTTTTCACGCATATTAGCCCTTTAGTGGCTAAATTTGGTCAAGTAAAAATCTAAATATTCGCTAATTTAATGCCAATTTGCAGGCTGAGAGAATATTATTTTTGAAAATTTACGACTGAAATGACTGGCTCGGTAACCGAGCCAGTCATTTCAGTCGTAAATTTTCAAAAATAGTCTTCTCTTGTCCTGCAAATGGGCATTCCTCAGGACCAGTACAGATGCCGGTTTATGCCGGGCTCGTCATGAAAGGGTTATTTAAATCATTGTCCTATGATCAAAGAGAGGCTGTCACATTGTATCTTCCTCCTTAAGGAAGAATAATATTTCCTAGCTTCGATCTTGATCTGGGAAAACTTGACAAATCAACAGAAAACGTAACGTTGTCTCACAGTCGGTAATCTCTGATATGTTACTGTATTTTTAAATGGATATCTTTATTTTAAAATGAGCAAACTGTGAAATATGAGTGTCTCTCGTAACCTGTCAAATTGGTCAAGAAACTCTAACATGTTGTTTAGTGTATGTCCATCTGTCGGCCAAAAGAAGGCTATATCTTTTATAATTTACCACTTGAATGACTGGATCCCTTATCGAGTAATTGATTCTAGTGTTAAATTATATCAAATGGAGAGCTGTTTGCCTACAAATAGCCATTTTCAAGACGCCTTCACAAACCAGTCTTGGCCGACTTGGCAGATCCGATCTGCAACTCAAATATGAGATCATAATCAATTATATCACTTGTATGATGACATCAAAATTAAAAGGCGTAATGAATGACGTATTTACTCCGTCATGAACATTTATAATAAGTCCGTCAAGTGTACTGATTGTTTGTTGATGACTACTATTTAGTCAACATTCTGTTGAATATTATGAAACTAATTTAACTGGGCGCTGTTACTGCCTGTCAAATAAGTTTTAAAATATTCAACAGTTTACCTTTATTGTTACTTTGAATGTTATAATCTGGGAAATCATGTTTCAAAGTTTGAAATGTATCCCAACACGTGCAAAACGTGGGCGGAGCTTAACTGGAAATGGGCAGTGAATAACTAGCAATGGATCCATCTATTAGGTTTCTATCAAGAAATCAAGATGACTATGTATTAACATAGATCCCCAAAATGGCATATGACGGCCTGACATGTTGAACATCGAGAAGTTTAACGCGTTCAGTTCCTATAAATAAAAGAAATCAGATAGCACGTTTGTTTATCATACACGAGCCAGATGACCCCCACGTGGGCGGGAATTAGATAGCCATTGCTAGGGGGTCAATCAGTCGTTTGATCTATCTCAATCCTACAAACCCCCACATACTCCCACCCCACCCAAAGGGTCCGATGTCTTTCTCACATCGGGCAACTCTCGGTAAATATAACAAGGATGGTCTGGGATTGCTTTAACTCTCTTAACACGAATGTCAAGAGAAAATGATTTCAAAGGAGCTAATGATCAAAGCTACTAAAAGTATTTGACTGGTTGTCTACGATGTTGTGAAGTCTGCAACGATTTCAGTAAAAAGGCAACGTAGTAAACTAAAAGGAAATAACGATCTCATGAAACAAATATGATAAAATGGATTAAATAGGATAGTTTCTAAACAGCCGCAAGCAGCTTGGCATGAAGAGAATTGTGGTTATTTGGATAAAGTACTCGATAAATATCTCCGCCAATATCAGATATCACCTGTATTGTAATGCTACAAAGCCGTGTTTATCACTGTTTATCAAGACAATCTATATTCAGGTGGCACTACTCTTTAGATATGCATCCAGCGATCTGCGTACAATAATAATAATAATAATAATAATAATAATAATAATAATAATAATAATAATAATAATAATAATAATAATAATAATAATAATAATACTGGAAGCGTGGTTTCTTGAACATTAGAATGGAAATGCTTAATCTTGATATGATTGTGGACGCTCTGTAGCAAGTCACTGGTTGAAAGTTAGTCAGATAGTTAGTTTGGTTAGGTTAGGTAGGTAGTTAGTTAGTTAGTTAGTTAGTTAGTTAGTTAGTTAGTTAGTTAGTTAGTTAGTCAGTCAGTCAGTCAGTCAGTCAGTCAGTCAGTCAGTCAGTCAGTCAGTCAGTCAGTCAGTCAGTCAGTTCGTTAGTTAGTTAGTTAGTTAGTTAGTTAGTTAGTTAGTCGGTCGGTCGGTCGGTCGGTCGGTCGGTCGGTCGGTCGGTCGGTCGGTCGGTCGGTCGGTTAAGAAATGTTCTGTTGAATATTTTGATCATAATTGGACTGGAAGACATTGCTGCCTTAAACATTGCATTACACGCACGTCTTCCAATCTAATTATGTTCAAAATATTCAACACTACGTTTTATTTTGTCTTGTAAATACCTAAAGTTCTTTCTGAGCTGTGCTGTACACGTTCCCTTGTTTGCAAGTGCACATGGCGACAGTTACTGTTATTGAACCGATTGTCTATAACCAATCTCTGATTGTTTAAATGGTTGACAATCGCATCAGGATTTGGTCACATTAAGGCGAATATTACAGATTTTATCCAAACAAATTACAACAATGCTACTGGATGAACATAAACAGCTATTTAATAGACTATTTATTTTCATATGGTAAATTGTGAATAAAGACACACTTTAAAGACGCCCGCAGATGTTTTTCTTAGATTAACATTGTTGTCTACCAACTGAGAAAACTTGGCATGCTTAGCGGGAACATCTATCTATATTATAATATTCCTCTATACTCCTTTGATACAACTCGAATTGTACAAGAATTGCTGTGATGAATATTGGTGTTCACCTTTTAAAATAATGTGGCAGACGATCGCTATGTAGCAAGTCCAGATTACATACTATGTTCTAAATGAAGTTAATTCATTCACCTTTCCAGTTTATCCATCTATCAACCACGTGACGTGTAGGATTCGATTTAGTCCGTCTTTAACACTTAATAGTCCGTCACGTTGTACGAATTGTATTTCTTTACCATTAAATAGATATTATGTTGAATATTTCGAAACTAATTTGAATGGGCGTCATAGGCAGCAACAGCACCCAATTAAATTAGTTTCAAAATATTTAACAGCTTGCCTGCATAGTTTTCTGGAAATTGATAGTCATAGTTAGGGAGTTCAGAGATCGACGAGCTCAACATGAGCGAGATGTGGGTGGAGCTTAGCTAGAGATGGGCGGGGCATAGCTAAAACTAGAACGGTCCATTGTAACTTACTCTATACCTACACGGGAAAAAGGATAAAAATTGCCCGTGTGCTTATAATGTATATATATTGAAGATTGAAGGTTCCGACAGTATTATTTATATCAGTTTTCAAGGTAGTCGCTCGGGAAGATCTTGATCATACTATTTAAATTAGCACGAGCATAAAACTACAGTACAACTCATAGATAAGCCAACACGTCTACAAAGCAAAAGTAGACAATTGTTAGTAAGAAATGTTCTGTTGAATGCATTGAACACAGATGGACCGGAGGGCACCACTGCCTTAGGCAGCCATATCCACCAATCCAACTATGGCTAAACACTCAACAGTACGTTATATTTGTTTTGGTAAGATTCTCAGTCATTCTTGAGCCGTACTGTATATACACCTATATATACATATATACACACACGCACGCACGCACGCACGTACGTACGTACGTACGTACCTACGTACGTACGTACGTACGCACGCACGCAAGCAAGCACGCACGCACGCACGCACGCACGCACGCACGCACGCACGCACGCACGCACGCACGCACGCACGCACGCACGCACGCACTCACGCACGCACGCACGCACGCAAACACACACACACACACACACACACACACACACACACACACACACACACACACACATATATATATATATATATATATATATATATATATATATATATATATATATATATATATATATATATATATACATTACAAGCACACAGGCAATTTTTATTGTATATATAGGGTTACATCTTGACGTGACTACGTATATCTACAAAGTTCTCGATGTACTACAGATCTGCAGAGTGCAGCCTCACAGCAACCTCGTGATGAGCTGAGCTAGTTAACCACCGGAAACCAGGCACCTTTCAGCGATCATATAATTCAAAAAAGCTTCTTTAAACAACGATGTGTTCCATCAGTGCCATTTAGCGCCGAATTCCACCAAACACACTAAAATACCCGGTGTAAAGGAATTTAGATATGAGCCGGCTGGATATTTGTGAAAAGAATTCGATTTAAGGTAGCAGTGGCTGCTATGTTAACAACAATGCTCGTCACAAATTGTTCTCGCAAGAATCTGCGCGAATTTACCAAATCCTATATACGTATGATATGGTGGGATTGGTCATGCAGCCAGAGAACTGGTGCAATATCAACAGGATGTGATGCATAATTAGTGTAAAATTAACTGATCAGACTGTGGCGTAAGATAACCCTCCCTCACGCCAAGGAAAATTTAATTCTGACAATAAATATGAATTCGATGTCTTCAAAACTCTATGGCATGCAATACAATGTCTGCAATTTGAGGTTGAGACAGTAATAATCCCCAGTGAAAGTATTTTCAAAATATTTAACATTGAGTGTCTTTGTCTTAGATTTGGAAGTATCTCATGAAATAAAATCATTATGTATGTGTGAGAGTACGATGTGCAACAATCTGTCTACCTTTATCAGTGCTATGCTAGGGATTTGTAACATTCCAAAAGAACTTATCTTTAGTTCTGTGCTGGCAGATAAAGCGATATCGTTGTTTTCCACGCTGCGTGTGGACATGCTCTACCAAGAAATGGCAGAAATGTGACTGAAGTTCACAAATCATGCTTAACCCTTTTAAGCAGCACGATACGGAGCACGATAACAGATTACATTTTTTCCGATATGGTAGATGGTTAAATAATCACGCCCGCCCCCTAGATAGGTTAGTAGATCCTTGAACATAATGCATAGCTTATTGAAGTATGAGGCCAGATACCGAGTAGATTCATACGTATCTAGAACATCTGATAGCCGGATCGTACCGATAAGGATTTTGCAACATTTGCCAAATTTATTTTATTTATTTTTGGTATATTCAGATTAATCATGCGGCCTTTCAACAGACTTTCACCCTTCTCTTCTGCCACGTCGTTTTATACTACGCCTACCAAATCCTTCTGCCAGCCACCTTTCATCACATTTTCTCAACGTCTGTCTACATTCAGTAATGATTTGTTACGGTACAGATTTAAATGTAGATTTTCACATTGATTCGTATTCAAATAAATCTTTGCGTGTGGCCCTTTTTCAACACGACATGTGTTAGAGGTTGATCAAAATGGAGATTTTGGGTGTAGGAGTGTGTTAAATAAATATGAAGCAGCTTGCGGTTTTGAGGGTTGGCGCTTAGTTGCTGCACTTGTGTGACTATATAGATGCCCTGATTGATGGATGCCGTGAATGATAACTTGTATGTGGCAGATCCAGAGAGTGGAGGTAGGAAACTAAGATCAGCGTAATCGGATGGATCATGTCAGGGATACCATGTCGTGAACCCGTGGGGATATTGTATCGCAATTTGAATTATCCTGTAGGCATCTTCTGCATTTATGGACGTTGATATTTGGGCAGATGGATCCTGGATCCGCAAATCCACAGTTGCCAAAATGGCTGGAAGGATATATCTCCCCTGCCGTAGAGTGTAACAACGTGAAACGAGCTGCACATCAGTAGGCCGAGTATTGGGTTCTTCATCCATTCGCTCCGCCACGAATCGGGACACCCTTGTCACTAACTATCTGATAGGTGTACCCGATTAGCTCGGTCTTTTCCTCGTATAACAAAAGGTTTTCTTTCTTAAAGTGATGCTAATCTCATATCAAATGTTGTATTGAACCGATTGATTATGGTTTATATATTCCATATTATTCATATCTTGTCACATTCCCTTATCTGTATCAGAATTATAAATTTTGTAATATCACGTTGAACAGTGATCGCTGCCATTTTGTCTCCTCAAGCGATAATATATGATGCCATGTAAGTACCAATGCATTACATTGTTTATTATGTAATACTCATCTTGTTGAATATTTTGTAAGTACTTTGATTGGAAGTTGTTGTTGCTGCATCAACAACAACTTCCACTCAAATTAATTTCAAAATATTCAATAGCTTACCTGTATGGTTGCTTTTACACCACATTGTCAAATTATAGTTGGCACGTCTATGACTGAGCATATATACCGAACTGATTGGTAGAACAGTAAAATGTGACAGCCATCAGTTGTGGAAATGTATCAACATTTAGCTACTCAAGCTTGAATATCTTGCTTTAGCGGCATGATAAAAGCTTAAAATTACGTGCATAGCTTATGAATGGCATAATAAATCTCCTGAAAGGCTAGCTATCAAGAGATGAGCTTTGTTATCATTTAAGATCTAATACTGCTGTGTGGAAAAGTCCATCGAGAGGCTTTTTTTCTCGTCTATGGAGTGGTCTGCGTGCAGCACCTCTATCGAGCGGATAAGTGTAAATACTGGGGTGGGGATGGGGTTCGGCTGGGCTGTGGATGTGGGGGCGTTGGTTGGGGATAGAGGCCATCTCACTATGGAAAACCAATGGATGAATGCGAACTCTCAGTCAAGTATATTACGTCTTTATTACCATTAAATACACATTCTATTGAATGTTTTAAAACTAATTTGACTGGGCGCGGTTGCTACCATATTTGGGTATGGTTGCTGGCGCAAGCATTGACTGCGCCTATGAAATGTCTGTATAGCTGCGTGCTCGCTTAAGTCTCTCTGGTAGGCAGAATACGTGCTACTGGTCCACGTGGCTTCGTGAATTTTGGTATCGATAGAAAGGCGCAGTGATTATTACGGTTGTGATTGGTTGGGAAATACGTGCATATACGTAAACAATTGATTGCTGATATTCTCATGTTCAGATGCACATCCATTTTGTATGGTCTTAATTTAAGTGCCTTGCCAGCCTCAGTTGTCTCAATCGGTGTTTGCAGTGACCTGGGATCACCTACACACGGCTTATCGTTTGGATCTGTGAATTGCTTGTTAAGCGATTCTTTGATCTGCTCTGCCTTTCCATGGTCAGTCTTGAGCAAGGTGCCTTCAGTATTCTAAATAGAAATGAATGGTAGAGGAACGGCAACGCTCAGAGCCAATTCTTCTCGACCATTGTCCTAGGCTGTGATGTCATCTGCGAAAGCGTCAGGTTATAGTGAGCCGAATTCTTTCCGTCGTTCACAAATCTGGCGAAGTATGTCTTTACGTTCTCATGGTCTACGACCACTTTGCTGTATGCCTTCTATTGTTCAGCATGAATTCAAGTCTGTTGTTATTTTTGACAACTCCTACATTTGAGTATTCGGGATAAAATCTAGCTTGAGCACGATGGATGCTATCGGCTACCTAATGGGTCGCCTTACATGCCATTTGGGGATGTTATTGATGATGTTTTCGAGATCATAGTTGGAATTAGCACCGGTTGGCAAAACACGTACACAGTAGTCAAATATTATTCATATACTTGTTAATGACCACTTGCTTTCTAGGCAGCATTGAGTTAGGTTGCCACCATATGCACGAGGATCCTGAAGTAGTAGATTTACATTGACTATATTCAGCACACAACCGATCTAGTAAAATACCGCGGTGGTGGCCCTACAGCCTATTTGCTTTCTATGGTGTGCACTGTGGTGGCATTGGTGTTTGAAGACTGCCTTAGTATCGCAAAGAGACCATGTACACTGATTAACGCAGCTGGTGTATCTCTATTGTTGTTGCGTTTGCACATAGCATAGTGGCCCATATACATGAGGTGCCCTGTATTGCTGTCAGCTTTCATACGTCTACTTAATTTGTAGCTAAAAATTGGCACACATAAATAGTTGTCATCTAGCTGTCCAGCATGTTTATGGCTGAGCTCAGTCTTCAGTGAACGGTCGTCCAGGATGAGAAAATGGCACCTTAAATCTGGTCTTAGACTCATTCACGTGACGTGTCTATACGTACCAATCAAGTTGGGAATCTAAGGCGTCAACGCGGAATTATGTGATCTGACCACAATATCTAAGCAGTAGACATTAGGAACATGTTGTGAACACTACACCATTGGCAATGCATGTGTGCAAGAGTCAAAGATAGCTACTCAATCAGCGCAGAAGTTTCAGAGTGGTCACATACATCTTTGGTCCATAGCACCCCGTGCTCGTTGATGTAAGAAATGTTCTGTTGAATATTTTGGACTTATCTTGATTGGAAGCCATTGCTGCTTTTGGAAACAATGGCTTCCATTCAAATTAAGCCCAAAATGTTCTACAGTACGTTTTATTTTTCAACATCTTTGCTGAGCTGTACTGCATAGGTCAATCGCTATTCTTGACGTGCATTAAACGTCGCTGTCACAAGTTATATCCATTTGCCAGTCTTTGATAACTGGACTGATGATATCACGCCTCCATGCGCACACTCAAAATTGATATTCGGTTGTGGAAATCAAATAACTCGATGCTACTCATGCACGAACTCGTCAGCAAAGAAGTTTATCGACATAGTGGGTACTGTACCAAACAGGTCCAAACAGGCCCTAAGCATTCTAATAAGGACATGTCTGCTGTGACCGAAAAGCGTGGGCCTATGAGACAGACTTCCCTTTCAACTGCCTTAATTAAGTGCCACCTTGAAAATGATTATGATACGCCATCATAACTAGGAAATGGAAACCAATTACTGGCTTGAAACAAGCTGTTCATTGAACACACCCGTTAAGAGACGCGTTGATTGGTATAACTGGGTGGTTATTTGCCAATATAAACGAGTCTATCATTGGAAACTTGCCCAGCCCTTACTATTATTACCTTTGTTAATGTGTCTGTAAAGCTCTTTATATCTCCGGAAGCGGAAACATAACTACCGAAATGCAGCCCTCCGTTATTCAACTCTATTGTGTGTATCCATCGTTAAAACAATGTTGCTGAACATTTTGCCGCCTAGTTTAAAGCAATAATTTATTTTAAATTAGCAACATAAGGTTTAGTTCTTCCCAATACTTTAGCGTTTGTGGCGCATTATCAGCAGCACACGGGTTACACGAGCATATTAGTAATTGCGCTTCCCGGTTCTGTATTCCTTTGAGACGGCTGATAGACATCGTCATATGGTTTTGCCACAAACAAGAGAAAACTTAATAATGTTTGTCTGCTGATTTAAAGTGTTGAAAATATATAACAAAACATACCATTCATATTTCGCGTCACACAAACGGGCTGGAGTAATTAGTACATTATAATTCGCTTGTCAGTCATACTGTTTCTTATAATCGAGCGATTCACTCATTGCAGTTTTCTAACTACCATCTGGAGATTGATCAATATTCTCCATTTGCATAATAATAATATCGATGATATGTTTATGAATGAATGAATGCATGCATGCATGCATGGATGGATGGATGGATGGATGGATGGATGGATGGATGGATGGATGGATGGATGGATGGGGTTGGGGTTGGGGTTGGGGTTGGGGTTGGGGTTGGGGTTGGGGTTGGGTTGGCGGTTGGGTTGCGTTGGGTTGCGTTGGGTGTGTGGCATATGGATGGGTGGATGGATGGATGGATGGATGGAATGCAATATTTGATTATCATTATGTTACGAAATCAGCCAACGTATTTCTTATTCCTCTATTTTGCAACATTGATTTTTACCGTTCATGTATCAACTCGTCTGCAGATTGGTCATTGTACAGGCAATGAAAAAACAAAGATCCAATGATTTGCAAGATAATTGAGGTGTACGTATTGCTCTTGTGATGAAGTTTAAAGAGCGACAATACATTATTTTACTAAGTGAGATTGAGGACTCTAATATGATTAGCAGGCATGTTTTTGTATATCACATTAGACATTTCACTTTTGCTGTCGGCAGATCACCTATTGCGAAATTAGTTAAGCCATATATGACTTCAAAATCTCATATTGGGAAGAAGCATTTTGATTGGTCGGTTTGAAACGAGACTGTAAGATGACGTTTGATTTTAATTATGCCGGCCAATCAGGATGCTAGGCCTAATATCCAATCGGTGTCAGAATATATTTGGTATCCCATTGCTTTGAATACTGAGTCGAAATTATAATAGCATAATCCCACATTTGCTCTCGCATTCTTACGATCAAATTTTAAAGGATAGTCTCATTTAAAGGAATGCTAATCTTATCTGAAATGTTTTTTGAGCGGATGGATTATGGTTTATAGATTCCATACTATTCATATCCTGCCACATTCACTTACCCGTTTTGACGATTTATCTGATTTGCAATATCACATAATGTTGAACAGTGAGTGTCACCATTCTGGCTCCTCGAATGATAGTGTGCGATGTCATGTAAGTACCAATGCATTACATTCCTTTTATGTAAAAATCTTATTGCTGAATATTTAGAAACTCATTTGACTGGAGGTTGTTGCTCCCTCTGACAGCAACACCTTCCAGTCAAAATAGTTTCCAAATATTCAACAGCTTACCTGTATGGTTACTTTTATACCACACTGTCAAAATATATATGGGACCTCTATGACTAAGCGTATATACATGGGCAGACACGTTAGGTTTTCTCTGATTGGTCGAAAAATACATCATGACAGCCATCATAGGCTATAGAAATGAATCAACATTTAGCTACTAAAGCATGAATATCTTTCTTTAATGACATGATAAAAAGCTTAAAATTACATGCATAGTTTATGAGTGGCATGTTATATCACATGAATAGCTATTATGAGATGATGTTAGTTTTCCTTTAATTTTCTGATATCTGATAGTCGCGCGGAAGAGCAGGATACTCAAGAACGATCCACAATGTAAGGAGTTCGTGAATTAAATTCACCTTTCCAGTTTATCCATCATATGATGTCAAAATCAACTAAGTGACGTGTAGGCTGACGTCATAATCATGGCGTCATGAATGATTCGATACAGTCCGTCTTTAACGCTTAATAGTCCGACACGTTGTACGAATTGTATGTCTTTGCTACTTAATAAACATGATGTTGAATATTTTGAAAGTAATTTGACTGGGCGTTGTACGAATTATATGTCTTTGCTACTTAATAAACATGATGTTGCATATTCTGAAACTAATTTGACTGGGCGCTCTTTCTACCATATTTAACAGCTTACCTGTAAAATTTTCTGTAAATTGATAATCAGCTAGTTCAGAGATCGATCGATTCCATCACGACCGTGGTGTGGGTCGGGCTTTGCTAGAGATTTATGCAGGTATATGTGGGATCGTGTAGTGAGGAGGTGGGATTGGCGGGTCAATGATGGGTACTCAGATGAATGTGTTGTCGTGAGTCGCTAGGAAGGCAGATTGTTAGGGGAAAGTCAATAGTAACTGGAAGGAATTTGATGGTGGACAGTTGATTAAATGGAAAGTCTGTAAATGCGTAAGGTGTTAAAGACGCAGACAGGATGGGGTGGGCATTCTGTGAGTATGGATAGATGGGCGGACGGGGTCGCGATGTATATGTATGCAGTTCGAGTCTTATGTATTGATACTGATTATTGACCGGGTATATTGTGAGATGGAAGACACTAGGAAGGTCAATGACGGTGTGTGTGTGTGTGTGTGGACGTGTTAGGGGCACAGATTTGTGGGCGTACATGAAAGTCGATGGGAGATATTAGGGAGACAACCTGACATGTGGTTGGTCAGGGTGACAGATTGAAGCCGATAGGGTTGCGTATAAAGATGGTCGTGTACTAAATATTAATAAGCAGGTGGAACTTCGTGTGTGAAGTGACACGTAGACATCGAAAGCGAGAGATATATTAGATTCATTCCCACATATCACCCATTCAAGTATCCATCCTATGAAGAGTAATGCCTTATAATCGGACGATTAGCAAATTATAGACATTTTTATTTATTTAGTTACAATATGCATCATAAAAACGAGAAATCTGGTAAGTGTGGCGTTAACTACTGCCATGATGTATTAAAGGAGCATAGAGCAGCATTCCACTAAGGTGAGCTTAAATTCCACAAGCGCAAATCACATCTGTATAGATAAATTATCACTCTTTTGCTCGTTGCTGCCATGCCAATCCGCTAAATTTAGATAAAGTTTGTCTTAGCAAGTCTAATGATGACAGTAGTGGTTATATTTGGTACACACAATGAATTGAATAAGGTCAGCTAGGGACAGCGACGACGGCGATTATGACATCGAAAACAACAACAACAACGATATAGCCTCAGCCGCCGGCATCGGTGCCTCCGCCACGGTCGCGATCGCCGCTGCCACCGCCCCCGCGCCAACGACGACGATTACGGAGACGATAATGATGTCCACGACACCAACACCATCAATATTAACACCATCAATATCAACACCATCAATATCAGCATCAACAATGTCAACATCAACAATGTCAACAGCTACATCAACAACAACAACAACAACAACAACAACAGACGACGACAGGGGCGGTGGCGACGGTGACGTCCATTACAACGATGTTTTCAAAATGATAGTAAGGTGTGCTCCTTGCAGCGTGTAATTTATACGTCTAGGATGATGCGCACGTCCCTAATGCAGTCTGAAGCATTCTTATTAAAGAAGCACAACCTTTAGTAATGTTTGTCATTTTCGAAATGGACGCCTGCAGTTTTCCTTCCTAAAATGCCAAATTTCGATTAGGAAACATATGCAGCTTATGTACATTTCCCGTTTTAGCTATGCCTCGCCCAGCTCTGGAATTGACCATCAATTTCCAGAAACCTACACAGTTAAGCTGTTGAATATTTTGAAACTAATTTGACTGGGTGCTGTTGCTGCCTATTCAAAATATTCAACAGAATGTTTATTAAATGGTAAAGGCATACAATTCATACAACGTGTCGGACTATTAAGCATTAAAGACGGACTGTATAGTGTCATTCATGACGTGATGATTATGACGCCATCATACACGTCACGCAGTTGGTAATGACGTCATTTGATGGATGGATAAACTTGGAAAGGTCCATTGAGATACTGGGGATTACCTCATTTAGGTGTAGCTATTGCGGATAATGTACATCAATGTCTCTCAACAGACCTTGTGAACATCGTGGGATAGCGCCTGTATAAAACGAGAGGTGTGCGTGGAACTGTTTTCACAAGGCTATGCTATGAATAGTGTAGAGTAGGCTGTTGGAAATTTAGGGGTGCGTGACAGTGTCTTAGCAGCGATCATGTGCTTTATTTTCACGTTCTAATGACCAAACCGGCCAGGAATGGCTCGCTCCTTAGTGGTCTTGAGAAATGTCCATTTGCAGACTAGGAAAAAGAGTATCTTTGGAAATTTACCACTGGAAATTACCAGGGATATATTGTCACAAATATGCTACTGGTGCCATAGAAAGTAACGATTTTCAGCAACATAATCTCCACATGAACACATATTGTCAAAGTAAATCTAAATTAATAATAAAGCCTCACAATTCATCTTTCCAGAGTATCCATCAATGAGCTGACGTCTTATGACGTCATAATCAGCTACGCGGCGCGTAGGATGACGTAATAATCATTACGTCATAAATGATTCTATTAGGCCCGTCTTTAACTCTTAATAGTCCGGCACGTTGTAAGAATTGTATGTCTCTACTATTTAATAAACATGCCATAGGCAGCAACAGCACCCAGTCAAATTAGTTTCAAAATATTCAACAGCTTACCTGTATAGTTTTCTGGAAATTGATAGGCAGGAAGTTCAGAGATCGATCGATCCCAACACGAGCGAGGTGTGGGTGGGGATTAGCTAAAGATGGGCGGGGCATAGATAAAATGGAACGGTCCATTAAGTATTACAAGGGTTACGGGACAGCCATTAATTCCAGTGTGTTTTATAGGTTCTTATCGGTCACCTCTGTTTCAGAAAATCTGAGTTAAGACATATTAATCTTGTATTCACAGATATCTAGCGAAGAAATAGAAAGATAATTGTCATGATTGGATAATAATAATAATAATAATAATAATAATAATAATAATAATCTAAATCAGCTTAAGCTTATTACTACTCATTTTATCTTACTCAGGGATATTTGGCATGAACGAAACGTAGAAAGTGGTCTTGTATTCGCGCTGGAATGCTTAAAAGAAAACACACCTTATCTTACACTAACTATCAAGTGATAGAATTTGCCACCCATAATCCATCCATGGCATTTTAGCTTCTTATCAACAACGAAATGTATTCAGGTTTTAGTAGCCAAATGTTGATACATTTCTACAGCCTATGATGGCTGTCATGATTTAGTTTTCAACAAATCAGAAACAGCCTAGCGTGTCTGCCTAGGCATATACGCTCAATTCAATTCAATTCAATTTATTGCGTAAAAACCATACAGTATGGTTTCTGCATACATCACTTACAATATATACGATAAAAAACATAAAATGTACACGCATTAACAATATATACACACTATAACAGTCAGCATATCTACAAAACAGCAGCATAGGTGGAGAGATACAATGCATTAAGTTATGGTCACAGAGGCCTATCCGAATGCATGAGATCAATAGTTGTAGAATGTTGTTTTAGCACACATGCATGGACAAAGGGTAAAACCAGTTCAGAGATTTATGTATCGCCGTTATTGCGGACATGAGGAACATGAACTTCTCATCATCAATTAATGATGGGAAGTCGCAAAAGGAGCCGAGTGCATTGAAGAGATTCTGTCTTTCATAATCATAAGCAGAACAATGCAAGATAAAGTGCTTCTCGTCTTCAATACACTCGGATACGCACATCTTACATATCCTGCGTTCAAGCGGTACCTTTTGGTGTCTTCCGAGTGCAATCGCCAGGCTGTGTGCCCTAACTCTAAGTTTCGTGAAATCCTTACGTATTAAGAGATTTCGAGAATTAATCAGATAGTTTTCCATCGCAAAGTTAAACTTAAACAATCCATAAGTGCGTAATTTAGCATTTATGTTTAGGTTATCTTTCCAAACGTCTACATATTAGGACTGCATTAAAAGTTTTAATTTCTTAGCATCAGATTCCGTGTGACCAACAACCGTGTTATCCCACGTATAGTCGAAACCAAAATAGGTACACAGTTCGCTGATGAAGAAAGGCCAATTACAATTACTCGATATATTAGAATAGGATTCACAATACGCTTTGCGGACTATGGAAGTATCATCTAGTGCACGCAGCCTGTGCCTATATTTCATTGCAAGCGCCAAACAGGATTTAAGAAACGTATGACGACCCAATTCGCCGCGGACTGCATCGTTGGTTGCATTTCAGTCATAGAGGTGCCAGCTAAAGTTTGGCAATGCCGCATAAATAAAATCATACAGGTAAGCTGTTGAATACTTTGAAACTAATTTGACTTGAGGCTGCCATATGCAGCTACAACTTCCGGGCAAATTATTTTCGGAGACAGGGGTAGCAGTGAAAATAAAGTATACAGTTTGTCGTGTTTTTTGTCACGTGAAATTTAAATGGGTAAGAAATGCTCGTTGTCTCACATTATCAGAGTTTCCGGAGTATCTCTAAGCCAGTTTTAAGTGCAGGTGGTTTTGTGTGGTACTATAACTGACAGACGATAGACTACAACACAACTTCAATAAATCATCTGTGTATACGTCAATTATAAATAATATACGAGTGGCCATTTTCGTTTGACCATCGCTTGACCATCAGCTATGGTTAATTCCCATCGAGTGTAAATAAACAAAAGATGATTAAGATGCACCGTGGTAAACGCAGATGGTCCACTGAATAGCCCAAAAACGTATTCTGTCCTTACCGGAAAGGGTGCGATAAGTGGGGAAATGCCTCACTTCCGGGGTGCATTTAGGTGCAGTATATTAAGATCTTGTGCGGCGACCACCAAAGCCCCGCACTCATCACCGTGGCCACTGAGCTTGATACTAGATCTTCTTATAACATCTCATGTTGTCTTTCTCTGCGTAAGCACAAGTAGCTACGACAATAAGTACTCTAAACAACTGTCAACATTCACTAATTCCAAGATTCGATTATTTATAGTGAACACAAAGGCGTACGGCGAATGACTACAAAATATTACAAAATGGAGCAAAACATATTAGTCTACGGATCAAATTCAACATCTTTTTCAATTTCAAATTCCGTTTTAATATGCGGTCGAAGAAGAATTATCTTAAAATGGTTATATAGAGATATATTCCTCCGTCCTTCCCTTGACGATTTCGGGCAAACAAACCCTTGTCATGATTCCATGATTCCCCAGGTCAGTACGGTGTGGGGGTGGGGGGGGGCGTGGCTTCGCTAACTGGATGTTCTGTTATTAATGTACTCGCTTACAGACATTAAAAGTCTTGACAGTTAATTGCTTACTGGCCTGTTTCAACAGTCTGGAAATACTGCCAGTGCCAGAACTCACCATAAACAATCCTCCTTTATCGTCGCTCAGGGTTCAACTCAGTTTTACTAATTTGTAACGGCTCTGGAAACGTTATTACCGTTAGCTGGCGAAGTGAAGATTATCTCTTAAACATGCTCTGGCCAGCCCGCAGCATTTCAGATCTGACAGACGCGCTAATAAATACACCATGCCGTCCTTTATTACTGTTGTTTCTGATGCTGCTTGTGACTGTGTTCGTCAAAGATGCCATGACCTCAGCATTACACGGCCAGCTGCATCAAGCAATCACTAAGAAATTGTTATCTTCTCCCGTTAATAAACACGCATATCTTGTCTTGTCTATATCGAGCTGTCCAGTGTGCAATACAATAAGCATGATCCATTTTATGAGATATTTGCCAAGAAAAACACTTTCAATGCTGAAATCCTAGAATTTTTTTCTTAGAACAACCAAGCAGTGTATTTGAATCTATTTAACCCTTTGAACCCAGAGTTCCCAGAAACCCAATTTTAATGTCACTATGCAGTCAAGATGTTGAGTTAAACTAATTTGACAGGAGCATCCTGGCAGCAACAGCTTCCAGTCAAATTTGTTCAAAATATTCAACATAATATTTATTGAATATCTAAGGAGACTGGTATTTTGACCTTTCGGGTTCAAAGTGTTAAGATGTTATGTTTTAGAACCAATGGAATAACGCACTACTCACGCCACACTGTGATTAGTGCATAATGAATTCCGTCACTGCTTCTTGACAGAAATGACAGGCTGGATTAACATGTGCACGCTCATACATATTTGGTGTGGTCCAGACATTAAGATTGACCGGGATGCTGACAACGTGTTGGTTAATAACAATCTTCTTCTAAGCGCACTGCCACAAAAACAGAACCCATGAGATAGTTTTAAAAACTGCAATATGTTGGCACCATTGAATATATGATCGCGTCTTCGTTGAACACTACATGTCAGCCCAAATGAAAGCAGTTGCTAGGTGTAGATCCCCATCAGTATATAGAATACTTGCTGAAAGCTTGTGGGCTAAGGCCCAATGGCTTTGCCTTAAGATGTTTACAATTGTGCATTCTTGGAGAATTTTTCTTTAAGTCATAGTTTTTGGTTATTTTGAAACTAATTTGACTGGGTGCTGTTGCTGCCATAGGCAGCAACAGCACCCAGTCAAATTAGTTCCAAAATATTTAACAGCTTACCTGTTCAGTTTTCTGGAACTTTATAGTCAGGGAGTTCGCGGATCGATCGATCCCAACACGAGCGAGGTGTGGGTGGAGCTTAGCTAGAGATGGGCGGGGCATAGCTTAAGCTGGAAAGGTCCATTCGGAAATCTTCCTAGACCGCAATGTAATTCATGCTGTGGAGTACATATTAATAGTACCTCAAACAGATACATTATTTTCAGGGTTTCTAAGTATAAACATACTCGTAGTAATCTGTATGAGGAAACGCTTCTCCGGCCTTGCTTTTACACATTACACTATTCTAAGGACATTGATATAAGAACATGCACACCTGCAGAGAATGTCTGATGGACGTGTATTGTTTGATCAGGTAGCTAGGTATTCATCAGTCCTGACTAGATACTTTATCAATCACCCAGAACATGCATCACCACTTACTGTGTTTCTATCGTATATATGGCAATGATCAGTAGCACAACAATGTAAGAAAGATTATGTTGAATATTTTGAGACTAATTTTATTGGGAGCTTTTTCATAAGATTTCAGTCGAATTAGTTTCAAATTATTCAATAGCCCCCCATCATCCCCCCCGCCCCACCTCACCCCACCCCACCCCTGTATAGCTGTCTTGGAATTGCGACACTACCATTTCAAGATTTAAACCTTTAACACTCATATCAACCGAAAACGGCTTTTGTAGTGGTCTTGGGAAATGTCCATTTGCTGACCAAGAGAAGACTATTTTCGAAAATTTAACACTGGAATGACTGGCTCAATAACAGTGCCAGTCATTCTACTGGTAAATTTTCTCTCTCTCTCTCTCTCGATTATATACATACTCAATATGATGTACATGTATTATAATATTTAATCTGTTTATACGTTTACTTTGTTATTTTGTGTATATGTTTATGTTTGCCACCTATAAATTTTTTCTGTAGGGAGAGCGCTTTTCTAAGTTTCTAAGAACTTGTGCCCAATCCCATTGTAATATATGTAATAGGCCTAAAATATATATTTTTTAAACGGGTTAAAGGGTTAATAAAGGATTAGATTATTCTTAGAAGCACATTAATTACAGTAAAATCCGCCTCATTAAGCGGCGCCTCATTAGCGCACAGACAGAGAGTCGTCAGTATAGACGTGCGACAAGACAGGCCTGGCAGTAATAGAAAGATCCACCCCTAGTTATGCCAATCTCCCCATTTCCAGCTAAACTCTGCCAAACTCTGCCCATTTTTTACAAGCGCTCGAATTGATTTCAAGTATTTTTAACACTATGGATTCCCGCCAGCTTAATTGTAAGTTAACTATAAAAAAATGGGTTGTTTAAAATTAGTGAAACTAATTTTATTGCGAGCGCCTAGTTATATTAGTTTCCGAATATTAAACAGAGTCTTTATTGTATTGTAAATTTCGACATACATGTTGGGTTTCGGACGGTTGTCCCATTCGGTTCGGACATAAGTCATTTGATTGTGACGTCAGCTAACAAGTGACATATTTTGATTATGAAGTCTGAAACATGAGTGAGAGATCCGATCCCTCCATTGGAACGATATGTATGGTTTACATCCAGTGCGTAAACTATTCAGTGTCCAACACCTCATTATCGTGTCTTACTGACCACTATTCCAACATTCTCCGAGTCTTTACTTCCGCGCAGAACAAATTATATTGCTAGACTAAACACATCTCAATCAACAGTGTCAGGTGAATTCTTCAAACAGAAGGAACTAGTTCCAGTACTAAAGGAACTAGTTCCAGTGCTACATGGTCTCCACTTCATAAAACAGATCTTGATTTAGCCTATAAATACACCTGTGCTACAATCTACAGGTGTGCGCGTACAAGTGTGGAAGCCGGTTTCGCTACATTAGCATGTCAAAATTTGCATTTTTGCCACAACTTGTTTTGAAGTTCTATCCCCGATAACGAGTACAGTGGAGCGCATTGTTAACCCTTTCATCGACACATCACTGAGAAAAATAAATTGTTTATGATAAAAAAACAAAACCCACCTTATTCGGTTAAATATTCTGAAATTAATTTAAATGGAAGACGTTGCTGCCTAAGGCAGCAATGGCATCCAGTCAAATTAATTTCAAAATATTCAACAGTGTTCCTGAGCCATGAAAGTGAAATATAGGTAATTAAATAGATCGGTGAAAGGTTTAAGGCAACTGATTACTCGTGCGCATAGATTCCTGTCTATAGTGGACTCGGGCTTCTGGGGCCAAACGATGGTGGTTGTTTTAGACTGGTGGCCTTAAGGAACAGTCACTGTTCGTCATCGAAATTTGTTTAGGACATCAAATGAGCTACGGGACCACCTGTCTTTAATGTGCACTATTTAGTAGACAGATTCGATTGTAGGTACTTTTCTGTCTCGGTCTCGATCTAGTCTGGTACAACGAGTATGACGAATCTATTATAGGTCTACTTGGCATCATATATTGCTGTGCAACAAAAGACATCGACAGACCGTAATCATGGTTGTAGCCCACAATATTTCGTTTCGTTTTAGACGCCATACTACTTGAGAATAAATCGGTAAAGAATAAGTATGTAAGGATCATATCGAAGATTAATAATGGCCAAAACACACACGCGCGCGCACGCGCACTGGCACTCACGTGTCGCGCACACATGCATATGTGCACACACTCATGCCCGTTTCTTATTTATAAGTTTTCTCGTTTTCAATTCTACAGTCATCGCACAGCGACGTTTAGTCTTGTTTTTTATATTCTTCACAAACGTTTTGTAAGAAATGGTTTACTAATAAAGATAATCTTATTTTCTGAGACACGTCATGACTGTCAGGTACTTTGCTTGTACCTCCGATGATCTAAGAGCAGTCTGATATTCCAGTTAAGCTGTTATAGCCAATGTGCCAAAACACAATGCGTCAATGGTGAGTGATTTCTGCGAGAGATTGTGTTTACCTAAATGTGGTAAAACCTGCCTATAAGGGACGCTGTATTGGGCCGAATCTAGGAGCTACCGGTAGTTTCCAATCACATTTATATAACTCATTGGTTATGGTGTATAACTTTGTGACCAAATGATGTCGTTCGTGAAGATGGATGGACTCGAATGGCTGGCTCCGTTACCGAGTCAGTCATTCCAGTTATCAAAAATAGTTTTGGTTTAAACGTGATTTATTTTATTCAGATGGAAGCACGATAAGACTTAGAGTCTTATGCCCGTGTCTCCCATACACATACAGATTATTCAAAACTTGTTTACAACAAAATGGCGGCAAATCATAATAGTTTAATTAATTGTAGTCTATCAGTGTGTATAAGTGTGTGGATGTTGAGTGTGAGGTGGGGGAGAGTAGGAAGAAAGACCGAGATTGAGAGAGAAGGGGAAAGGGGGGTGAGGGATAGAGAGAGAGCGAGGAATAAGATCAAATGGAAGAATAGCAGAGGTGAGCTCTAGGTGCTGCCTTAGCCCCGACCTGTACGTGTTGGGCTGCTGTCCATTTACCCCTTAAACTATAAGTTCGCGAACGGGAAGCTACTGAAAGCGGTTGGTGTTAATAATGTATTGACATACGGTATTACAGATCAGTTTGTTCATTTCCAAGTTGGCAGTGTAAGTCCCGTATAGAAGCTGGTTGACCGTAATATTAGCAAGAGAAATATCGTTCAAGGCAAGCTGATTTTGGAAAACGACTCTGCTCGTTAAAAAGGGCACAATGTAAGAGGTAGTGGTTTGTAGATTCATCATTGTGCCCACAAGAACAACTGGCAGCTTCCGACAGAAAGTTGTGAAATAGATGTCGGTTTAAAGAACTACAACCATTTCGGAGCCTGCATAGCATTATGTTGGCAAACCTCGGGCCTACGTAATACCACTCAGGGGGTTGTCGTATGGGTGACATAGCCTTGAGTTTGCTTTTAAATTCTAGAAGAGTGACAAAATCTCTCCCCGGCACAGGAAGCATATTCCAGGCGCGGATTGTTGCTGGGAAAAAGGATCCATAGAAGAGCTCAGTACGGCAGCGGAATGGAGTGAAGAAATTTGAATGACGGATATTGTAAGGATTTCGTGCTTGGGATAGTGTGGGAAGATGGTTGACCAGAACCTCACAGGTCATCCCGTTAATAATTTTAAATAGCATAGATAATCTATGAAATTCACGTCTGCTTGACAAGGTTTCGATGCCTGTTTCTAAGTACAGGTCTTCAGTGCTCGCACTACGTGTCATTCCACATACCGTTCTGAGAGCATCTTTTTGGATATCCTCTAGCCGAATTACAAGATATTGTGGAATATTATCCCACACAACATCTGTATATTCTAAAGATGGTCTAATAAATGTTTTGTACATGATCTCGAGACATTTACGGTCTAGAATATATTTTAGACCTTTAAGTAAGGAGAGTTTGTGTTGAGCGTTTGCTATGAGATTACTCACATGGTTAAGCCAATTGCCTTTGTTATTAAAGGTAATGCCGAGGTGCTTATGATC
Organism: Chaetoderma sp. LZ-2023a; assembly: GCA_034401795.1. NCBI lineage: Eukaryota > Metazoa > Mollusca > Caudofoveata > Chaetodermatida > Chaetodermatidae > Chaetoderma > Chaetoderma sp. LZ-2023a. The sequence continues at coordinate 125,329,492 of CM067370.1, read as the reverse complement.
AGTTGATGGTAGAATTTCAGAATCTTTGAAGTTGATTGAAAAGGATGTGGGCTGGTTGCGCAGGGAAAAAAATAGAGATGTAGTTTTCGAGTGGTCAGTAGATCGTAATCGAGTGTGGCAATGTGTTCTTTTAGATCATCTGACATTACATATAGGCACGTGTCATCAGCAAAAAGTCTAATATTGCGAATTATATCGCTGGGCATGTCATTAATAAAAACTAAGAATAACAAAGGACCAAGCACAGAGCCTTGTGGCACTCCAGCATGTAAACGAAGTAGGGTGGACGCATTGCCGTTTATAACTACTCGCTGGTATCGGTTTCCAAGATAATTGTCGAACCATGCAAGTAGATTTCCACAGATACCGAAAATAGTTTTCTCTTGGCCTGTCCATGAACATTCCTCAAGACTGACGAAGAGGCCTGTTTTTGACGGCTTCGTCATCAAAGGGTTAATGTACCACATCATTTGGCCGATAGACAAGGGTCCTTAACGGTATACGTGTCCCTCACAGGATGCCAATACGATATTTATTCGAAATTACCAGGTACCCAAACAATTTGACTGAAACTTGTAGTCGTTGATTGTTGATTACTTGAAGGCCACATTGCAAAGAACAAGTCCTGACTAACCTGCATTTAATCAACTACAATACAATGTTAGGAACATGTCAGCACGAGACCCTTGCGAGCAGCGCTGATTTAATGAGGCTGAATAATATACAGAATATTCGGAAAAGACATATTACATCTCAGGCAAATTGCGCGTCATAACATTGTAATGGGCTCACAACTAAACAATAAAACCTATGCTCCGTTTGATTCCATAACAAATGGCCGATAATTAAGAACTGCCGCGAGCCGGCTACCCAACCGTAACTACCTCTTTGAGGGAGGGGAGGGAGGTTTACACTCTGCTCAAGACCAGCTTTACGCGTTGTCTCACTGATCGACCCCGGAATCTAAGCATATAATTATGTTAGATAATGCTATAATATTACAATTTCTGCAATCGAATGACATCTGGTATAATATATATAAGCTTACTAAAGCTCCGGGAAAAGCTTCTAGCTATCGTCATAAAGCATAAATAATTATTTTGTAGAAAGATTGTATTAAATGCTAAAATTGTGAAAATACCAGTGAATATATAAAACAAAAATTTCTATTTATTTGGTTATTTGTTTGTTTATATGTATATCTAATACCGTTCGTTTGCCTATACATCAGGATCTTTCATCTGGCTGGTGAGATAACATATACGCGTCTTTATAGTTACGGTAATACTTTATTAATGTACAACTTACGCTGGGACACTGTCACTGGCTCCTTTGCACAGTTGGCCACAATCCACAGTTTGATATTCAAGTCGTGGAGTGGGACCAACTATCCAAAACAACAAGTGACCGTGCCCAACACCAAACTCCAACTGGCTGCCGTCCCATGTTCTATTCGAAACATGTGACGTCAGTCCATAGTCACAAACCTTGGTGACAAACAGTTGCACCTGATCCTGCGTGTGACCAAGTCATTAACAACTTTAACATTTGATGATGCGTAAGCCTGCGTTATTCTCTGTTGCAACAATGAGTTTCCTATCATCACATTTTGAAGAGGTTCTCTTACAATCTTTAAACAATGCAATGTGTAAATGAATATGTGAACCCACTGTATAGTTTAAACACATCTATTTACATTGGAATCTGAAAAATCGGACTTAATAAGTAACAAAGACCACCTAAGGCGGTAAGCAGCCCTCGCTGGACTGATTTGAACCGTAATGAAGGATCTACCTTTGATAGGCGCAGTCGTACTTCTATGAAAATTACTCTGATCTTGCTGTTCTGAGAAATTATGGTAATTCACCAGCGAGTTGATGCACCAACGGAATTGATAGGCCAACATGCAACAGTCCATTCACTGTTCGTGTAAGCCTACATAGACGGAAAACTGGAGAAAAAATACATAAACATGAATTAGCAAAACGATAAGCACAATAAAAACTTGCATACATAATGTCATTTTCAAAATTTTAGACATTTGGGCTAATAATGCTAAAACACAGCTTTGATCCATGAATTATTTTATTGGTGGCTGTACCAGGATAGAGTAGCTACATGTCTTGTGGTTATGACAGCTTTGTAAGCTCGGTAAACTTGAAAAATCATGGAGAGAGATTTTAAATACTTGGCTGAAAATCAAGACAGAATTATTAGTTTTATGTCTACATGATCTATTCTCAATTTTCTGAATGTTCGTATGAGTAATCTGCTAAAAAGAATTAACCAAATTATCTCGATCCACTCTCCAGTATTTAGGAAAAGAAACCACAGTTTCCATGACTTCGCGCCATCAGTGAGAATTAAACATTTAACCTTTATAATTTGCATGGTTGGCAAACGGCTTTATTGAAAACATAATACGTTTTAAAAATCTATCATCATCATTATCATAGAGATTGCTCAACGAATAGTCCTAATATATAGGCATAATACTTTAGCACTACAATTTCTGCAATCGATGTGTTATTTTTGTAGATTGTGAATGGCTTTTGTGTATCAGTATAAAACTTCATGAAAGTGCCCTTCCGGACAAGCGAGGTCAATTTAATTAAAATCTGCGAACAGCCTCTAGCATTCGCAATACTTTAGAGACTCTAGATCTCGCCGCTATAAGTGCTTAAAGCTCTAGCCATATAGATGAACCTCTAACTCTCACCGTGTACACGAGCCCCTAGCTCTCGCCATGTATAGGAGCATCTAGCTCTCGCCATGTATATGAACCTCTAGCTCTCGCCACATATAAGAGCCTCTAGCTCTGGCCATGTATTATGCCTCGCCACGTATAAGAGCCTCTAGCTCTGGCCATGTATTATGCCTCGCCACATATAAGAGCATCTAGCTCTGGTCATGTATTATGCCTCGCCACATATAAGAGCCTCTAGCTCTGACCATGCATTATGCCTCGCCACATAATAAGAGCATCTAGCTCTAACCATGCATTATGCCTCGCCACATAATAAGAGCATCTAGCTCTGACCATGCATTATGCCTCGCCACATATAAGAGCCTCTAGCTCTGGCCATGTATTATGCCCCGCCACATATAAGAGCCTCTAGCTCTGGCCATGCATTATGCCTCGCCACATATAAGAGCCTCTAGCTCTGGCCATGTATTATGCCTCGCCACATATAAGAGCCTCTAGATCTGACCATGCATTATGCCTCGCTACATATAAGAGCATCTAGCTCTGACCACGCATTATGCCTCGCTACATATAAGAGCATCTAGCTCTGAACATGCATTATGCCTCGCCACATATAAGAGCTTTTAGCTCTGGTCACGCATTATGCCTCGCCACATATAAGAGTCTCTAGCTCTGGCCATGTATTATGCCTCGCTACATATAAGAGCCTCTAGCTCTGGCCCTGTATTATGCCTCGCTACATATAAGAGCCTCTAGCTCTGGCCATGTATTATGCCTCGCTACATATAACAGCCTCTAGATCTGGCCATGTATTATGCCTCGCTACATATAAGAGCATCTAGCTCTGGTCATGTATTATGCCTCGCTACATATAACAGCCTCTAGATCTGGCCATGTATATTGCCTCGCTACATATAAGAGCATCTAGCTCTGGTCATGTATTATGCCTCGCCACATATAAGAGTCTCTAGCTCTGGCCATGTATTATGCCTCGCTACATATAAGAGCCTCTGGCTCTGGCCATGTATTATGCCTCGCCACATACAAGAGCCTCTGGCTCTGGCCATGTATTATGCCTCGCCACATATAAGAGCCTCTAGCTCTGGCCATGTATTATGCCTCGCTACATATAAGAGCCTCTAGCTCTGGTCATGTATTATGCCTCGCCACATATAAGAGCCTCTAGCTCTGGCCATGTATTATGCCTCGCTACATATAAGAGCCTCTAGCTCTGGTCATGTATTATGCCTCGCCACATATAAGAGCCTCTAGCTCTGGCTATGTATTATGCCTCGCCACATATAAGAGCCTCTAGCTCTGGCTATGTATTATGCCTCGCCACATATAAGAGCCTCTAGCTCTGGCTATGTATTATGCCTCGCCACATATAAGAGCCTCTAGCTCTGGCCATGTATTATGCCTCGCCACATATAAGAGCCTCTAGCTCTGGCCATGTATTATGCCTCGCTACATATAAGAGCCTCTAGCTCTGGTCATGTATTATGCCTCGCCACATATAAGAGCCTCTAGCTCTGGCTATGTATTATACCTCGCCACATATAAGAGCCTCTAGCTCTGGCTATGTATTATGCCTCGCCACATATAAGAGCCTCTAGCTCTGGCCATGTATTATGCCTCGCCACATATAAGAGCATCTAGCTCTGACCACGCATTATGCCTCGCTACATATAAGAGCATCTAGCTCTGAACATGCATTATGCCTCGCCACATATAAGAGCTTTTAGCTCTGGTCACGCATTATGCCTCGCCACATATAAGAGTCTCTAGCTCTGGCCATGTATTATGCCTCGCTACATATAAGAGCCTCTAGCTCTGGCCCTGTATTATGCCTCGCTACATATAAGAGCCTCTAGCTCTGGCCATGTATTATGCCTCGCTACATATAACAGCCTCTAGATCTGGCCATGTATTATGCCTCGCTACATATAAGAGCATCTAGCTCTGGTCATGTATTATGCCTCGCTACATATAACAGCCTCTAGATCTGGCCATGTATATTGCCTCGCTACATATAAGAGCATCTAGCTCTGGTCATGTATTATGCCTCGCCACATATAAGAGTCTCTAGCTCTGGCCATGTATTATGCCTCGCTACATATAAGAGCCTCTGGCTCTGGCCATGTATTATGCCTCGCCACATACAAGAGCCTCTGGCTCTGGCCATGTATTATGCCTCGCCACATATAAGAGCCTCTAGCTCTGGCCATGTATTATGCCTCGCCACATACAAGAGCCTCTGGCTCTGGCCATGTATTATGCCTCGCCACATATAAGAGCCTCTAGCTCTGGCCATGTATTATGCCTCGCCACATATAAGAGCCTCTAGCTCTGGCTATGTATTATGCCTCGCCACATATAAGAGCCTCTAGCTCTGGCTATGTATTATGCCTCGCCACATATAAGAGCCTCTAGCTCTGGCTATGTATTATGCCTCGCCACATATAAGAGCCTCTAGCTCTGGCCATGTATTATGCCTCGCCACATATAAGAGCCTCTAGCTCTGGCCATGTATTATGCCTCGCTACATATAAGAGCCTCTAGCTCTGGTCATGTATTATGCCTCGCCACATATAAGAGCCTCTAGCTCTGGCTATGTATTATGCCTCGCCACATATAAGAGCCTCTAGCTCTGGCTATGTATTATGCCTCGCCACATATAAGAGCCTCTAGCTCTGTCCATGTATTATGCCTCGCTACATATACGAGCCTCTGGCTCTGGCCATGTATTATGCCTCGCCACATACAAGAGCCTCTGGCTCTGGCCATGTATTATGCCTCGCCACATATAAGAGCCTCTAGCTCTGGCCATGTATTATGCCTCGCCACATATAAGAGCCTCTAGCTCTGGCTATGTATTATGCCTCGCCACATATAAGAGCCTCTAGCTCTGGCTATGTATTATGCCTCGCCACATATAAGAGCCTCTAGCTCTGGCTATGTATTATGCCTCGCCACATATAAGAGCCTCTAGCTCTGGCCATGTATTATGCCTCGCCACATATAAGAGCCTCTAGCTCTGGCCATGTATTATGCCTCGCTACATATAAGAGCCTCTAGCTCTGGTCATGTATTATGCCTCGCCACATATAAGAGCCTCTAGCTCTGGCTATGTATTATGCCTCGCCACATATAAGAGCCTCTAGCTCTGGCTATGTATTATGCCTCGCCACATATAAGAGCCTCTAGCTCTGTCCATGTATTATGCCTCGCTACATATACGAGCCTCTGGCTCTGGCCATGTATTATGCCTTTAGCTCTCACAACGTAAAAGAGCAGTGTTGAACACCCAGTTCTCTCAGCAGTAAACGTCTGAAAAACAATCTTTGAAACACAGACATTTACAACAAATCCACCACAGCCCGCCCATAAGGCCTCAGAGTAAATAATTTTAGTAAATAACTCGTTTCTGACTAAATCAGTTTCGTTCATTTTTAGTACGACACTGGCCCGATAACACAGATCATCAATAGTTTCATCATTCGGGAAAACATTGATACAAACATGCACGAAGCTCGTGCTCATGCGCATGCGCGCAGACTACGTCAAAGTAGTTTCATATTTGACAATAATAAGCGGCAAATTTAGTCAAATAATCCAATAAGCGACGCCCTTGAGCGCAAAAAGCTAATACGGGTGATAGGTTATTGATAACTAATGTAATTTGATAGAGGTATGTTATGTCATCGTAAACCTATCTACGCTGGTCCAATGCGAATGATCACGTATTCCTTGTATTTGGCTCGGCTACGCCATAATAGATAAGCACCTCACATTGTAAGTGTGTAACCGGTTCCACGCCGATATCAGACAATGCTAGACAATAAAACTGGTAACATTTGTGAACACATCCTTGTAAGGTAGCCCAAGTGGCAACACGTTAATTAATTTAATTGCAATTAAATCAAATTTCTAGAAGCATTTGTTTGACTACGGTGTGTGTTGTTATTATTAAATATGAATTAGAATTTATACAAAGCCAAATTTATGAAGCGTTTCGAAATTAATCTGTGATCAATGTGTCAGATTCGAGTCGAAATAGGTTCAGTTTCAGTTTCCTTTGTTCACTCAGGCTATTTAACGAACCTATAATTTACATATTGATATACATGTAGGCCTACATAGGATACGTATCACTTAGAGGAATAGGGTCAGTGGTAAATCAGAAAAAGATTTCGCCAGGCGTCAAGCGTGCGCGCGCGAACAAAGACCTTTGATCAGGACAACGCGAAATTGACCTGAATTAACGTCGGTGATTATAAACAGGAATGACTAAATAATTAACCATTCATAGTCTTCAGCTACGGAATATAACAGACAAGAATATGGCTTGTTTTCTGTCTAATCTAAATTTAGCTTTTTAAAATAAAATTCCAGTATCTTTCAATGACGCAGTTGGATAATTCACACTTTTTTGCTAGACAATTTTTCTCCGAACATTATTGCACTTGAAAATTAAACAAACTTTGTATTTAGCCATTGTAAATGTATTTCGCCAGCGTAAATATTTCTATGCTCTGCGCAAACTTATATACGCCATATGGAGGTGTGACTTTCAAGGTATTTCATACCCGTGTTTCATTATGTCTATAATGACAAGGTTTCCATTCACTCACAGCTAGGCCGATACAAAATGATACAATTAAGTTCAACTTATTAAATTGGCATGTGCTTATTGCAAAAAACCATATCGTGAGTAATCTGTATGCAGTTATGATAGTACTTATTATTGTCGATGGCGTTAACGTTCGGTCGCCCAATGACCAATTCGTAACATGCAGGGTCTCAACCGGTGCTGTAACTTGATGTAGTTGTCATCCATTCCATTTCTCTCCGATTATCGTCGGGTGAACCTGTGTAATACGACCTGTCATGCGACTGGTGAATACATATGTTTACGGTTCTGTAAAGTCTAGAGCACTTGATTTTCCTTCACCTGCTTTAATCTAACGTTTTATTATTGACAATGTCAGCAACTGATTTATGGATTTGATATTCCGTCACAAAGCACACAGCTTAAAATCATGATAAATCTGATAATATGGCCAAGTTCCACTGTTTTCTGCCTCGCGATCACTAACTGCATTTTGATGAATATTTTCCAGGGTTCAATATGTTACCCGGAACTACATTAATGTTATTTGTATCTAATTGTTATGCTAAGCGGTATGGTAAAGAAATTAGTCAAAGGCTGATAATAAAATATTTTGAAAAAGAAGAAGTACTGCGCTGCTGCAAGGCTGTGGCTAGAATGGGCATACGGGGCTCTAACAAGCGCTACCCGCGCCACTTTCTGGCTTTGATACGCAACTCTCAGCACGTCAGGACACATATTACATTCTACACTTCGTGCCGCATGTAAATGTATTGATAAACACGCATATTTACGGCATTCATTGGCATAAGCTGTAGCTGATTCTAGTGTTGTCCTTGTTGATATACTAGTGATTAGTTGTCAAATAATTTGACTGAATATCCTTGACGTATCAGGCGTTATTAAATCATCTTCTCTTAGAGACCTCATTTCTTTAAATACAATTACACTATTTCGGAGTCTGCTTGTGTAGTCCAATTGACCTTTCCAGTTTTAGCCATGCCCCGCCCTTCTCTAGCTAAGCTCCACGTACACATCGCTCGTGTTGGGATCGATCAATCTCTGAACTCCTTGACAATCAATTTCCAGAAAACTATACAGGTAAGCCGTTGAATATTTTGAAACTAATGTAACAGGGTGCTGTTTCGTGGCGTACTTATCTACGTCATTCATGATGTTATTGATCATGAACGTCATCCTACACGACGTAATATTTTAACGACATAATATGACGTAATAATGATTAGTAGCTCAACAAGAAGATGATGTTGAATATTTTGAGACTAATCTTATTGGAATATGGCGTAATATTTTTATGACGTAATATGATGAATGGATAACCAGGAAAACTAAATTTCAGAGCAACCATGCAACTTGGATTTAGATGATTTTTGATACAGTAAAAACAGGATACAAAGGTAGTAGGCCTACTTTTAAGACTAACTTAGTTTATTTTGACATAAATGTGCTTCATCCTTGACCAGATGAAGCACATTTAAATGTGCGAAAGATCGTGATAATAGGCTACGTTCGTCTGAACCGTTACCACTCTGTTGCCAATATTCTATCTTTTACTGTGTCAAAAGCAAATAAATTGGTATGAATTTTTGAACAATGTAGGTAGATGATGTTGCTGTCTATGACAGCAACATCCTCCGCCAAATTTGTTGGAAAATGAACACCAGTTCATCTTTTAATTTAATTTGAAAATCTAACATTTTGACATCAGAGTGGTAAGGGTTAAAAGGTATTAAAGCGTTGAATGCTGTTTTATACAGATTAACACGGCTACCTAACCTTTCTAACTTTAAAATGGTTAGATGTTGATTGTTAATTACTATATTTTCTCTGGTGATTTCTGATCTGGTGTTTGTGTCACACAAATGACGACTCCTCTCGTACGCCCTTCATAATGGTCTTTATTGAAAGTCTAGTATTCTGTAATGGTCAAGGAATATTGTGGTTGTTGATCTTGTGACTGTGACCCATTGCAGTAAAGACCAACTTTGCTGTATATGCCATCAGCTTTCCAGAAGATGATCGCGCAATGGACTTTTCTCATTTATCCATCCATTATATGACGTCATATTATGTGTATGATGACGTCATAATTAATTATGGCATGAATGATGTGATTTAGTCCGTCTTCAACGCTTAATAACCCGACTGACACGTTGTACGAATTGTGTGTCTTTACCATTTAAGAAACATTCTGTTGAATATTTTGAACTAACTTAACAGGGCGCTGTTGCTGCCATAGCTAGGTATTCATCAGTCCTGACTAGATACTGTATCAATCACCCCAGAATACTCATCACTACTTACTGTGTCATATCGTTTATATGGCAATGATTAGTAGCACAACAATGTAAGAAAGATTATGTTGAATATTTTGAGACTAATTTTATTGGGAGCTTTTTCATAAGATTTCAGTCGAATTAGTTTCAAAATATTCAATAGCCCCCCACACCCCTTTAGGCATTTTAGCCATGCCCCGGCCATTTCTATCTATGCCCCACTCATTCACCTTTCCAGTTTATCCATCGATCATCTGGCGTTATACGACGTCACAATTAATTGAGTGAGGTGTATGATGACGTCATAATCACGACGTCATGTGTGATGTGATATAGTTTTTCTTTAACGCTTAATAGTCCGACACGTTGTACGAGTTGTATGTCTTTACTATTTAATAAACATTCTGTCGAATATTTAGAAACTAATTTGACTGGGCGCTGTTGTTACCATAGGCAGCAACAGCACCAAGTCAAATTAGTTTCAAAAAATATTTAACAACATGCATAGATCTCTGGAAATTTATAGTCAGGAAGTTCACAGATCGATCGATACCAACATGGGCGCGGTGTGTGTGCGTGCGTGCGCGCGTGCTTGTGTGTGTAGCTTAGATTGAGATGGGAATCCTGTACCCGTGTTGGAATCGATTTAAAACTGAATCTTGAATTCCCCAAGTCTAACGTCCACGGTAGGCATACATGTAAGCTGTTGGATATTTTGAAACTAATTTGGCTGAGAGCTGTTGCTGCTTCAAATTAGTTTCAGAATAGTCAACAAAACCTTTATTAAAGTATAAACTCACCAAAGACATAATTACTACACTTTCGTGACAGACTTTTCATTTCGCGACGGAGCTACGTCATTTTGATCGTGACGTCAGCTAACAAGTGATGTGTTTGATTGTGACGCCAGATACCTGAACAACAGATCTGATCCTTATATTCTACAAGAAACTCTGGTTCCATCCTAGGCGGCAACAGATTCTAGTTAATTTAGTCTTATGAAATATAAGGTAATATTTCATGTTGCAAAGAATTGAGTGGTACGATCTGCCACTCAAGTAGATGACATCATGCTACATTACGTCACATGTAGGCTGGCGTCACAATACATAGTAATGCAACTAGCTCCATCAGGGGAAAATCCGTCAAGTGTAGGAATTGTATGGCTTTGACCGGTGTACAATTTAATAAACGTTATGTTGAATATTTTGAAACTAATTTGACTGAGAACCGTTGCTTCCATAGCAGCAACAGTACACAGACACGTTGGTTTCAAAATAGTCAACAGCTTTTCTGGACAGATTGGCTGAAATTGGGCTTCTGGTAATTCAAGGTTCAGAGAATATAAATGGATTCCAACTCGCGTAAAATGTAGGCGGTTATCTCGAAATGGGCGGGGCATAGCTATGAAATTGCATATCCGATCATTTACGTGGGAAATTAAAAACATGTATAATTAATGGTTCTAGTTGGTCATCCGTCTTTGTTCACAACGATCTCATATGTCCCTCTTTCCTTTGTATTTGCAGATTGCAACGATGTGTACGAAAGCGGAGGACTGCGTTACCAAGGTGACTACTATATCATGTTAAAGCCGGACAATGCAGCAAAACCATTCAAAGCACTGTGCGTCAACAAGAACGGATCAGGTACAAGCAAATGATTGATATTAGTAATTATTGCAGGTCGACTTGTCTTAATTTGGATTAATAGCAGTCTCAAGTCAATTCGTTGTAATGGCTTTCGAAGTTTCAAGTAAATTCTTTGTAATGGGTTGTTTAGCAGTCTCAGCTAAATTCATTGTAATGGGTTATGGATAACAGCTGCAATTGCATCTAACCTTTCAAGTAAATGATCGGCACTGTTAGCAGTAGTGCATTAGCTACAGTGCTAAAGTATGTATATAACTGAATGTGACGTCATTAATCTTCCCCCCATGATTGATTAGGTTAGGTAATGGACCTTTCCGGTTTTAGCTATGCCCCGCCCATCTCTAGGTAAGCTCCACCCACACCTCGCCATAACACCATAACATTAGCGCTAAAACAGGCTAAGTGATACATTTAGTTGTAATGTGGTTGGTAATATGTGTAGCTTTAAAAGGCTTATTACAATGGACCGTTCCAGTTTATCCAAGGCAGCAATAGGTAGCAACAGCACACAGTGAAATTAGTTTCAAAATATTTCACAGCTTACCTGTATAGCTTTCTGGAAATTGATAGTCAGGGAGTTCAGAGATCGATCCCAACACGTGCGAGGTGTGGGTGGAGCTTAGCTAGAGATCGGCGAGACATAGCTAAAACTCGAAAGGTCCATTCACACTGTAACGAATTACCTAACCTAATTAATCATGGGGAAAGATTAATGACACCATATTCGGTTATATGCATACCTTTAGCGAGCCTTGGGCCCAACTCTAGGATCTTATAAAACCTACTAGTTTAACTGTCAACTGGTTAATATCTATGAACGTTTTTTGCCAAACCTAGACTCTCTATTGTTATCTCACCACCATTAATGAGTATAATGTCTCTTGTAGGATGGACCGTATTCCAGCGACGCCAAGATGGCTCTGAAGATTTCTACCGTAGATGGAAAGAATACAAAGAAGGATTTGGTAGTTTAACCAGTGAATTCTGGCTAGGCAATGACATAATTCACCTGCTCACAGCTAAAGGTATGTACATTGGAATAATTAGATGTATTAGTAGGTACCACCTACCTATCGATGCAGTAGGCCAAGGCACCCTTATAGAGCTACACAAGTCCATGAAACCACCCTGCCCCAGAAAATCTGCGGCCCATTGTGCTCCTCAACAAGGAAAATGGAAATCCTATCCAATGCTACTCTATGCCGGTGCCGAGACAAGATCGACCGCTTCAATGGATCATGTTAAAGTGGCCTTAAGCAAATATAAAGCCAGCAGAGGACGCCATTGCCTAAATCTGCGAGGTGACCTTAAGAAAAAACGAGTCGGTACACTCACATCAAGAATAGACCTGAGGAAGCTAATAGTAGTAGTAGTAGTAGTAGTAGTAGTAGTAGTAGTAGTAGTAGTAGTAGTAGTAGTAGTAGTAGTAGTAGTAGTGGTAGCAGGTTGTTGTTGTTGTTGTTGATGTTGTTGTTTTTTGTTGTTATTATTGTTGTTATTGTTGTTGTTTAAGATATATAAGTTAAAATGCTAGATGGAAAACTACTATTGTGGTGTATGAAATTATATTATTAGCTCACTTGGCCATCCTGCCATGGCGACCATCCGTCCGGCGTCCTGCGTTCGTCAACTTTTTTTTCTATTGTATTTAGTAGGAAGCATCCTTAAGGCATAAGGATCCAAGTTTCTTCAAAGGAATTTGGCAGACTCTTAGAAACGTCTTTAAAAATCTTCTCCAAAACTCCTTAGGGATTCGATGCAAACCTCGTGAAATATGATCTAGGGCAAGAGCTGAACCAAGTTGTTCGAGGGAACTTGATTTGCCAAATGCTTCGGCGGCCATCTTTGTTGATCTACTTTTCGCGAAAACGACTTCTTCTCCAGAACCGCTCAACGGATCTGCCACGATCTGACAGATATGATTAGGGCCATTAAAATTTGTCCATTGAAAGTTGATACGTAAAAAAACTGGCCGTCATGGATCAATCAACATTTAGCGTGTTTGGCGGCAATCTTGGATTTTCTGAAAAAAATCATAAAAAAGACTACTTATTAACAACTGGGCCAATTTTGATCAAACTTTACTAAACCTTCACAGAAATTAGATTGTAAAATTTTCCAGTGGCCATCTCGTTTTGTTCATTTGTGCCAGTGGCCAATAATTCCAGGTGAGCAATACAGGCTCCTTGGGCTTCTTGTATGATGTTAATCTTCCACATTCACTACAGGAAGTGATTGCCTCATTCAGCAATGTCATGAAATATAATGCTGACTAATCATCATCATCATCATCATCATCATCATCATCATCATCAGCGTCGTCGTCGTCGTCGATCTTTATTATTATTATTATTATTATTATTATTATTATTATTATTATTATTATTATTATTATTATTATTATTATTATTCAGGCGATATGATGCTGCGTATTGAGATGGAAGATTGGTCCGGCAAACTTTATCACGCTGAATACAACCACTTCAAAATCTCGGATGAGGCTGACCATTATCGCTTGCACGTCAGCGGATACCATGGCAATGCAGGTGATTCTTTGACCCCATATTGGAAAGGTCATAATGAACAGGCTTTCAGCACGCACGACAGTGACAATGACGCTCGTTACTATGACAACTGCGCTAAGCATTATCACGGAGCCTGGTGGTTTAATAACTGTTTCGACGCACACCTAAATGGCAGATTTTACAAGCTTGGTAAGCACCAAAACTATTTTAACCGTGATGGTATCCAATGGAACAGTATTCACATGTATTCGTCACTTCGATATACCAGCATGATGCTCAAGCCTATTGGAGATACAGTCAGGAATGAGGTATAGTGTCATGGATGTTCCGGCTAGAAACTCGGTAACCCGTTACACTCAGATTTGTTTAAAAAATTTAATTTTCTCGCATAAAATGTCCATAATTAGCAAACCAAGAGAAGACTATTTTTTTTTAATTTACCACTGAAATTACTGGCTCGGTTATCGAGATAGTTATTTCACTGGTTAATTTTCAAAAATAGTCTTCTCTTGGTCTGCAAATAGACATTTTATGCGAGAAAATTTAATTTTGTTAAATTTTTTTTGCAAATAGAAATTTCTCAAGACCACTACAGAAGGCGTTTTTGGCTGATGTGAGTGCTAAAGGGCTAACAGATGAAATTACCTCAATACATCCACGGGATATGATTGTACCACGTGTGTGGCGCAGCTTTTACCAGTCAAATCCTGCGTTGTAGGCGGTGTATGACATGATATTTCTCAAAGACGTATTATAGTAAGGACATCAATGGTATTGCATTACAGTATTCGCTGCTGTTGTATAAATCTCGATACACGCGGCGCGACAAGTTGTCGGCCTATACACGTTGGTTCCGACAATATACACCAGCCAACAAGTTGCATACAACAAGTTGGATGAAAAAACGTTACACACGACCTACTTGTTGCATACAATGTGTTTGATGAAAAGAATGGATGAAAATGTAGGATGAAAATAGGGCATTGTTCTATGTTTTTCAGCCAACCTTTTGTTGCATACAACATGTTGTAAGTGTGTATCGAACTTTAGACGTCAACCAGATATAGCAGTGTGGTTGGTTTCCACGCAGCACCAGCTTATAGCAGCACAATGTCTCTGATGTTCCCAATGGCAGTAACAGAGCGATCAATTTCTAGCTATGCCACGCCTATTTCTAGCTAAGCTCCGCCCAAGGTGTGTGTGTGTTGGATTCGATTTACTATATACTCTGAACCTAAATTATCAGAATCACGATTTCAAGGTAGCTATACAGGTAAGATGTTGAATATTTTAACAGTAATTTGACTGGGTGCTGTTGCTGGCCAGTCAAATTAGCGTCAAAATATTCAACAAAATATTTATTCTAAACACATCAAAGACATACAATTCGTACACTTGGGGCACTTTTCCACGTTCATGACGGAGAGTTCTAAGTCATTTTAATTGCGACGTCAGCTAATACAGCCTGTATATTTGATTATGACATCAGATACTTGATCAACAGATCTCTCTCTCTCTCTCTCTCTCTCTCTCTCTCTCTCTCTCTCTCTCTCTCTCAGCTCTCTCTCAGCTCTCTCTCTCTCTCTCTCTCTCTCTCTCTCTCAGAACGTTCCTGGCAGATGCAGGCCATATTGCAAGCCTTTTTCTAATTACTTGTATATGTGTACTGGTACTATTACGATTACGATCATAACTACAAGGCCCTCATTGATCTGTTATCTGCGCAAACTGAGTGTATATTTTCTTGTTGATGCTTCCAATGCAATCAGATTTGTTCACAAGAGCATTTGATACCAAGAACCAGCACGATGGTCTCGTCTGATATTGCAACTGCCTCGTGTAACTTGGTCGTTTGAGACAAACGTGTATATGTACCTTTGTTGGTTGTATTTATTTTAGGTGTATATATTGGATTAGTAAGAGTTAAATTATAAATGTATATCTGAAATTAAATGCAATAATATGATTTTAAAATGTTTCGGCCTGTTGCAGGCTTATAAGGTAGTAAATACCATACGAGTTCAGCTTTGTTACATAGTAAATCGACCAATAAAACAGGTGGCTAACACATACTGAATATAAAGAATTCCCATCATGGCCTACCGTCACTGGAATAGAGGTGGCGATTCTAGCTATGCCCCTCCCATTTCTAGCTAATCTCTGCCCACTATTTGCGCGCATTGGAATCAATTTGAACCTTTGATGTCTCAATTCCTAGAATCCAAATTTCAATGGAGGTAAGCTTAAGCTGTTAAATAATTGGAAACTAATTTCACTAGATGCTGTTCAACAGCTTTCAACCAATTTAGTTTCAAAATGTTCAACAAAATGGTTCTTAAATTGTAAATTCATCAAAGATACAATTCGTACCATAGTGACAGAAATTTCAATTTTCGTGAAAGAGTTAGCCTATGCATCATTTTGTTTGTGACGTCAGCTAAATAGTGACGTAATTAATTATGACCCGTATACTTGAGTGACAGATCGGATCCTTGCGTTTGAAGATATTATAGCATTTACAGTAATAAGTTCATTCGTTGTCCCTGGTATAACGTATTTTTTCTCGATATACTTTCGCAATGTGTGGCTTAAATCACAGATGCCTATATTATTTATAGGCCCCTATGTGAAATGTAGATTTGTCTACCAGTACATTTTGAAATGATTGTTCCTGAAAGCTGTTGCTATCATGCCACCATAATTCAATACACTCACATTTGTTCAGCATTTAAATCAGCATAGCCAAACTGAAGCAAATATACGTTGACAAATTTCCAGGAAATCTCATGCAGTTGTTATATTGGTAGAATTCCACCAAAGCTGTCTAGCAAGACGCATCCCACTAGGTAACAATTTGACCCTTGAATTCCCAGTCTCTCAATTACAAGTCAACTATATGGGAAAGATGTTGGATATTGTGAAATTAATTTTACTGGAAGCTGTTCCTGCTATATGGGACAACAGCTGCCAGTCACGTTAATTTCAAAATATTCAACAGAGTATTCCTTATGCCATAAAAATGTGTTGTTACTGGTATCTAAGTCTTAAGAGGCCAATAGAAGAGGTGTGGTATCATGTTAGGTTTAATTAGATAAGGAACATCTTTATCGAGCTTGACTCTTAAGCTCTCAGAGCTGAGCTGCACAAGAAATTAATTATAGGATGCTTCCTATATCGCTTGATTATCGGTTTCCAGAATCAAGTCCGTTTTAATTTGATAACAGGTAATCGTATCGGAACGGTGCTTGTACATAGACAGCAGCAACTTACGGCAACGCCGTATTCAAAACCAGCAGAAACTTTCTTATCTTGCTGTCAAATTGTTTTCAAAATAGGTATCAGGTTCGCAGTTATTACCCATTTAAATTATTATCCAATGGCTTTCGGTAGTCAGACAGTTAAGCTGTTGACATGGGAATGACCCTGGATAAGGGAGTGCCGTGATGTCGAGGAACTTTGATGTATAACATAACCTCTATGATGCAATCAGTAATTACGTAACCTATGGTAGAATTCCATGTAGGCTACTATGTAATTTTGATTTCTGACCCGAGATATCTTAGAAGTAGCCATGCGAGAAAGGCAATCCCGTTTAACATTGATAACTTGCCAAGATTTCAAGGAAAACCGAAATAATTTTAACCCTTTAACACTCAAATTTGTTTAAGAAAATTTAAATTTTCTCATAGAAAATATCCATTTACAGACCAAGAAAATGCTATTTTTGAAAATTTACCACTGGAATGACTGGCTCGGCTATCGAGCCAGTCATTCCAGTTGTCAATTTTCAAAAATAGTCTTTTCTTGGTCTGCAAATGGACATTTCTCAAGACCACTACAGACAGCTTAAACAACAACCTACAAACAGCTTAAATTGTTAAGTGTTCTCAAATACAATTCTGTCGCTCGCATTTAATATGCTGTCAAAACACGCGCACCAAAACGCAAGCCGTCCGCGGAGTGAATATAGTGCTTCCTTAAAGACAGTATTTATTAATTATAATATTTCTTCTGGTTAACTCAAGAACCAGAAATGACAAATGCTTTGTGATGTAAAATATTCTGTTGATTATTTTGAACTAAATTTGACTGGATTCTAGTGACTATTCTAGACACTAGAATTTCAGGAGTTAATGGGCTAAAGAAGAAGTATCTTTAGGCCCTGAAATAACGTCGTCTTTTGGCCCTGAAATAACGTCGTCTTTTGGCCCTGAAATAACGTCGTCTTTAGGCCCTGAAATAACGTCGTCTTTAGGCCCTGAAATAACGTCGTCTCTTGGCCCTGAAATAACGTCGTCTTTAGGCCCTGAAATAACGTCGTCTTTAGGCCCTGAAATAACGTCGTCTTTAGGCCCTGAAATAACGTCGTCTTTAGGCCCTGAAATAACGTCGTCTTTAGGCCCTGAAATAACGTCGTCGTTAGGCCCTGAAATAACGTCGTCTTTAGGCCCTGAAATAACGTCGTCTTTAGGCCCTGAAATAACGTCGTCTCTTGGCCCTGAAATAACGTCGTCTTTAGGCCCTGAAATAACGTCGTCTTTAGGCCCTGAAATAACGTCGTCTTTAGGCCCTGAAATAACGTCGTCTTTAGGCCCTGAAATAACGTCGTCTTTAGGCCCTGAAATAACGTCGTCTTTAGGCCCTGAAATAACGTCGTCTTTAGGCCCTGAAATAACGTCGTCTTTAGGCCCTGAAATAACGTCGTCTCTTGGCCCTGAAATAACGTCGTCTTTAGGCCCTGAAATAACGTCGTCTCTTGGCCCTGAAATAACGTCGTCTTTAGGCCCTGAAATAACGTCGTCTTTTGGCCCTGAAATAACGTCGTCTTTAGACCCTGAAATAACGTCGTCTTTTGGCCCTGAAATAACGTCGTCTTTAGGCCCTGAAATAACGTCGTCATTTGGCCCTGAAATAACGTCGTCTTTTGGCCCTGAAATAACTTCATCTTTTGGCTCTGCAATAACGAGATCCATTGGCTCTCCAAATAACGTCATCTTTTGGCACTGAAATAACGTCATCATTGGCCCCCAAATACCGTAATCTTTTTGCCTTGAAATAGCGTAATTTTTTGGTCCTCAAATAATGTTATCTTTTGGCTCTAAAATAACTTAGGCAGTTGAATTAAGGACTCGTAGGCCCTATCTCTAATTCAACTTCACAACTAACAAAAAATTATATTAATTTATACGGAATAAAATCATCATATTTTAGGATTGCTTTCGTTTCTTTACATTGATACACAATGTAAGCCACTAATGTATACAATTATCTTTTTTCAAACATGTTGTGAATGTACGCATTTAATTGTAGTAAGAGAATGCATATATATATATATATATATATATATATATATATATATATATATATATATATATATATATATATATATATATATATATATATATATATATATATATATATATATATATATATATATATATATATATATTAGTTTTCGTTCTCCATTCTCTTCCGAGAAGATCTTCTTAACAATTTCAATGGTCAGTTATTTTTTACGGCTATTTCATTAGTTGATTACATTCGGCGAACTCAATAGTACAATGTATTATTTCAAAACGTTGTTGTTATGAACTGCAGTAAGCATGTTTTGCAATCTTGGTTGTATATATAAAAGCAATAAAGTGCCTTATTGTACACATTTTATATAGCATACATGTATACAGATTCTTCTATTTCAGGTAATATTTATAGGATTTAACTAAATGTGCCAAATGTAAAATAAATTACACATTTATTATCTTGTCTTCGATGTTCCGTGTACAGTCTCACCTGTATGCGGCGACCATATAGAGGTAAGAAAGGTACGTGGTCTCTTTATGTCACTGGACCTTTCCAGTTTTAGTCATGCCCCATCCATCTTTATCTAAGCTCCACCCACACCTCGTCCGTGTTGAAATCGATCGATCTCTGAACTCTATCAATTTCCAGAAAACTAAACAAGTAAGCTGTTAAATATTTTGAAACTAATTTGACTGGGCGCTGTTGCAGCAACAGCGTCCAGTCAAATTAGTTTCAAAATATTCAACAGAATGTTTATTAAATGGTAAAAACGTACGATTCGTACGTGTCAGACTATTAAGCGTTAAAGACGGACTATATCGAATAATTCATGACGTAATAATAATGACGTCATCATACACTTCACTTAGTTAATTATGACGTCATATAACGTCAGATGATCAATGGATAAACTGGAAAGGTGAGTTAGCCGCCATAGAGTGATATACACGGTGTCTTTTACAAGTCCATAAATGTTGTGGTTCGTTAACACAGGCGGTGGTGTGACATCATATCTTAACTTATAAGTTGTCTGCGATACGCTTAATCTTAATAATAAGAGTGTATAGGAAATATGACCAATGATGTACATTTTGTTAACAGTGTTGTCGAAGGCTGTTGTCCGTCTTGGGACAGCTGTCTGGGACAGCAACATCTTAATGTTGAGCACGAACAATGGACCTTTCAATTTTTAGCTATGACCCGCCCATCACTAGCTAAGCTCCACCCACAGCTCGCCGTGTTTGGATTGATCGATCCCCGAATGCCCTAGCTATCAATTTTCTGAAAACTATACAGGGAAGCTGTTTAATATTTAGTAACTAATTAGACTGGGTGCTGTTGCTGCCATAGGCAGCAACAGCGCCCAGTCAAATTAGTTTCAAAATATTCAACAGAATATTTATTAAATAGTAAAAGCAAACAATTTGTACAACAGCCCATAGACCGTCATCAAATATGCGTTCGGGACGTACTTATCGACGTCATTCATGACGTCATTCATTATGATGTCATCGTACGCACCACGCAGTTCATTATGACGTCATATGATGGGTGGGTACTCTGGAAAGGTGAATTAGAAGAGTCCATTTCTAGCTATGACTCCCCCTTTTCTAGATAAGCTCCGCTCAATTTGTGCGCGCGTGTCAATCAACTTAAACGTGCATATTCGCACCAAATGCTTGAAAATAAAATGGGTAAATTTGTATACTTTTAGAGGCTGAAATTGTGTATGTAAATGTCATGAAACGAAATAAATCTTAACATTATATTAATTAATACGTAATGAAATCATCATATGTTAAGATTTTTTTCGTTCCGTTACATCTAGGCACACAATTTAAGGCTCTAAATGTACACTGATTTAACGATTTCATTTTCAAGGATTTTGGTGTGAATGTTCCCCTTTAATTCCCAGAATCCAAATTTTAAAGCAACGATACATGTAAGCTAGTGAATGTTATTGAAACTATGGCATGCAGCAGCTCCCAGTCGAATTAGTTCCAAAACAGTCAACAAAATGTTTGGTAAAGTGCCACTTTCGTGACGGACATATGTAATTTTCATTGTGACGTCAGCAAACAGATGACATATTAAGTTTAACGTCAGATACTTGAGTGACAGATCGGATCCCTGCATTAGCACACCATTTCAACGTAGACATTGGCAGCGCAATGGTTAACACTTTTATGACGAAACCGGCCTCCGCACTACTCTTGGGAATGGCCATTTGTAGGCCAAGAGAAGACTATGTTTTAAATTTTACCATTGAAATGGCTGGCTTGTTAAGCAAGCCAGCCATTCCAGTGGTAAATATTCAAAAATACTCTTCACTTGGCCTGCAAATAAACATTCAATAATGAAATATTTTGACTTTCTTGACCAAATTTAGTTATTAAAGGGTCAATAACTAGACTATTGTCTCAGTAGTTACGGTGATAAGGCCTACTAGGTTATTAATCCTGTGACACTCACAGACTAGAAACGACACATTTGTTGTGATGAAGATAATAGTATCTTGAATATTTCTAACTAATTTGACTAGGAGGTGTGCTGTCTATGGTAGCGAAAGGTTTCAGTCCGATTAAGACCCAACAGCTTACTTGAATATGTGTCTGGAAATTGAAGCATTGAGATTTCATTTCCTAGAGGATTTAAATTTTTTTATATAATTTGCTTGCCGATCCCAAGGCGCGGTATTACTAACCTCTATTGTTAATGGATGAATCCAATCTGTCCCTCAAGTAATTGCCGTCATAATCAATTACGTCACATGTAGGCTGAAGTCACAACCATAATTGACAGAAATACTCCGTCATGACGCTGGAATAGTCATTCAAGTGTACGAATTGTATGTCTTTGATGGATTTACCTTTTAATATACATTCTGTTGAAAATTTTGAAACTAATTTCAATGTGCTCTGTTGCTGCCTTAGGCATAAACAACACCCAGTAAAGTTAGTCACAATTTATTCAACAGCTTAAAACTTTGAAAACTGAAACTTTCAATGGCCGCTGTTACTGTCATAGGCAGCAACATAGTTACCTTGAAACTGGGATTCTGGGAATTCAGGGTTCCATCGATCCGAACACGGATACACCGTGGGCGAAGCTTAGCTAGAAAGGGGCGGACCACCTTTCTTGCCGGTAATCCCAGTATATCGATTTAATTCAACCATGTTTATTAAGCGCGTGCTGGATATTATCAAACAAGTTTCGGTTGTCGGCACTTCGAGGGGAGATAAACCAGTGTGGTCCCTTTTATCATAGCACGTCCCTTAAAAGAGTTATCAACCCTGGTTTGCGCATCAGCGGGAAATAGGGGAGATAATTATACAGGAATGTAGCTCTGATCACGCAGGTAAAGGGCGATAACTATGATGTGTGGGTGTGATAACGACCCATAACGACTTAGCAGCCCCTGCCGCTGTATGTTTCGGTTGTCTTCTTCTTCTTTTCGATCGATGGTATCACACTTGGAGAGCCGTTCTCAAGATGAAAGCTGTGGTTTTCTGCAGTTCTTCCACAGGCCCATACAGCTTTTCAAGAAAAGAGGTTGCCAAAGGCCAGATCTCTTCTCTCAGCAGCTGATACGTACTGCACCATTGAAGTATGTGCTCTGTGGTCTGTTCTGCTTCTCCACAAGGACAAGCGGGCGATGCCGTAAGGTGGAACCGCCTGTACATGTGTTGGTTTAGTCTGTTGTGTGCAGTTCTGAGACGAAAAATGGTCACTTGCTCTGCCCTCGAGAGATGATGGTAGGCATCTTCTGATTGAGGTGTTCTATAGAGTGACTTGATGATAGTCTTCATCTCTGTATGGGTAACCATATTTTCTGTATGATTCTCTTCTGCACCCACCTTTGCCATCTTGTCTGCTTCCTCATTTCTTTGGACTCCACAGTGTGAGGGGATCCACTGCAGTGCTATCCGAAAGCATTTGATGGTGTGTAGTGCTTCTTCAAGTTGTGGCAGCTTACCTTTGGTGATAGCCTCAAGGACGGAGCGGGCATCAGATAAAAAGACAATCTGTGCAATAGGGTCTGCTGTTCTGCTGATGGTATTAGCTGCATGAACCAGTGCTTCGACTTCAGCTCTGTAGTTTGTGCAGTGTTTGCCTGTCGGTATTGCAGCTGACTCATTTGTCCGTTTGGATACTGTATGTGCAGTCCGGCACCTCCGCTCCTGTTTCCGTTGTGAGATTTGTGATAAATTTTGGGTCAGAATGTCAAATATCAAGGTCACAGTGACTTAAAAATTCTTCCAAACACGAACAACACGAGTATTGCATACATTTCTGCTGGTTTACATACGAAGAGCAGGTGCTTGTCGCATTAGACAGGTGGTCCGGCAGGTAGTAACTAGTAACTCGATAAACCGTAATGTTCCTTTATTAGTTAGTGCGTTCGTCAGTTAGTTACAAAAGCATATTCCGGGCTGTTGTTTCAAGATTTTTTGGTACACAACAATCAAACTTGGTGTATGTATGTATTGTAGGCCTAAGCTATGGAGCGTAAGAAAAGTAGGTTAGTGACCTACTTTTCACGATACACCCGCAACTACCGAAATTCTATCGACCGTGTTGTTATTCTTCTATAGTTGTATATAGCACGTATTGTACATTATTGTAAGTAGTATCGGGTATTTTATGTTGATTATAGTTTTGTAAACTGTATATAAGCAATAAAGAGCGTTGTTAAATCTATATTACTCTGTCATTATTTTGTTGTTGATAAACTGGAATGAGGTCTTTGGATGGAATCAAACGGCAGATAATGGATTTGCTTCCACACTTTCAAGCATGATATCCAAGTTATTCAACTTCAGGTCAATCGAAACAGGTAAATCATACATTTTTAAAACTAATTTGACTTGACGATGTTAGTGCCTCGCACGTTTCAGTCAGATTAGTTTCAAGGTATTCAAGAACATTGCTAACAGTACGTCTCAGAAATAACTTAATTTATTGGACCTTTCCAGTTTAACTGGTTGAGTGTGCGAACGTGCAAGAGTCTTATTGCATTTTGGTGTGCCAGTATTTTAAGGTATTTTTCAAAGTGGAATGCTGTTTTTATGTCCGTATAAAAAGATAAACGTGTTGATTGATTCAGGTCTCTAGTCCACTGTTCAATAAACTGTTGGCCTACTATTTGATAGTCTTGTGGCGGACCTACACCATTTATAGTGTGACGTCAGCTAACAAGACATGGCGTATTTGATTATCCCATGAGATATTTGAGGAAACCACCCCACCCCACCCCCACATTGACTTGAATATATAAGCTGTTTCTGTATGTTACTATAGCATGTGGCTACGAACCTGCTGAAAGCTGTAGGATCACCTATTAACCGTATTAATCCTCCCCTGAAGAATCATAACTAGTGCTAATACCCGGGGAGATCATCTACCCTGTTTTATGCTGTATCAACTGAAGGTACACAAATATCATTCATTGTCTATCGGACTGAATTTCTGCAGTCGACATTATCCATGAGATTTGACCCTGGATATCTTGAATATTTTGGAAAAAATTTAACAGAAAGATGTTGGTGGCTACACCACCAACAACTTTCAGTCAAATCGTTTTCAAAACATTCGGCAGGTCTAGAGTTATTGCACATTGAAATTATTATCTGGTGGCTTGCAGCAGTCAGACAGTTGGGCTATGTAAACAAACATGTCTACCGGGTAAACCATTTTAATCAGCTACCAAGTTCGCTGATGTCAACGCGGTTCAATATAAAAGAAATATCTTGTATATTTGGTAAGCTACCGGTATTTGACTGAAGATCGTTGCCACCTCAAGCACTTAAAACATTCAATAAAATTGTTTTAGAATTACCAGCGTGATAATAATTACACTGGCGGAAACATTGGAACCTAAATGCCACGTACACCTCCAGTAATACGGGATGATATGGTCTAATATAAATGGCCATTTTTCGAATTACATGGTATAACACTCCCTATAAACAAGATCACGGATGAATAATTTGCCAAAGTCTGTTTATATGCCAGATAGGGCAAATCAATTACTTATGGTAAACCTACTATCGCCGTTATAGACTAACAGCGTAACTGTTATGTTATATAGTTACTGGTGGGTATTTTGCAAATATACTTTCAGTCAAATGGTTTTCAACATAAACAACTTTATGTTTGCCTCCTCGACTTTCTGAGATTAGAATTCGAGCAAAGACTATTGTTTAAGTGTCTGCTGACTACATCTTCCATGGCGTTTAACTCTAGACCTGCTGGGTATTTTAAAAACAATTTGCATAGCCACCAACAACTTTCAGTCAAATTGTTTTAAAAATATTCAGTAGGTCCATAGTTAAGCATCATAGCACTTATTGTCTGGTGGCTAGGCTTGCAGCAGTCCGAGAGTTAATCGACGCGGATCTGGTGTAAACAGCTTTATGGTGTGCATACTTTAAAATCTCTTTTTTGTGATATTACAATTTGTTAATATAACCGATAAATTATTGACTTTCGTATAAAATATGTTGGCTTTATCCATAAAGATCTGTTTTTCGCATGAATATGCATCCTCTAAGTCATTTTGCAACCACACTGCATTCAGTTACTATCCCATCAATCAACGGTAATAGTCACAAGTTCTCAACGGGGTTGTTTATCGGCCAGTTCAAAGTGTTTCAGTTAATCTATCGAATGTCTTCGCCGAACGCAAACACGTGGCCGCTGCATATACATGGCCCCTTGATGTCAGCCAGCTGCCATGGGTTATCCTAAAAGTAATCACAAATACTGCAATGCGAACAAAAGTAATCAGACATTGTAGACCATTGCCCTGCTGGTTTTGTAACATTTCGCTATTTCGGGTCAACACCTAGGTTCGCAGGCCCTGTTTCACGGAAAAC
The DNA here is from genome assembly GCA_034401795.1 of Chaetoderma sp. LZ-2023a. Taxonomy (NCBI): domain Eukaryota; kingdom Metazoa; phylum Mollusca; class Caudofoveata; order Chaetodermatida; family Chaetodermatidae; genus Chaetoderma; species Chaetoderma sp. LZ-2023a. The sequence continues at coordinate 125,303,520 of CM067370.1, read as the reverse complement.
CTTTTCTAAATTTAAAATCTGGTTCAAATCGGATAAGTAGTTTCCGAGATATCCGTAAGTACGGAATTTGATTCGATCTGGATCCCGGATTTTAAAACTGGATCATGATCAGAGCCTGACAAATATCTTAAATATCTGCTCTGGCAATAGAAGACCACGTAACTTGACTACTTCAAAGCACATCAAGCAGATGTATGATGAGATACAGTACGGCCCAGATATAATTTTTAAGGTTCCCAAAAAACTAAATAATAAATATACTGTTGAATACTTTGGACTTAATTTGATTGGAAGCCATTGCTGCCTAAGGCAGCAATGGCTTTCAATCGGATTAAATCCAAAATATTCAACAGAACATTTCTTACGGCAACAGATTATAGCCTACTAACTAACATGTTTCTGTTTTTGTTTTGCAAAAACTTATTTATGAGCTGTGCTGTGTGCTGATGAGATATGTTTAATTGTTGACAGGTAGGATGGAATTGAAAACAGTAGCTTATAAAGGTAGACAATGGTAGACAAGCAACATAGCTAAACTATTCTAATACCGTTCGTTTGCCTAAACATCAGGACCGTTCATCTGGCTGGTGAGATAACACATACGCGTCTTTATAGTTACGGTAATACTTTATTAATGTACAACTTACGCCGGGACACTGTCACTGGCTCGTTTACACAGTTGGCCACAATCCACAGTTTGATATTCAAGTCGTGGAGTGGGACCAACTATCCAAAACAACAAGTGACCGTGCCCAACGCCAAACTCCAACTGACTGCCGTCTCATGTTCTATTCGAAACATGTGACGTCAGTCCATAGTCACAAACCTTGGTGACAAACAGTTACACCTGATCCGTGACAACACGTTCAGTATATACAATAAAGTATGGACACAATATATTCAACAATCCTCTTTCGTATAAGCCTGGTGTGTATATTAATCCGTAGTAGTGTATGTAAGTCAATGGCGGTGCGTATCACTGTCGATGTATGCTAGTTCACGTGTGTGCTTATCTGTGGGCGTGGCTTGTTCATTTATTCATGCATGTGATGTGACTGTCCTGTGCGCGCGTGCTTGGGGTCCTCTACGCGCTCCTTTATGGCGGCGTGTATATATCAAGTTCTGTCCTGGAGTGTGCTGTGTATATTCTGTATCCTGCGCCTGTGGTATATGTCTGTTTATGAATCGTGTGATCAGTTGTGTGTTCTTGTGCGTGTCTTTGTGCGTGTGCTGAAACTCTCCCGTCCTCTGTACCATATTATCAACAATGCAAGTTCATGTCAATACAGAAATGAAATCCCCCTAGCAGAGAAGATGGGTAGATTTGAAGAAGGGATGGGTATTATAGAGGGATGGATCCACGTATAGCTATGCCACGCCCACTTCTAGCTAAGCTCCTCCCACATTGTACGCGCGCTTACATCGACTTTAAACCCTGAATTGTCAGAATCTCAATTTCAATGTAACTGTCCGGGTAAGCTGTTGAATATTTTAAAACTAATTTGCGGCAGAGCTGTTGCTGGATTTCACAGCAACAGCTCCCAGTCAAATTAGTTTGGAAATATTCAACAGAATCTTTATTAGGTTTTATGCTAAATTCACCAGACATTCGATTAAAACGGTTAATGTCAGACCTGTGCGGATTTCATGTCGGACCTACGTCATTTGATTGTGACGTCAGCAAGCAAGTGTCATATTGTGCCCTGTGGATGTTAAAACAATGACATACGAGGATGATCAATACCTATGAACTATAGAACAATTTCTTTGAAATGTTATTTCCAGAAGGACAGTGATTTCTGATTTGACAACCACGTTCGACGAAGAGCTTCTCTCAGAGCAGCAGGCTGTGCAAGTCTTCTATGGTATCGTAGTAGAACACAACATGTCTTCAAAGTGGTATCTAGTGAGGATCGGGGTGATATTGATGCTTATATATGCGTGGGTGCGTGCGTGTGTCATTTCATAAATCTGTTAAGCGTGCGCGAAATGACAGGACTTGGCGAATGCAGATGAAGAATGGGCATCGGGAAGCTAAAGATATTTTATTTGAGGACAAGATAGAGTGGCTGATTGCGGCTATATACTGTTTCTACTACTACCACTGTAGAGTACAGTACATCATCAGCACGGATGCATTGAATGGCATTACGCAACCCCACCACCCCCCACCCCCTCCCGCCACCCCCTTCATTCTATAAGGAAATCAAGATAATGCAGTTGATGAAGAGAAACATCAGTGTTAGTGTAGTGAACGTATACTCTTCGATCATTGGACTGCAAGCTTCTGGAGGGAAGGTGGCTCTAGATGACGTCTTGAAGTATGATTTAGCACATTAGTGCCAATGGCAATGCTTGACAGTTCATGTTGCTAAGACAACGCCAACATCAAAGGGGCAGCTACAAGTAGAGATTCCAATGAAGCATTCGGCTCAGGAAACGAGCCGTATCATTGATGGATCAATCTATGCTTTGGGTGATCCTTAACCTACAAATAGAACAGTCCAGGATTAGGTAGACAGTACCATGAGTTGGGTACTCAGAAAAGTCAAAGAATCTGCCATATGCTTGATTTTCGACAAGTATATGGAGTACAGCATCAACAACGACAATACTCGTGATACACCAGACAGAAGCAGAGCGTCAACTTACATTGGCCATGCCTTTGCGAGCACAATAAAGATGATTTTATTGGAATTTCTTCGAAAATAAATCAATTTTTTACTCGAGCATTTTTCTCAATGACTTTAACCTCAAGGTCATGTCCTGCTTCGATAGGGCATGCTCTAAAACATATGTTTGGACACCAAAATTGTGAAAATAGCTCATCTACATCCTGAGATATTTATCATTTTGTATTTATTAACTTTCGCAATGGGCGCGTGCGTGCGCGTGCGTACGTGTACATACACGCACAATTCCTATATGCCTACACTGCGTTGCATACCCTGTCACAGCAATAGTCTGGCGCAGGTGAACCATGTTATCGACTATTGCATTTCTATTGTCGGACAATTGGGTTGTCAGACTACCGGGTTTTGTAAATTCGCTGCCCTGTCGGACTTTTTGGTTGTAGGACAAGTGGGCTGTCTGACTACTGGGTTGCCAGGCTACTGAGCTGGACTCCTGAGCTGTCGGACTACTGGGCTGTCAGACTACTGGGTTGTCAGACTACTGGGCTGCCAGAATATTGGGTTATCGGACTACTGAGCTGTCGGACTACTGGGCTGTCGGACTACTGACCTTACCCTGAAAAATCAGTAGGCATGGGCATCATCTCAGTTTCCAGGCCCATCATCATCATCGGTTAATCGATCAACAGATCATTATCAGAAGAACATTTCGAATTCATGCCTTTCTAGGTGAAACAAAGTTAAATTACTTATAAAATCATCAACCACCCACGGTACAAACTTTCATACAGAAATCAGTAAATGGCGTTGAGTGGTCATAATCATCAATCGCATATAATATGCTCTTTCATGCGGAAACTGTTCTCGAACTCATGGTTGTTATAATCATTAACCAGGCTCTCACCTTCCAGTTTTCTTACCAGTTAACCAGGTCTCCGACTCCTGGTTGTTACCATCATTAGCATGCTCTAAAACATATGTTTGGGCACCAAAATTCTGAAAATAGCTCATTTACATCCTAGCTCCTAGTCGTTCTGGCCGTTATAGTCAGTAGCCAGGTCTCCAGCTCTTGGTCGTTATAGTCAGTAGCCAGGTCTCCAGATCCTGGTGATTATTGTCAGTAGCCAGGTCTTCAGCTCCTGGTTAAATCTAGTCGTGGGGAAGATCCCCAGCTTCTGACCATTCGCAGATTAGAATCTAGATCTCCTATCGATATCACCATCTTCTGGCGGCGAGTGGTCAGTTCTGGTGCCAATTCCATTCGAATATCTCTCAGAATCAGAAGTCGATTCGACATCATCACTACCATCGGCTCCTGGCAGCTCGTGCCTCGTGCTCGTGCGAATTTCTAAAGCCATTTGTGTCTATCATTATATTTTAGACAAAGTGTCGTTTTGTGTAGCGCGCGTTCGCGTAGTCTTCTTCGGATTCCCTATGTCCACGCAATATTCATATTGCGGTTGTTGTCATCCAGTGAACACTTCAAGCCATACAAAATTGTTTGATTCCATAACTTTAAAAAATGAAAGTTTCTCCTAGCTCAGAATATCGGTAGAAATTCAGTATTTAAGCCTATGGAACTGCGATAGCCAAATACGGTCATGTATGTTGACAGTACCACGAAAATTGCAAGTGGTCGCGATCTAGAAAAAAGAAATTCAGAAGTTCTTTAGATACTTAAATGATGTAGCGAATGAGGAACATTCTGACACTTGACTTTTGTAGAAAATTTAAAAAACGAAAATTTTGATACGAAGACGAAAATCGGCGATATTGCACTATATAAAAACGTATGTAGCCTATCGAGTCGCTAATAGTATACGAAATTAAACCGCAAAACGGTCCCTCGTAGGCCTACACGGCACAGGTCAAAGGTCACCGTTCTTGTGTTACAAGCAGATATCGCTGTTTTATCGCATTTTTTTCTGTTGTTTAGATTAATCATTTAAATTGGAAAATATTACCACCTTTGAAATTAGTAAATGGAGCATAGCTATTTCAAGAATACCGCCGAGAACCCCTACCCAACAACACCCCCACTCCACCCCTTAAGCTCACCAGTCCCTTCCAGCAATAAGGGAGATAATCCCTATCAATATTCGGGTAGTCGCCCGTGGTTAGTTGTAATGCCCTGTCCTCTTGACTTTGCGGTTCTGTATCATCAAGCCCAACAGCCATTGATGACTTCACCCTACACCTAGTAGTTTTTCTGTGGTTGCGCACAATTTGCCGCAAAATGGCCAACATTACCACAATTGTAACATTTATTATTTCTCGGTGACTGATCACGATTTTGTTTCTGTTGGGTTGGTTACCTGACTTATATTAGGTCCTGATTTATTTTGATGTCTGTCGTGGTCTTTGTTATTATTTGAGGAATTAGTTGATGTTTTATGAGATCTATTTCGCGACATGATCCAGCGTTCAAGAGCTTCTGCTGTAGCTATGTCGACTGCTCGTATCTCAGGTTTATCGTCTAAATAAGCATGATCTGATAGTATTTCTTTGAATTATTCAAGAATACATAAGTTCTTGTAATTCATCTCGAGACATATTTTCTCAGTTAACTCAATTCATAAAATATTGACGCAGACGTTTTGCTTATAATTGTACCTAATGATGTTTTTATTTCTGAATTCTTGACGATATGCTTCTGGAATCCTGGCGTATTCTTGTTATAATCAGACCTGTCTTCAGCTAGTAATGCTCCTTCAGCCTTATGAGCTCGTCCAATCAGTGCTGTGCGTACCAATGCTGCCCAGCGAACAGGAGGCAGTTCAGTTTTCAGTTTTCTTTATTCATCCAGGCCATTTACACAGCATATAGTGTAGACATTATTATATATATTTATACTATGGCGGCGACAACTGCACATGGATCACGTGTAGCGGAAGTATTTATGTCAACAACGGTGGCAGCTGCCCTAGTAGTGCTTGTAGTAGTAGGAGTAGTAGGGGTTATAGTAGTGACAGTTGTGGTAGTTATAGTAGCAGCAGGACTAGTAGTAGTAGTAGTAGTAGTAGTAGTAGTAGTAGTAGTAGTAGTAGTAGTAGTAGTAGTAGTAGCAGCAGTAGTAACAATAGCAGTAGTAGTTGTAGTAGTAGTAGTAGTAGTAGTAGTAGTAGCAGTAGTAGTAGTAGCAATAACAGTAGTAGTAGTAGTAGTAGTAATAGTAGTGGTAGTAGTAGTAGTAGTAGTAGTAGTAGTAGTAGTAGTAGTAGTAGTAGTAGTAGTAGTAGCAGCAGCAGTAGTAGTAGTAGTAGTAGTAGTAGTAGTAGTAGTAGTAGTAGTAGTAGTAGTTGTAGGGGCTGTGGTAGCAACAGTGGTAGCAACAGGCGTAGCGGTAGAAGCAATAGTAGCAGTGGTAGCAGTAAGCATAGTAGCGGTAGTAGCAGCAGCAGTAGCAGCAGTAGTGACAGTAGTAGGAGTAGTAATAGTTGCAATTGCAGTAGTAATATGAGTATCATCATCAGCAGCAGTAGCGCTAGTAGTAGCAGCAGTAGCAGTAGTAGTAGCAGTAGTAGTAGCAGTAGTATTTGCAATTTCAGGAGTAATATCAGTATCATCATCAGCAGCAGTAGCGCTAGTAGTAGCAGCAGTAGCAGTAGTAGTAGCAGTAGTATTTGCAATTTCAGGAGTAATATCAGTATCATCATCAGCAGCAGTAGCGCTAGTAGTAGCAGCAGTAGCAGTAGTAGTGGAAGTAGTATTTGCAATTTCAGGAGTAATATCAGTATCATTATCAGCAGCAGTAGCGCTAGCAGCAGCAGCAGCAGTAGCAGTAGTAGTAGCAGTAGTAGTAGCAGTAGTAGTAGCAGTAGTAGTAGCAGTAGTATTTGCAATTTCAGGAGAAATATCAGTATCATCATCAGCAGCAGTAGCGCTAGTAGTAGCAGCAGTAGCAGTAGTAGTAGCAGTAGTATTTGCAATTTCAGGAGTAATATCAGTATCATCATCAGCAGCAGTAGCGCTAGTAGTAGCAGCAGTAGCAGTAGTAGTAGCAGTAGTATTTGCAATTTCAGGAGAAATATCAGTATCATCATCAGCAGCAGTAGCGCTAGTAGTAGCAGCAGTAGCAGTAGTAGTAGCAGTAGTATTTGCAATTTCAGGAGTAATATCAGTATCATCATCAGCAGCAGTAGCGCTAGTAGTAGCAGTAGTAGTGACAGTAGTAGTAGCAGTAGTATTTGCAATTTCAGGAGTAATATCAGTATCATTATCAGCAGCAGTAGCGCTAGCAGTAGCAGCAGTAGCAGTAGTAGTGGAAGTAGTATTTGCAATTTCAGGAGTAATATCAGTATCATCATCAGCAGCAGTAGCGCTAGCAGTAGCAGCAGTAGCAGCAGTAGTGACAGTAGTAGTAGCAGTAGTAGTGACAGTAGTAGTAGCAGTAGTATTTGCAATTTCAGGAGTAATATCAGTATCATCATCAGCAGCAGTAGCGCTAGTAGTAGCAGCAGTAGCAGTAGTAGTGGCAGTAGTATTTGCAATTTCAGGAGTAATATCAGTATCATCATCAGCAGCAGTAGCGCTAGCAGTAGCAGCAGTAGCAGTAGTAGTGACAGTAGTAGTAGCAGTAGTATTTGCAATTTCAGGAGTAATATCAGTATCATCATCAGCAGCAGTAGCGCTAGTAGTAGCAGCAGTAGCAGTAGTAGTAGCAGTAGTATTTGCAATTTCAGGAGTAATATCAGTATCATCATCAGCAGCAGTAGCGCTAGTAGTAGCAGCAGTAGCAGTAGTAGTGACAGTAGTAGTAGCAGTAGTATTTGCAATTTCAGGAGTAATATCAGTATCATCATCAGCAGCAGTAGCGCTAGTAGTAGCAGCAGTAGCAGTAGTAGTGGAAGTAGTATTTGCAATTTCAGGAGTAATATCAGTATCATCATCAGCAGCAGTAGCGCTAGTAGTAGCAGCAGTAGCAGTAGTAGTAGCAGTAGTATTTGCAATTTCAGGAGTAATATCAGTATCATCATCAGCAGCAGTAGCGCTAGTAGTAGCAGCAGTAGCAGTAGTAGTAGCAGTAGTATTTGCAATTTCAGGAGTAATATCAGTATCATCAGCAGCAGCCGTAGCGGTAGAAGTAGTTGCGGCAGAAGTAACAGCAGTAAGAAAGGTAATAGTAGCAGCAGTAGTAGTATCAGTGGCATTGCTGGTTCTGTACATTTATTTGGGTTTGTAAGTATGACAACCATCAGCGATTCTGATTGTTATTATATACAGTTCTAGATCTAAAGCCATCGTATTGATTATCCGGGCGCTGGGTCGGAATATAAAGTGCTACATCAATATACAGGCGATTGTAAACCATCTTTGCATGTTTGTTATGCCGCCGCGCTTCCAACAATACAGGTGTTAACTGCCTACATTGTTCTCTGATCTCATATGGAAACTGTTGAGTTACGGAGAAGGTAGTGCCGCGCAGGTGTTCATAGGCCGCTGTTCGCACATGTTCCAGGTCGTCATATATACTGGTAAAAAAAAGTTAGGGATCATGGATTATATTTTGAGTATATTCTGGTAAACGGCTCAGATCAAGTGAAAACAGCTTTTGTTTACTTCTTTTATTGGTCATTGAGACATGCACGGTGTCGTGTGTTGTCAATTTCACTTTTCACGTGTAAGCGTGCAGCACATGTGAAGGGTGGCTAAAATTGAGTGTTTTCAGAGATCACAGGTGTGACTGATTTTTTTATGAAGACATCTGATTGAGTCTGATTGAGGCCTTGGTTAACGTGTACATTGACCACGGTGGACCACCTTTACAAAATGCCGCAAAGAAGACATTTACGAGCTTGTGAGGCAAATCAAGCAGTTGGAATGATCCAAAATGCCCAAACACAGAGACAGGTGGCTGTTGCACTTGGTGTTTCGCAAAGTGTGATATCCAGGTTGTGGACACGGTTTCAAGCAACTGGAACTGTCAATGAGAGGCATAGAAGTGGAAAACCACGTACCACAACACGCCGCCAAGACCGGTATATCGTCACTTTAGCCAGGAGACATCGTTTTGATAGTGCACGTTCTCTCAACAGACAGTTCAATGCTGCCACAGATGTTCAGATAACACCCCAGACTTTGAGGAACCGACTTCACGGAGCCAATCTTAGAGCTCGCAGGCCAGCTGTGAGACCAAGGCTACTCCTACGTCATCGACAAGCTCGCCTGGAATGGGCTCGTAATCACATTAGATGGCAAAGACGTCACTGGCAGCCAGTTTTGTTCACTGATGAATCCAGATTCTGTTTAGATTTCCATGATGGTCGCAGACATGTGTGGAGAGAACCCAGACAACGGTATGCACAGTGTATGGTCGCTGAACATGACCGTTTCGGAGGGGGCTCAGTGATGGTTTGGGGTGGGATTTCTTTGACTGGTCGCACTGAACTGGTTGCTATCAGGAATGGAGCTCTGAACGCCATCCGGTATAGGGATGAAATCCTTCATCCAGTTGTGAGATTGTTTGCTGGAGCTGTGGGTCCTGACTTTGTTCTCATGGATGACAACGCTCGGCCTCACCGTGCTCGAGTTATCACACAGTACCGTGAGAGGGAGACCATAGAGAGAATGGAGTGGCCAGCAGTATCACCTGACTTGAACCCCATTGAGCATGTGTGGGACCAGCTTCAACAACAAATTTCACAACGCCAGGTGCCCCCAATGACTCTGGATGACCTGGAAACTGCTCTCAGGCAGGAATGGGACAACCTTCCAGAACAGAACATTGTGCGCCTCATCAACAGCATGCAGCGGCGTTGTCAAGCAGTCGTGGCTGCACGTGGAGGTCACACTCGTTACTAAAGTGCATATGGACTGATTTGGAGTGACACACGTTTATACGCTTGTTGACTTGCAATCATGAATTCTCATTGTTTCATGGATGCCTTTCATTAACACCTATGTGATGCATTGCTGACAAATCAATTTCAAAACTGTCATTAAATATGGATTCAGCAGAGGCTGTTAGTTATCATTTCGAATCTGTATATGTCTGTTATATCGGATGTTTCTAACAATACTGAAAAAACTTCGTGATCCCTAACTTTTTTTGTCCAGTATATTAAAAAACCCTCCAATTATCGGCCTTGGTTTGGAGGCGTTTCCAACGGTCTCTTCCGATTCTATGTACATTTTGGAAAGTAATGTTGTTTCTTACTCTTAGTTCCTTTTCTATAAACGTCTTCAAAACGTCGTCACAATTTTCATTTTCGCGTTCAATTATACCGTGAAAGAGCAAATTATATTTCATAGATCTGAATTGTAATTCTGTTACCCGCTCATTTACAGATTTTATTTCTTCGTGCAGACAACAATTGTCCTCCCTCAATTGGTTAATTTCCTCCCTCTGCGCTACTGCTATGTCCTCCCGGTTATTTAGGGTCCGTTCGTGGGCACTACTTGCAGTTTCTAAACTAGTCACTCTATTTTCTACTTGTTGAATAGCTTGATTAAAGCTTATAATATCTTGTTCTATACTTTCTAATCGACCAAGAGAATCACACATTTTGTTCTGTGAATCAGTATGGTTGCTTTGCGATTCTGCCATTCCATTCATTTGAACCGAAAGTCTATCTAGCTGTCGTAGAATGTTGTGTGTCATTAAGCATGAAACCTCTGGGATGTCATGCGATTTCCAGGAGAGAAAGTATGAATTAGCTTATGTTGTAGGCCATGGGGGAGCGGGATTCGTTGGTGTTGTTGATTTATTATGGATTGAGACGGCGAAGGCTGCACTGGTCCTTGTATGTGCTGTGGGTAAGGATGCTTCCCAGCATACATCGCAGGACGTAGGTTTCCCCAGGATGGTTTGGCATACGCGTATACATTATTAGTGATGCTGTGGGCTGAGAATGAGATATTACTGACGAGTACGAGTGGGTATACATTGGTTGTGCAGCGGAACACTGTGTGAAATGTACGCTCGATTCTGGCCTTGCTGATAGGCTAAGTAGTTATAAACTAGGAGTTTCAGAACAGAACATGGTGGGAGTAGCCGATCCGCAATCCATAGCTACAGGAGGGAGGTGGGCTGTCAGAACAGAGATGACTACAGGAGGCCGACTGTTGTAGACTGTTTTATATCGGTGGGGGCCACAGATCGTGGATCGGCGGCTATGGGAGGGGGGTGAGCTATCAGAACAGAGGCGTGATAATGTTGCAGCAGCTCCTTATAACTTACTTGACCCAGGTGGGAACATGAACATCTATAATTCCGTATAAGAGAAATGACTTCCTAAGTATATCTTGCAAGATATTTTATGAGCTATTTTATGAGACATCTTATGAAACATTTTATAAAATAACTTAGCCACAATATCATAAAATTGAAAAATGTATATCCTCTGCATTAAAGATATTATTTCTGCTTTTCAAAAAAGCTGAACAATCAAGTCTTCCATTAAGTAATGTTTTACAAATCAACTGGGCCTATATTCGAGCCAGGAACCATAATGTTGAGTATGCGAGTGTCCTTATCGTGACGTACGGACATCGTTATCCATTACATTACCGTTTTAAGGGAGAAAAGCATGTAGGCCACTTAACAGCATTCCATGGTCGGAATTCCTCTCCTCAACTTCAAGTTCAGAAATATCCACCCTTAGAGTATGAAGGGGTTGCTAAGCATGATGAGGAAACCAACAATCTATACACATTGTTTAACTAAATAAACAAAGCTTTCTCCGATGAGGTCCATCGGATGATCCATGAAAAACGTATTGGAATCATCAACACATCAATTACATCACCTAACTTGAGAGTATCAACATGACTCAGGATCGAATCTCAGATAAAGCACTCATGAACGGTGGGGCATTGCTAGGTAACCCTATGGTCCACGTACATCATAAATTCGATGAAGCTGGAGAGCCTATTGGTAAGTACTATAATAAATCCAACAATAATGAGCAGATATCGGTTACTGATGAGAATATACATCTAGTCTGCACGTCCGGGTCGATACACTCCGGGATTATTGATGGTTCCGCAGTTGTACTTTCAAGTATGGCAATCAGTTTACCAATGAAAATTCTGGTAGACATCATTAAATATCCTCCTAAAAGAAAAGCGTAGGCACAGCTGATTTTTATTAAATTCGTTTTAACCAAGATTTTATAAGTGTAGTCTGGGAAGCATCCCCGCCCCAGGGAAGATTGTGAGAGGGCACGTGACCTCCTCTTCGACTGCCTCATTGATGATATTACTCTAAAAATAAAAAATCTAGCAAAACATTTATTCGATATCATCATTCGATAGCATCATCCATATTGATACTGTGGATCATTAGCAGATGATCTAAATACTGTCTTAGTTCTGTCATTGCCATTGCTGTCAGTGGATAGCGTCTAACCCCTAACTCGGCACCTGGTGGGGGTTTTCAGGTGAGTAACTCGTCTACTACCATTGTGAATGATAGGTCAGGAGAAGCTTCACGGAACTCAAGCGATTTATTTGCATAGTCGCCCAGGCCATGTAATGATCTTCCCACTTTTTCCCACCATGCCACACAGCCTACACCATGTAACTCCATAGCTCTTCAGGGTAACCCATTATTGAGATTCAGATTCAGTTAGCTTGATTACCTATACAGTTGCATTTCTCTAACTAGCTCGTGATAATGCTGCAGCAGCTCGTCCGAACACCCATTTAGAGAGAGAGAGACATCCTTAGTGGTATACCAGTCACCTGTGATCAACCACACCATTACATACAGACAGAGGTGTGATAACATTGCAGCAAACAAAAAAATAAAAATAAAAAAAATAAAAAAACTTAAAAAAATATAAAACTCCCATACCCCAATGTTCGGGAGAACCCTCGCATTGTCGGCGCCTCTCTCTCTCTCTCTCTCTCTCTCTCTCTCTCTCTCTCTCTTCTCTCTTTTCTGTGGGTTTTTTATGTTGTTCCCATTGCTCCTACCTTTTTTTTCTGTCACTGGACCCCTACACTAGTGCGTACCTTTTTTTCAAAATGGGTACCATCTAGCTGAGGCCTTTTGAGAGATTTGAACCATGGGTATTTTTTATTATAATTCAGTGCTGTTATGAATTTAGCCAATGGGGAACCAAAAGCTAGCCTACAAATAATGACATTTATCTTTTATAAATTGTTGTGCAATAATAGCAAACTGATCAATCGGACTGATAACGCATTGATAACTACATTTTGAAATTATTGACAACAGTCTACAGCAACACACTGATAACACTGATAACTATATTGTGAAATTATTGACAACAGTCAAATATATGTATATATGTATATATGTATGCTAGCGTCACTGATGGCAATCTGTAGGCATGTATTCCCTCTGCTCTGTGAAACCCGTGCGAATTCATAATGCATGCATAGCCGAGATAGCTAATACATTGTTTTGTTTATATGTTGAATTACACTTAAAAGTCGCTGATTCAAATCTCGCTATGTAAAACAGTGAAATATTACTCCCAATCACATAAAAAATTAGGCACACTACAGTTCTTACTGAATTAATACTATCGTCATAAAACACCTCCAAACGACAATACTGTTGCAAAGATATAGATCTAGACAAGGATATTACAGCCGATATGTGTACAGATTTTTTTCATTAGGATATTCATATCATAGATAACACATAACAGGTTATCAGCTAAATCTAGGTGCTTTTTTATTAATGCATGCATAGCCGAGATAGCTAATGCATTGTATTATATGTCAAATTAGACATACAAATCACTGGTTCAACTCTTGCTATGTATTATTAGTAAATGTTAAACAGTATTTCCAGATAGTAGAGCATGCTGGACAACTTGATGATGATAGATATAATGTTGATGATGATGATGATGATGATGATGATGATGAATGAATGATGATGATGATGGTGATGATGATAGACATAATGTTGGATCCACTATTGCGTCCTTCCACAGCAGTCCATTGAAGTGCACCGCCTTTCCCTGCCCGGCTTTGTTCATCAACCAATCCAACACAGTGAGCGTGTGCTGCATGATATGACAGGCATACAGGCGCTATCAATCAGTCGACTATTTACTTTTATCAATCAATCATTGGCTAGTTTGATAGTTGTTTAATAGAGGGCTCTTAGTACACGTTAGATTTATCAAAGAGAAAAGCTTTGAATTCTAAATGTTTCTACACGAATCATGGATATGTTGACAACATATTACACAATTTTTGCTAAAAAAATTGCATTTTATTATTATTATTATTATTATTATTATTATTATTATTATTATTATTATTATTATTATTATTAAATATTTTCAAGTATTCATGTGCGAATGTGTGACTCTAAAATTCCACACAAATACTTGAAAATATTTGCAAGATTCAATACAAGATTTCACTTAAAACCCTTGTAAAACAGTGGATATCGTACTACTATACTTGCCAGCTGAAATGAAATCCTATGCTTTCTGAACTATAATCCTAGCTGATAAGGTAAGCTATGTTGACAAGGTTTAGCACTCTTCTTTACTAAACAACTGTGCCCACACACCCCTCATAGCCCCCACCCAGCCACACATACCCACGCACATGAATATCCATCATTACTAGTATTCAATTGCTGTAAGTGGATATATAAAACCGAGATGCTACCTTAATCCCTGTCGGGTTTACATTGTTCAGAATTATGAGAATATCGATCAACGATCGATTAACTGATCGATTGAACTGTTGATTAATCGAATACCTAGATAATCGAAAATTAGCCGCACTAATATATATATATATATATATATATATATATATATATATATATATGGTTTAAATGGAGAGTATAGCCATGCCGATTGTCCGATTACTACACTAATGGGGAGAATGTCATCAGGCCATCTTTAGTTGGTAGACGTGCAGTTTGAGTATCACATAGAATGCTACCTTCAAGGTAGACTCTTCAAGGTAGCTCAGCATTCCACCACGTACGTACACGCCGATGTGCTACATTCGCCACCGGGAAGTACCTACCACAGCTCACTGACTGAAGTAGGGTTAGACGCAGTAGAATATCTGCCATGAGCCACCAGCAAATTGTGGAAGGCGATCAGCCCCAACATGTTCATCCACATACATCACCTGTTTGACAGCTCCACCATTAGTCTATATACCAGCATGGATGGTCTGTCAGATGCCAAATTAGAGTTTACGCTGCTACTACTTATTAAGCTATCCCCATCATGACGATATCATATCAGACCTATCAGGCATTTGCTGAGTTGTGGAAAAAGGCAATAGAGCAGCCACACACCTTCTCCGGGATGGCAGATATATAGCGGTACAGGAAATGCGTTGTCGACAAGAATGTGAGCGACTGAAACGGGTGAACTGGTATGACCAGAACGCCAGAGAGGCAAGGAGATGAAGGGACTACAACTCTGTCCAAGAATATGAGAGCCTCATCCGGCAGGAGGAGGGCATCGTAGAGCAAAACTTGTATGATTACTTGGATGACGAGTGTGATGAGTTTTGCAGTGGGAAAAGGAGAGGGAGGGTGCACAAGTATAAATCCAAGAAATTCCACCAACGGTGACCGTACTATCAGATTGGCAAGGTGAAGTTCCAGATGTCATGGCTGTGAAAGCAACTGGTCCCTGGCATTATTCTGAATGAGGGGTGTTTGAGGGAGGTATGTCTCTACACCAACAAGCTAGTTCGGTTCGCCAGGCTTTCCATGATGAATCCCACAATGACTCATCAGCAGATGATGCAGAGCTAGCTCGCATTTAAGAACTATGTATACCATGGCTAAATCGGAGAGGAAAAGGCAGCCTGAACTATATCCCGCATTAGCACATGAGGAGGGTGGTACAGTACACTGCTGGCGACTCCAGCAGATTGACACCATCAGACAGAATCTTGTTCATGAGACAGAAAAGTACAGCAGAACATGCAGGCGATATAAAACAGCCTACAACAGTCTAGCATGCACAACCACAGCTGTGGGTGTGATTGGCGCAAGTGCTGATGTGGCCACCGTTGCCACCCTCGCTACAGGGGTGGGTGCTATTATCGCTATCCTGCTGGATGGTGTGACCCTTACTGCTACTGTCCTGGCCACCGGCTTGCCGGTTGGACGGCGTCAGATGACCACAAAGCTGGAGAAGCATGCTAAGTATGTAGCACTAGCACAGAGCAGCCTACGGGCTATCGACGAGTCTGTCAGCAAAGCTCTCGAGGATAGGCAGGTCAGTGATGAAGAGCACCACCATATATTGAAGCTCACAACCCTGTACCACACAGAGAAAGCCACCGTGCGCCAGCAATACCTCAAAGGTTTCAGCCAGCAGGTGGACATGGAGGAGTTAAAAATGTGATGCTGCGGCCTGAAAATCTATACGGTGTCAAATATTATGTTGTGTCCGTGGCTGGAACAACGGCTTTAAGATGACTACTATAGATGGCCTTCCTGACGAACCTCACGACAATCGACCAGAGCTAACCGCCACTCCTGGATACACTCTGGACTCGCTCGAGAGCTGGATTATGTGGTCTCATGGATGACATACCGGACCGAACACCTTTTTCGATCACAGTCGATGGGCGCTCCCGCATCAGCTGCTCCATCAATCCACGACCACTAACCAACCTTGCAATCACAATCAATGATGCGAAGAAAGCTCATACCTGGATGGCAGGCTAGAATCTCTCGTTCTGGAACCAACACTGAACTTTGCTGTGTGGTGTGCCATGGCAGGATGCGGCATTGGCGCAGGTTTGCTGCGCCCATATTCTGGTATCCCGAAGCTGTGCTCATTGCCAGCTGTCTCAGATTCCATGTGTATTACATGGTGAGACGAATCCTCCGAGCTGGGTGCAAGCCTGCCTGATACAAATGATTTCGATCCACAGACTTCGGGAACCACAGGCACCACTAGCTACAGCCTCTCAGCAGCCAGTAGACTCCAACGAGAGTTCAACGCCCACTCAAACTATCGTTTCCATGGTGGAGACAACAGCAGTCTAGGCACCAGTCTTCCCCGCCGCTAGTAGATCCTGCTCGTAGAGCAATAGATCTTCCGGTGTGGGAGGCATGGCAAATGAGATTGCCTGAACTAGCTTGGCCTGCCCGACAGCCCCCAAACACGCTGTCAGCATACACACCAAAGGACTGTATGGTTCAGTGATACATCCTTTTTCCAGCTTGTAGTAGCACAGAGCCTTATTCAACTCAGAGTTGGGAGATGCCATGGATTCCTGCAACTGCTGGAACATGTCCGACAGATACTCCCGATCCTTGTAGAATCCCTTAGTGTGCAGGAGCTGCTCTACTATACTGACACCCATAATGATGTATTCAACGAAGCAGATCTGCCCATTGCTAAATCCTAGGTAGAGTTTCACAGCTGTCAGCTCCTCTGCTACTTCAGCGTTAGGGAGCTGGGCGAGCTCATCTGGTGACCTCTTCTTATATGCCTTCAATTCGGTGCAGAAGACGTCATAGTACCTAGTACATAATATTAGTAGGTCCATGGTTTAAGCTGCTATGTATAGCACAGAACTGTATGGATATTCCCGAGTACCAATCTAAGCAGCTGACAGATGCAGACTGGTTAGAGTTGCTTAGCGCTCTCGAGGTAGAACATACATGTTTAAAGGCGGTGTATACTCAAGGCTTAAACAATGACGTCAACGATACAGATTGTAAAGCAACTCCCGGAGAGCCAGGCGAGTCTCCAGAAGGTGGAGAAGCTACTAAAAAGCGAGACCCAGAAGCTACTGACACAGGCTATGACCGTGGCCATTCAGGTCGCCAGTAACGTGGCCGCGAATGTGGCCGTGGTGAAGATAACAGGTGGTAATGAGGTTATTCCTGCTGCTGGAGCCACTGTCCTCGCCCCAGTGGTGAGTACGATTGTCGACCACTGTCTAGGAATAGCACATCCCATTCCAAAGATCGCCATCGGTGGCGCCTCCTATACTGTTGCCACCAAGATCATGGGCGATCGCATTCCTCTAATGGAAATGGAAGCCGCGGTTCTAGGGCTAGCGATGAGTGCTATGGCTGAGATCATCGTGGCTTACTTCTAGCTTTAAGATTCTATACATAATGGAGGCCTGTCAGATCCATGATACAACCGCCTATCAGTTACCGTTGGATACGACTAGGTTTAAGCCACTATATATACATCCAGGCTTGGGTACAAGTGCAAATGCATTTGCATTTACATTTGAATGCATTTGCATTTAAATACAATTATGAAATTTCTGACGCATTTGCATTTGCATTTGCACTTGCATTTGAATCTCATGTATTTGCATTTGCATTTGCATAAAAAGGGTTGGATTTGCCTTTGAGTTTTCAAATGCATTTGAGGATTTTTCAAACGCACTACTTTTTTCATTTTGCATTCTTTCAAAATAGGATGGAGCCTAGCTGCTGCTGCTGCTGTAAATAGGAGCCAAAACACCCAGTCAAATTAATTTCAAAATATTCAACCAAATTATTTGTTAATTCATAAAAATGTCATTTCTGTTGCTAGAAATTAGAAATTTAATTCTCTGTGATTTATTAACACATTTTACTTAACATGTAGCTCTCAGCCATAAATATACATATATATGTGTGCAAAATCATGTATATTTTGAAATTAGTCTAGCTTAAGTCAGTTGAGACCGCAGCAAACCAACACATTTTAGTTAATTTGTTTCTGAGATAATCTACAGCAACGTATCTCTAGAGTATAATAAATATGATCACCTAAATAGTAAGGATTGGGTGCCTCCATTCTCTTGTCCAATGCATCTACCCTTTAACCGGTACATACAAAACCAGTGAAATCATTGGCTCAGTGATCCTCTTCTCTCGGCCTGCAAATGGGCATTTATAAAGACCATGACAAAGGCTGGTCTTTCCGGTTTGGGCATAAAGGGTTAATAAAGCAATTGGACTAAATGTTGTTGCTGCTTTAATCAATATGTTGATTTTCAGGAAAATTAATAATATTCATGCAATCATCTGTTTTAAAGAACCGCAATCTTGTCGGCCCAAAATACAGGTGGTCACTAGAGCACTTTTGACTGTACAATCTGTTCAACAAGTACTTGCTATAATTTTTTTGTAAAGATCCGTTTAAAGTAATTAGCGTGAGCTTAGTAATATATATATCTGGTTGCCCAATCTATGAATAGGGTATTGTGTTGTTAACACCATTCATTTAGAAATCTCTTAATCCTTTATTTATCAAGATTGGCCTTTTGAATGTCCATTTGCATTACAAGAGAAGACAATTTATGAAAATTTATGACTGATATTACTGGCTTGGTAATCGAGTCAGTCATTCTAGTGGTAAATCTTCAAAGATTATCTTCTTGGAATGCAAATAGACATTTACCAATATCAATAAATAATAGATGCTGATAATTCTGCATGGCATGGGCTAATTTACTGTTCACCCATTGTAATTAGAAGCGCTTGTCATTCAGTCTAATTATACACACATACTCAGTCATAGGAGTTAACATTTATACATTTGAATCAGGAAATGTGAGAATCTTAACTCAGTTATTGAACAAGCTGATGAATATTCTGAAATAATTATTTTGAAAGTAATTTGAAAGTAATTTGACTGGCACATGTTGTTTCCATGGACACACTAGCGATCAGTGAAATTACTTTCAAAATAGTCAAAGCAAATCTGAAAATTAAATTCTCTAATGGTTACCCCTTAAAGGTGAAATAAGTATTATTTCTTTCATAGAAAAGTTCAATTTGTTGACAAAGAGACTATTTTAGAAAATTTTACACTGCAATGACTAGTTTGATAAGCGAGCCAGTCATTGCAGTGGTAAAATTTCATAAATATAATTTTCTAGGTCTGAAAATTGACATTCTTTAAGATCAATACAGAAGCCGTGTTTGGTCAGTTTGGCCATTCCTGGGTTAATAATAATATGGTATTCTGTTATTCATGTTCTATAGTACATGTAAAGTTGCTTATCATGCTTTACTAATCTGTAAATTTAAAAGAAATGGATTGCTTTAATTTCCTACACTGATTATTAAATAAACTACAGTCAAGTTCATTTAGAACCCACTACATGATTATGTTACATAATGTTTTCCCAAAGATACTCACTCCCAGCAGACGCATAGTTGACAGATGCATACTGTGTTCCAGAATTTCATTTGCATTTGCACTTGCATTTGAATGAGTTGCAAACATTCGCATTTGCATTTAAATGCAATCGAGCTAGGCTGCATTTGCACTTGCATTTGAATCATTTGCAAACATTTGCATTTGCATTTAAATGCAATACCCTGCACGTGTACCCAAGCATGTATACGTCCCAACAATGTCTCTATCACTTACAGACATAGAAAGCAAGGAGATTGGGGAGTTGGCCCATTTAGGACTTCGATGAGAAGGGTAAACCATGGGAAATCCGTGGTACGGTACCAGTCAGAGACCTCATCGGAAATGTACAATCCATAGGAGCCTCGGCCCTTAACAGTGCCACTGCTGCATACAAAGGCATGACACTAGAGGACAGGCTAATTGTCAAAGGTGCCCTTGGCACGAGTGATGAAGGAGCCACCAAGCTGTTGGCTGAATCACAGGCACATGAGCTCGTTCAGAACTTGTTCAAGAGCAGAAGCTCCTTCCGACTGGATGGAAATAATCTAAAGATTGGTAGGATCACGGTTAGTGATGTTAGTATCGATGGTGAAAAAGAGGCTGCCTCTAAACTCCAACTCCCCGAGGTGAAGAAGGCAGGGTTCTTCGGCTTGCCGTTTAAGACCTCTTAATAGACATGACCTCACATGCTTGCCTCATACAGATACTCGATGTTCTGGACACTGCTATTGACACAGGCCCTCTGCGTTATCTTCTCAGTTGTTGTTGGGATTTCATGCTTGACACCTCCATCACATCATTTGTCTCGGCTGGCGGTACAACGATGCCGGTCCTGCAGGCATTAGAGCTCATACAGGCAGTGCTTCCATTTAAACTCCCAGATACAGACGAGGCTACAGCCAAACAGGTGCTGGCCATCCTTCATGCGTGTGCACAACATGTCAGTACCATACAGCAGTAGACTGGCCGATGCTGGGCAGGTGGTATTGATCATCACCCCTTCGGGACATGGAAAAAACCATCTTGTTGCGCGCCTTGCTGGCAGAACATCTGCGTGAGTGCTACATACTCCTGGTGTCTGACTCTGCCGTTGATGCTGTCGATGACAACGACCAGTGGTATAAGGGCCCAATAGCCAAAATGTGTAACCTACAGGCACTAATGGAGAAGCTGCTAGCAGCTCTACTGACAGACCCACTTGTTCCAGTCACCGATGACCCTGCAATGGACCAGAAGACAGTCACCTACCACAGCGACATCACCAGGTTCATCCACCACACCAAGATCACTGTCTTCATTCTCTTTCAGAAGTACACCCATGAGATCTCGCCAGATATCTGCCACAATCCTCGGTTACTGTACTTCAGCACGAAATGTGGGCGTGCCCTGCTGGAGAGCATGTATGACAGCTTGACCCTCAACGAGATCAAACGGGACTTTGTCGCGGGAGTACAGAGGGTGGCTAAATGGTACCAATTCATGTTCAGCAACAAGGAGACAGGTGAGCTGTCACACTTCAAGCCTTCTCTGGAGCAAGCAGAAAGCTTCAGCTACAAGCTGGATCCTGCCAGGAAGCTAAAGCAGAAGCGTTAGCCCAGGAAGCTGAGCCACAACAGTAGGAGTAGCGGTGGCGGGGACGCTTTTTTCAGGGTCGAGGAACATCATGAGCTTCTTGATGAACTTCTTCGGAAGCTTGAGGAACTTCTTCGGAAGCTTGAGGAACTTCGTCAGAAGCTTGAGGAACTTCGCCAGCTTGAAATTTCTCCCACTCAGGATCAGATACCCCGACACTATTCTTCTGAAACTTCTCGCGGAAGACTCATTTCAGCCATGACCTCTTAGCATCTGCCTTGAGCACAGTTTTGATGAGGTAGTCCTGGTAGTTCTCGGTGGGGAATATTCTAAATGCTGCCTCCTCTCTCACTGGCCACTCACACCCTCTTTCGTTGAAGATGTGCTCAATGGCCTCCTTATGGCCGGCAGCCAACCCTCCTTTCAACCTTCGGTGTGACCAGTGGCATGCCCAGCCTCATGGCCCTCATTCATGGCTGTACTGATCTCCTCTTGGAAGTAATCTATGGCCCCAGCCTGTATATCATCCAACACCCGGTATTCATCATCAGTGTGGATATCGAACACGCCAGCCCACTTCCCGACCATTAGATCTTTGGGATCAACCCTAGCCTTCTGGAGAGCTAGCATTACAGGACTCTTAGTGGGTGTCCTGGGGAGATCTAGTAACCTGCCCTGGGCACTGCCAAGCTTCCAGTAGAGCATCCGAGTCAATAATTCCTTCGCACTGCGGGCCAGTGTGGTCTCTATGGCAGTCAGTATCTCCACATCAGATGGAGGTGGGACCTTGGCTCGCTCGTGGATAATGTTGACGTCATGAAATAGTCGTCGGACCCTGTCAATTGGCAGCTGTACTGGTTTCTTCTTGGAGGTGGTGTGGCCACCAACTGGTTTCTGCCCTCCAAAGACGATCTGCTGGAGAACTTTAGAAAACATCGCCATTTAAAACCTCTATATGTAGATGCTGCAGTATGTACAGCATCCAGATGTGGGGCAGTTGAACCTGCAGCCTCGCACCACACTGATCCTTGGAAGGACTGTCTAACAATCATTCGAGCTAGCATCCATGATGCGAATCCTTTATCCACAGTGGGGAAGTTCATTGACTTCGCCCTCTCAGGACAGATCCATGAGATTAGGAGCATGACACTCAAGTTCAAGCTCAAGAGCACAGCGGCGAATGAGGTAGAGCTCCCGCAGGTGGTGTGCACTTGGGAGATTATGCAGAGCAACAACACCCTGAACACCACCTATGTGAACGATGAGTACCGGGTCCTGGCTCCACTGGCTCATGGACCTTCCTATTACGTGAATGGGAAAGGGTACTCTGCCATCGGATGTAATGAAGGCTTCACAGAATTCGACTTACAACCAGATGTAGAAATACCTATCGTGGTGCCACTCTTCTCCCTCCTCGAGAACACACATGTGAACCTGGCCTTGATACAGGACAAGCTGTTCCTCCATGTGTACACTGAACATCTTCCGGATGTAACGATGACCTCTCCGTGACTTCAGGTCTGGCATGATGAGAACGACCAGGAACTAAAACGTGCAAGCTCTAGACAACGAATCCTACATGTAGAGCGAGAGCATCAGCAGGTCCAGGCCACGGCTAGCCAGAATCTAGATTTGACATTGCAACGAGGTGCCTCGGATTGCGTAGCTGTAGCAGTCTTGGTTCAAAAGGGAGGGGTGGTCCAGGGGGTGGGGGGAGCTAGACGACTTCAAACTTGTGGTGGCTGGGACCAACGTTCTCGGTGAGGTACGCGATCTGGCTGATTGCTGTCTCTATCAAAAGCCAATGAAGTCATATGCCCTACTCCGCCTGACCAGTGCCCACGAGGATCTTGAGTCAGTGCTCGAAGGTCAGTATCACCTCGGAGGAAGGGACATCCCACCTAACCATGGCAACCAGCTCAGCTTTCATATTGGGAACCTGTTCGGATAGGAGGCACTCGCCTGGTCGGAGTAACAGTGCTGTGCTTTGTCTATGCAAAGGTTAGTGTATCACACACCACTTGTATTCGGCTTGTAGCTCTGTGAGCCGCATAGAGCATAACTCCAGCAGCTGTTCCAGCTACCACCGCTGCTACAGCAGCCACTACTACTATGGCCTCGGCCGTCTTCTGACCTCCTGATGCCACATACTCGAGCGTTGGCTCGGATAGCTTTACAACCTCATAGTACTCACATCAGCGTCTTGGATGTTCTGGGTGGCTTGAGCCCTTTGTTGCCATCGGCGTGCCTCCCTTTGGTGTATATGCACGCGTTCCTTGCTGTACTCAAACTTCTCCTTAGACAGCTTCTCCATCGCCTGGTTATGACGTTTTCTCTCTACCTCTCTCTCGACCTCCGCTGCCTTATGGTCAACGAAGCTGAGACCCCAGTTCGCCAATGCAAAGATGCCTGCATTCAAGATTGCGGATGCCACATCTATACAGGTGATTTAAATTCATCATATAGTCAGCAGGAACTGCAAGCAATGTATGAACCAGAAGCTTTCGAGGATCCAGTTGAGGACTATGACGAGGACTACGATGAGGATGACTATGATGAGGATGCCTATAATGAGGATGCCTATGATGAGGACGTCTATGATGAGGATGCCTATGATGGTGGTGATGTAGAACCAGAATCCCAGTGACTAATCCATCAAGCCAACGGAATTTTTCATACCTACGTGAAGGGCTCTCTTGACCCACTAGCAGCAGTTGGGGCTCTGATTGCTCAGTTCATGACGAAGGCTGGTGAGATGGTCCGCAAAATCGCTAACAATGCTCTCCATGGAGTTGAGAAGATCTCTGAGGCTATTCCAGCCATCGCCTCGGGGTAGGCACATTCTTTGGTGTTGCCGGTCCATGACTCCCATATGTTGCGATAGCACTTGCAGTCATTTGGGCTGCCAAACATCTAAGACATACTATATAAGATGGCTTCTCTGTATGACCTCGTCAAGTCCCTTAATTGGCAAGCCTTTGTCGATAAGCTTCCTTTCAGTGACAGCACCAGTGCTGCAGAGATTAGACAACAGTGTTCACAGGTATTCGAAGAGGTGTTCAACCACTGTTGGATGAACGCCGGTCATCTGTTCATCTGTCTAGAGTTTGCCCGAGCTGTACAGGAGAGGACAGGAGTCGACATCAGCGATGAAGTCCGAGAGTTCATCTGCGGTCTCAGTCGTTCTAACTGCCTCTCTTGAAGATCTTTATTACCGGCCTGGTGGCTATTATCGCGAGCCTTACCATCTGCTCGAGGCTGCACGTCGCAAGGGTCATAGATTCACCTTGGAGATGATTAGCCAGTGGCTCACCATGCAGGCGAAGTGGCAGGTCTACAGACCTCGTCCACGGCACATTCGGTATGCACACTTTGATGAACCTGTCCCGAACAGAGTCCATCAGGCTGATGTGCTGTTCCTTCTGCATGATTGGGTCTGTTCCAGAGGGGCATGCAAGACCTACAAGTACACCCTCACTAGGCAGCAGTGCCTCTCATGGATAAGTCTATGGGTCAGATGGCTGCCGGGTTCCAGAGTATCTATGAGGACCCACAAAATCCCCTCCAGTGGCAGAGTTGATTCAAGTGGAAGATGGTAAGGAGTTTAAAGGTGAAACTCCGGCCCTCATGTGGAAACATGGTGTGGCGATTAGGCAAGGCGAGGTGGAACATCACCGTGCCCAGGCTATCGTCGAGCAGTTGAACTGGACATTGGCAGAGAGGCTGTTCCCACATCAGTATGCTCAGGCGATGACTGTCTCAGTGGGCAGTGATGCCAGGATATGGATGAGAGGGTTGCCCATTGTGGTGGAGAGATCCAATGCTGAGGTTAATAGGCTGATAGGACAGAAGCCTGTCAATGCCATTCAGCGATCCTCTGTGTCCCAACCGTCGGAACGACTATGCTCTGGTCAAGAGCTGTGCTCGGAGGATAGACTTCCATCCAATTCCCTGGTTCGGTATTTGTATAAGCCTGGCGAGTTGGACTGTGGACGTAGGCAGGTGACTGACCCAAACTGGTCGATAGATGTACACGAGATTGACAGGTATGTGGATACGGATGGACAGCCTATGCTGTACTACCTGGCACGCCAGCATGGAGTGCAGAGCAGTCCTAGGCAGCCGTTTGTATGAGAGGACCTCCAGCTTATCCCTACAGACATCCAACTACCTCCACCGGGAGTGCTTACGTCGAGTAGACATCCTCCACTGATCACTGGTTGATGTCACATGATGCTCATACATTACCCAGCAGCTCTTCAACATCCATTGGAGCGATGGCATCCTTATGACCATAAGTCAGGGTGTGAATACCATCAGGAGCGATCCATCACTTTGTGTCTGAGGGTCAGAGGATTGTTTTGGTCTGGTGAACCCTGTAGAGGTGGTGACCCTCACTTTGCAGCATGTTCATACCATGGTGGAAGACCTTTCACTCGAAGAGGCATTCCTTGTACTGCTCATGGCGAATCTGTCTAACCATAGCCCTGCACACACCCTTTGCCTTCTTGACTTCCTGCTCATCCGACCGCTTGATGGAGTACATCTTCAGGTATAGGCCAACAAACTCATGGATTGGCACCCTGGCACACTCATCCTTCATCTTGCCCAGGACCTTCTTGTTGGCAGGACTGTGTAGTGGGTGTGTTACTGGGTAGTTGCTTGTGTCATAGAGGTCGCTCCTCGCAGGTATAATAGCATAGACATCCTCTGCATGAACCTCCAGCAGGAGGCTGTCGGTGTCTGTGTACATGAGCTCACAGTGGGCACCATATGGTCACTTCAGCTCGTTGTAGTAGAAGCCATACATGAGGTGCTTCGAGAGGTCCGGGATGGACATTGCCACATAGACAGGGCGGTCCAGCAGCAGGCTCGTCTTGTACATGTGGAGAGCAGCTAGATCATCATTGAACACCTTCGCCCGGGAGAAGTTAGGCTTGGCTATTAGGCGGTGCAGCTTTCCCCCCTCAGATGACCACACTAGCTTGACATCCACTCACTTGCGCAAGTTCTCCATGGTCTTATCGAAGACAGCGTTATTCATCAGCTTGTAGAGATCCTTCTCAAAGTCAATGCTGGCCTTCTTACGAAGCTCTGTGTTGACTCGGATGTAAGGCTCCATCCACGGCGACTGATTGAAGCATAGAACCTTGTGCACCTTCTTCAACCTCATACCCAGGCTGAGGTAGAGCTTCAGGTTGCGGTAGTGTAGGACATAGCACGCTTTGTCTCTCAGGTTAGGCACCAGTTTTCTGCTGCCATCTCTGCTATCGACTCGCCCAATGCACACTGATAATCTGAGAGCCACTCTCCCTTCACCTTCATCCATTCGGGCGCCAGCGGGTAGGCATTGTGCATGTCATGCAGCTCTTGTGGGTACTCAAGGTCAACCTCTAGGATATAGCATGTTTCATCATCATCGAGATGTTGTGTAATCTCTTTGACATCAATGTCCTCCACTCCCACCACACACCCCCCCCAACCCCCAACCCCCCCCCCCCCCCAGTCGGTAGGTATTGGCTCATTGCCCAGCCATAGGGATTGTTAGCGTCCAGATACATGATGTGGCTTGTCGACTGTTGTGGATTATAGCCAGCTATGTATGCGTTGTTAGTCTTAGCATAGCATTTGCTGACCATTGATACACCACCCCTGAGTCCTTTCTCTATGAAGGGATGCATGTCATAGTCAGTGAGGAGCTCCAGCTCCACACCTGTCTTCCTTAGAAGTGCATCACAGCTCAACCCTGGGCTTGTTTAATAGTGTGCTTGGAGGCACGTGATGTGGAAGTTCTCAAAGACATCTGCAAGGAGCAGAGTGTTAGACCACAGATAGAGGTCATGGTCTGGCATGGGACTTTAAATTGAGGTCCCGTCATACAGTGCCCATCACTGTGTGAATGTGAGCTAGGGTTAGGTAGGCAAGAAATTTTGGCATAATCAAAGTAAACCGGATGCTGAATGGATTCGTCCTCGGATGGAACCACGCAACATACGGATTACAAAATCAAAACAAAATTGCTAGAATTAGAATCTTTCGGACTTTTCGATGGGACGATGGAGGGATGCAACCCGGATGACTGATCGAGTTCGTCCTCGGACAGACACAGTCACCATACGGGATACCTAATCAATCAAAATCAAACAAGTGCGCTCTGGTGCCTGCTCGGATGATGGCCAGAAGAGCAAATGGGTCCCAGGACCCGAAAGACCCCACCCCAACCTCCCCATTCCCCCCAAAGGGGCCGGGAGGTCTCTGACCTAAAGCCCCCCCCTTGGGTACATCAGGTCATAAGACCGTACGCACCTACTCCCCTCCCCCCCCCCCGACCCAGCACCTACCCCATCCCTTCCCCACCCCCGTTAGGTCCAGGTTAGCCCATCCCCATCACCCACGCCCAAGCATGAGGAGCAACAGAAAAGCCATGGACAAGAACAGCAACATGAGACAAAATCGAGAGACAACGATCAACACACACACACACACACACACAGAGACACAAGCTAATGCACAAACCGACGTCACAAGAATTCACAAGAATTCAACAGAAACCATAACGGCCAGGCGTGAGTCTAGACCCTAGCATTTGGAACTAGCATATAAACGCCTTAAATATTACAACACACACATGGTCTGGCAGCCGAACTGGGCCCAGACAGCATGTACGTGGTTGTAGTCGCTGTCAGATATTCCCTCGCCAGAGAGTTTACTGTAGAAAGCAGCTTGAGGTGGGAGAGAGATCTCATTGAAACGGTGCCACCAATCCATGTGGTCATAGGGGTATACACCTTTGCGGAGCAGGAGCTCATGCTTGGCAGTGCTACATTCAGACTGTTTTGTAAGTGGAAACGTTATGGAACTAGCTACCAGCTTGTCAAGTGATGCTGAAAGGAACTGGGTCGAGTCGATGAACCACTGCTGATGGAGGCTGAAGGAGATGTACTTCTCCATATTGTTGAGGATGCAGTTGATCTATCCCTCTGTTTGGGAGATGGCCTGCATGATGAGGTGAGAATCATACCCATGCAGGCTGTGTAACATGACCGCGATGGTGGTGGTCTTAGGGTTGAGGCACAGCTTCAGATTACTCACATTGTGTGCTGCTTCCCAGTAGAGACCAGTGATGTGGCAGTGATCTCTGACACTGTCTCTGACTCCGTCATGAGCTAAGGGTCTGTCGCACACATGGCAACTGGCCACGGTTTTATGAGCTCGCCAGTCCTCTATAGTCATCTCCATCGGCCTAGGATGGGCGAGCACGGTCATTATCTTCTCCTCTTCCTGTGCCAACCAGTCCAGGAAGTGCTTAGCTGCGTCTTCTCCTCGATACAGCACTGGTGGTTCACTCGAGTTCCCGTCACAGCTGACCACAATGTATGAGAACCCACAGATCTCACGGTGTTGCATTTTCTGTGTGCTGCTCTGAGCCGGATTCGCCTCTGGCCCCTCAATCTTGGTTGTTACGGCTTCAAAGTCAGCATAGATGATGAATGGCACCTTGAGTTGCTTGTGGTAGTTGGTGAGCTGTAGCATCTTCCTGTCCACTGTAGGCATTCTTATACGCATTGGTCTGTCACTATTAACACAGCACTCCAGTTTGTGCTTGATGAGAAGGTCTTCACGAGAATAACAGTGGAGTCACCGCTCGGAAAAGTACTTTCTCTTGTTATACCGACACTGATCATGAAGCAGACAATTCAGGTCCTTAATCCACGTATATATAGTGTTGCTTGCTGCCCTTCTCAATAAGCAACAGATTTGTCCTCAGAATGTCTAGGTCAGCCTCACTCAGCTGCAGTGGGTAGACACCCTTGTCATGCCCGAATACATTAATGGCCAGGCCATTCTACCGCTCAACATGCTTAAGCTGGTGGAACAGGGTTGGAGAGGCTACACCACTGAAGTCAAGGGTGCCCCAGTGCCCTAAATACGTCAATGTCCGCTGGGGTTGGCTTCTCGGAAGTGATTGGTAGCTTTCTGCCTGGGGGTGGGGTTGGTTTCTCCGGAAGGAAGGCTGCCAGGTTTTCGGCATAAGTGGTATGGCTAATAAGCCCCTGCTGCAACAATCTCGCTAAATTTTGAAGTACTTCATCAATATCCATAGCATTACCTAGACAGTTGCGTTTCTCTAATATGGGGGATTTTGATGGTATCACATGCTGATTGGGGCACACTGGGGGGAGGGGGGTTTGGGGTGGGCCCTACATTGTAATACACATCACAGCCAGTCATCAACTCTGTTCTGATAGCCCACCTCCCTCTTATAGCTGCCGATCCATGATCCGCGGCTCCCACCAATATAAAACAGTCTACAACAGTCAGCCTCCTGTAGTCGCCTCTGTTCTGACAGCCCACCTCCCTCCTGTAGCCACGGATCGTGGATCGGCTACTCCCAGCACGTTCTGTTCTGAAATTCTTTGTTTATAACTACTGGCTAGCTACTGTTGAGATTTGCTGCATCATGGGCGATACCACTGGACCGATTGATGTCGGAGAAGGGATGTGAGCATGACGCTGAAACGTGATCAAATTGTTCGTTGACATTCCAGTTATAGAATTTGGCATCTGGAATACATCGACTGATGCTGCGATGTCGACACCATTTAATACGAGATTGGCCTTGCCGATTATCTCCCCCGTCGTCAGTGTCCCTTTGGAAAGGTGGTATCAGTGCTTGTGGCTGCGCAGGAGCCTGTATTGTGCCATCAGGCGACTGTGACGCTTTGTGCTTCCCAATATACAGCATCCCGCTAGTGAAGGTGGTCGTAGTGGTCATGACTGGTTGGTCAGCTAGAGCCATTGTCAATACACCTTTCGTCACAGTCTCTAGCTACAGCACTCAGACGATATTGCATCAAGCCAGCAGTGTTAAAGTAGTGTTAAACAATTGTTTACTTTGACGGCACAGACAGAAAGGTTTTAAATGTACTTCCTGACTACTGCTCAATGTTCAACTATGACAAGCTTTCTATTACAGGGCCGTATTTAGATATGTGGGGCCCCTGGGGAAAAGAATGAGCGGGGGGTCAGGGGGTCATCCCCCATAAATTTTACATCTAGGTGCTCTGAGATGGCCAGAGAGTCTACTTTTAGGGTGAATTATGGCGCTTTCTTTCGTTGTAAAATTATTTTATTTTGCAAATTTTTGTAATTAACATTAACAAATATTAGAATAGAATTATAATGCATGATTAAGAGTTATAAATTAATAAAGTTTGCTTTAAATGTCCTATAACTTCATTTTTAAATTGTGGGGGCCCCTTGCTTGTGGGGGCCCCGGGGCTTTTGCCCCGCTTGCCCCCCCCCCCCTAAAATACGGCCCTGCTCTATTATGAACTATTGTCATGGGAAAAATATAAATCCAATATACTTTCACGAAAAACTTCATAAAATTACTCATAATTACTCATAGCGCGACCACTGTTCATATACAGAAACTTGCTAAAGTCTATAATCATAACTTGACTTTACTTTGCAAATTTGTTCCGTTCATAGAAAGTCTTTAAATTATAGAAATCTTCTCTATCGAAAAAACTTGACTGGTATCAACTACATACAGCCATTAGATACATGCTCAACACTGTTTAAAATGACTGAGGTTTGCGTTCCCAAAACTTTGGTGCACCATGTTTTCCGTGTGCAATGCTGAATGCACGAGGACGATCAGTTGGTGGAAGAATAGCAAGTCTGCTGACATTCATTTCTGCTCTTTGATGGTCAAAGCGTTTTCCTTCAAGGACCATTTCCGCCATCTTAAACTGCATTCGACGTTTGCCATCTTCTGATAAAGAAGAATCGGGATGGCCATACAGTTGTTTAAGTTTAATATTATTTATATTACTGGGGCTGGCAGTGGTGTATGACGTCTTTTGTAGCTCACGGGGGTGCGCGCTGGTCCGCCATGTTGCTCCGCTCCATTGCACCACATGTACAGGATGCGCAGGAGTGCTGCTTAGCTGCGGTTCTCGGGGTTACGGATCCCATATCATGACACTCCAGAAGGTACAAAGACCGGCTTCTGGAGCCGGTGGAACGATAACGTTCCAGTGGGGCCGTGCGATCATTGCCACCGAGATTGAACCTCACGGTCTCATCCCAGTGATTGGTGTCACCGGTATGATGGTCCATAAACTAATTTAGAAGTCTGGACATAATAATAATAATTAAAAGAATAAAAATTATACAAACAATGGTACTCGTTTGCTAGTAAATGAGCAAAATAATACAGTACATAGAACCAAACTGGTGTTCTTTCTACGTGGGCTCACTGGAGGTACCTCACAGATTCGTAAATCCAGAGAGGTATCCCCGTAAGGGAGGGTCCTAACGAGGCTACTTAAATAGTTTAATATAAACCAATTATATCTCTAACACACACAAAATAATATTGTTGCGAGAGGAAAGTGCCTCACATGGGCCTCTGTCACAGGAAAATGCCTTCGACGCCGAAGCAGAGGAAAAGAGCTGGCAAAAAGGGTCACTCTTTTGTTCAAACAAAAAGTTATGTGCAGTGGTTCAATCCTAGTGAGATTATAATTAATGTGATGTACGCTGGTTTACGTGAAGATAGGTTGGATGACTTCTGAAGAATTCATAGGTCACCGTCTTATGTAGGTCCAAAGATACCGCATTGGTAGTTGCTGCTTTTATTTATACGGGCCTTCTGCTAAATTCTAACCTACCATTTAGTTGTTAGATATGCTTCCAAGCTTTGGCCGTAAGTGGCAGGCATTGCTACCTATCTTTTGACACATAGGTCTAACTGGCGAAGATGCCCGGCTTCCCGAAGGTCAACCTGCATAGCATCTTCCTCAGAAAGACAGCGTGCGGACATGTCACGGAGTGACAGCTCCTGAATCATTTGTCGATCCGGTCATGCATCGCACCGCAACCACATATAACATCACTAGGACGGTTTACAATTCACATAAAAAATTTAGAAATTACAATAGTATTTTTATGGTGGGGAGTACGAGGCAGATATCCATCCCTAGTGACCTTCCCATGAGAGCGTGGTGGGATCCAAGACCGCACTGAGTCACCATACACAGTTGGATGGAGATCTGCGTCTCGTCCGTCACCCGTGTGTTATGGAACTAACATTTTACCTGTCATTAGGGTTATGTTCCAGAATGCCCAGAGATGCACTGCAGGCCGGGATTACATAATACAATTTGTTTTCGCAGTGCTTCCTACCTTGGCAGGGGTATCTAAACTATCTGGTATCCGCAGATACAGGGCGAGTGTATGCGAAATCGACACTTTAGTTTTCACTGCTCGGAAACCCCAATAGTTTCCCAGAGTCGGATCCGATTGGGAGTCCAGACAATTATTATGCCTTGCGGCTGGAGGAGCATAAAAAGAGACAATCCCTCATCATTACTAAGAGGCCTTAAGGTAATTGGCCAATTTATACAATCTAGCCGGTGTGCGGTATTACATATCGATAACAGCTGGAAAAAGGGCATACACAATATGTCCCTTACAGAGAGATTGTCCCTAACTACTTTAAACCTATCCTATCGAGCTAGAATAGCCAGGTTTAGTCGGTCACATGTCAGGTTCGAGCAATGTGAGCATGAACAGTGACCTCAGTGTAAAATTGATGCTGGGGGAAGTAGTGATGCGGATATAATGTTGCTGTATAGTATTGCCTG
>CM067370.1:125094272-125270077 GCA_034401795.1 Chaetoderma sp. LZ-2023a | reverse complement strand
CATGACACGTGTGTTTCGCTTGCAAAATATACAAACATATTCTATTAGACCACAATCAGAACGGAACATACTACAAATGGCTAGACTCTATAAAAAATATTTTAGATAGCACGGGGCATAGCTATCTCTGGACGAACCAAACAATACACAACTTCAATGAAACAAAAATAAGAATAAACAAAAATCTTGATGACCAATATATCCAAACATGGCAATCAGAGATGGGCGTATCTTGGAAGGGAAAAATCTACCACTCTTTTAAAATAAATTGGGAAATGGAAAATTATCTCATGAACTTAAATGACCGTAACAGAATCTTATTCACGAGATTTAGAACAAGCAATCATCGGCTACCAATAGAAACGGGGCGGTGAGAAGGCATACTCCGGGAAGAAAGAATCTGTCCACTATGCACCCTGGATGAAATAGGAGATGAATTTCATTACCTATTCATCTGCGAATTCTTTAGCGATAAACGTATAGAAACCTTCCCAAGACACTATTATAAAAGACCAAATTTTTCGAAATTTCACCAACTGCTTTCAACGAAGAACAAGAAATTACTAATAAAGATCTGCCGTATGATCGAAGAAATTAATAGGCACTTCCAACGTTGATTAACCCTATACACAATGGACTCGCAGACTAGCAACACCACATTGACGAGAATTGCAAAGTACCACCGCCACCACCACCACCACCACCACCACCAGCAACAACACCAACAACAACGACAACGAAAACGGCGACGACGACAACAACAACGACAGCAACAATAACTATAGCAGCGACAGCAACAACAGCAACAATAACAACAATATTAATAATAGTAAGGTGTAAACATTGTAGTCAACCATGTCTAGAAAACTACTCTACCGCTAGATGTCGCTCCATTCAGACTAGTGCTCGAGTCGGACCACACGCTTTTGAACCCAAATGTAA
Source organism: Chaetoderma sp. LZ-2023a (assembly GCA_034401795.1). Taxonomy (NCBI): domain Eukaryota; kingdom Metazoa; phylum Mollusca; class Caudofoveata; order Chaetodermatida; family Chaetodermatidae; genus Chaetoderma; species Chaetoderma sp. LZ-2023a. The sequence goes on along the minus strand of CM067370.1, from coordinate 125,269,135 downwards.
CAAACTGACCGCATTAGTGAACAGGTTCCACTGGGTGGGTGCACAAGATTCCCCATAAACTACCTAAGATTCGATCCGATCTGTTACTCAAGTACCTGATGTCATAATAAAAATGTGTCACTTTTTATATGACGTTACAATCATACAACGTAAGCAGGCAACTGCCCTAGTAACCCGCTTGGTGTCCCACACTGGTTATTCAAGATCTCCCCTAAGCTAGCCAAGAACCGACCCTATGTAGCCCAAGTATCTGATGTCATAATAGAAATGCGTCAGCTGTCGGCTAACGTTATAGTGTAACGTTATAATGTGGTCTTCTTAAAGATTTCCCTTAAACCAACTAAGAACTGACCCTATGTTACCCAAGTATCTGATGTCATAAAAGAAATGCGTTAGCTGTCAGCTAACGTTATAGTGTAACGTTATAATGTGGTCCTCTTAAAGATTTCCCTTAAACCGAAACTGTTACCCAAGTATCTGATGTCATAAAAAACACGTCACATTTTGGCCGACGCCAAAATCACATGATGCAAACAACCACCTGCCTTAACAACCAGTTTGTTGCACCCACACTGTGGCTATCCAAGAAACAATAACAAGAAACCTAATTGTAGAAAAACTATAGAGTAACACGATGAGAGGCTGTTTTGTAGATTTAACACAGCAATGACTGGTTCGGTTATCGAGCAAGTCACTCCGGTGGTGAATACCCAAAATAGTCTCTGTCGCGATATGAATGAATATAACTGTCTATTGTTGAATATAAGGTTGTTCTGTATTTTAGTTTAAAAAATGACTACCTTATGTACAGCAATAACCCATTTCTAAGAATACCAATCTGACATTTTTTATAATCAGTTATTATATATTTATTAAAATCTAAATCCTGATGACCCCCACAATATGACCACTATAATTTTAGTACTTTGTTATTGAGATGGCGGTACAATAACAGTAATAATTCTGTCATTACTAATTATGAAGTACGTGTAAATAATAACTGTAACTTTCATAATAATTCTAAGTTACTACTACTACTACTACTACTACTACTACTACTACTACTACTGCTGCTGCTGCTGCTACTGCTGCTGCTGCTGCTGCTGCTGCTACTACTACTACTACTACTACTACTAATAATAATACTACTACTACTAACTAATAACAATGTCACCGCCCGGGCGACCTATAATCTCTGATTGTGGCTCAGAATCCTACAGAATTAGTGAATACATCGATTACCATCTACAGCCAATTGCAAATAGACACCCCAGCTTCTTGAAAAACACAGAAGACTTCTTATCACAGGTCTCTGAGACCTGGATACCTCCAAATTCATTCTTGGTCACGCTTGACATCGATGCTATGTATACAAACATTGACATCGAGAAGGGTATAAATTCTATCCGTAGAGCATTCGTGAACTACCCAGACACCAACAGGCCAGACAGAGAAGTAATAGCTCTATTAGAGCTGAGTCTGAAAGGCAATGATTTTGAATTCGATGGCGAAATTTACCAACAAATTTGCGGCTGTGCGATGGGCAAGCGCTTTAGCCCATGTTTTGCCAATATTTACGTAGCAGAGTGGAAGGAGGAAGCGTTAGAAAAGTGTCCAAAACATCCCCTCATTTATCGCAGGTACCTTGATGACATTTTCATGATTTGGCAACACACAAAGGCAGAGTTTGATGAATTTTTCGAAATTCTGAACAATCACGATCCGAATATCAAATTAAAAGCAACCATTGACGAGATGTCCGTAGATTTCCTGGATGTAACTGTATATAAAGGTCTAAAGTATGAAACAACTGGCTACTTAGACTACAAAGTGTATTTCAAACCAACCGATTCGCATCAGCTATTGCACAAAAAATCTTTCCATCCACCACATACTTTTAAAGGAATAGTTAAATCACAAATAATCCGTTTTCACAGGAATTCTAGTGATAGAAAAAATTTTGAAGAAGCGTGCTCTACCCTATTCAAAGCCCTCAAACCACGAGGTTACTCCTCACGATTCTTGCGCAAAATCAAATCTGAAACATTAGACGGCTTGGAATCCATTCCAGATAATGCTTTAAATCGTCGGCCTACCAAAATTTCTCACAATCGTCCTATTATAGGTGTAGGCGAATCTCGCAAATGCGGAAAGAAAAGGTGCAAGTTAGATGAATTTCTCCCAAACCAGAATACTTTCACGAGCTTTCAGAACAAAAGCAAGTTCCAACTTCAGTCTAATCTAGATTGTGACTCTGAAAATGTTATTTATCTAATTTCATGCAAATTGTGCCAAAAACAGTATGTCGGCGAAACCAAATGTCCATTAAGATGGCGGGCAACTCGACACCTCTCAGATATTAGGCTAGAGGAAGACACACATGTTTCCGAACATTTTAATCTTCCTGACCATTTAGTCCTTCGTGACTTTGAAATTATGCCGATTGAACAGCCACCCCTTTCAGATACGGCAGAAGAAACTGATAAACAAAGAAAACTTCAAGAATCGTTTTGGATTAAAGAACTCGAAACACAGTGGCCAAGGGGAATAAACTCGGACCCAGGCTTATCTGATCAACGTGACAAAATTCCATTCATTCTGACCTATAATCGGAAAAACGTTGAAATTTCCAAAATTTTGAAAGATGAGTATCAAAACCTACAGGAGAAACTGAAACAACCCTTTAACAAGCGACCAGTAATTGCGTTCAAGAAAAATCCGAATCTACGTGACATCTTGGTAAAAGCAAAACTCAAATAGCTATCCATAATATCCATCTCAATCATTCAACATTAACCCTTGCATGATGGTCAGCCAAAAACGGTCAATTTAGTGATCTTGGGCAATGTCCATTTGCCGGCGGGGATTGGAGTATTTTTGAAAATTTACCACTGTAATGACTGGCTCGGGAACCGAGACAGTCGTTCCAGTGGTGTATTCTCGGGAATGACCTTGTCTGTGCCTGCAAATGTACATTAAATAAGTAAGCGCATATTTGGATTTTACTGAACAAATTTAACCAGTAAAGGGTTAACATTAATGCCATATGGCTTTCCTCAAACAAAATGACAAATCTCAGGCAGTAGGATAAACCAAAATATCTTAAATTTTTGAATTTTTTCAATTATTGAAGATTTTGAGCCAGTGCGTTGACAATATTGACTACATACTTGCGAGTGCCAGTTCTGTTATTTTACTGCCTTGTAAAAACATAACTTATATATCCGTCGACACCGTCAGGCAGTCTGTCGGTCTTTCAGTGGAGAGACTTATATACCAAATTCTACAATCATTCCCGGATTCACTCTCCTGCTTCTCCACTCATTCACTGGTCCACCCGCCTAACCATCCATCAGCTCCTGTCAATCAACCCACGCATTCACTGGTCTGGCTGTCACATGGTCCACTTGTCCGTCAGTCCATTTGCCCATCCCTCCCGCTACTCTGCCGTCCCACTGCCCGTCTGTCCACCTCGAACTCCCACTCCTGCACCTTCTCCAGCCGATCCCCGCTCTATCCTTCTCTCCTACCCATCCATCAACCGGCCTCTCATCCATCCATGGGGGTGGGGCGGGGGGGGGGGGGTGTAATGTGAATGGTGTGTGCGTGCGTGCGTACATGCGTGCGTGCGTGTATACATGTGCCTACGTGTGTACATGTGTGTAAATGTGGGTACGTGCATGCGTGCGCGTGTATGTGTGTGTGCGTGTGTGTGTGAGAGCGTGCGTGCGTGCGTGCGTGTGGGTGGATGGGTGGATGGATGGTCCTCCCCCTCTATCCAGCCATGCCCACTCTATTCTTCCTTCCTTCCCATCCCTCATTCCATCTCCACATCGGGATGGATGGATGGATGGATCTTTCCCATCCCTCCTTCCCTCCCTTCCATGGATGGATGGATGAATGGGTGGATGAATGGATGGATGGTTTGATGTATGGGTGGGTGGATGGTGGGATGGATGGATGGATCCTGCCCATCAATCATCCCCAATCCCCTTCCTTCCATGGGTGTGTGGGATGGATGGATGGATGGATGGATGGATGGATGGATGGATGGATGGATGGATGGATGGATGGATGGATGGATGGATGGATGGATGGATGGATGGATGGATGGATGGATGGATGGATGGATGGATGGATGGATGGATGGATGGATGGATGGATGGATGGATGGATGGATGGATGGATGGATGGATGGATGGATGGATGGATGGATGGATGGATGGATGGATGGATGGATGGATGGATGGATGGATGGATAGTCCTCCCCCTCTATCCAGCCATGCCCACTCTATTCTTCCTTCCTTCCCATCCCTCATTCCATCTCCACATCGGGATGGATGGATGGATGGATCTTTCCCATCCCTTCTTCCCTCCCTTCCATAGATGGATGGATGCATGAATGGATGGATGAATGGATGGATGAATGGATGGATGAATGGATGGATGGTTTGATGTATTGGTGGGTGGATGGTGGGATGGATGGAAGGATCCGGCCCATCACTCATCCCCAATCCCCTTCCTTCCATGGGTGTGTGGGATGGATGGATGGATGGATGGTTGGTTGGTTGGATGGATGGATGGATGGATGGATGGATGGATGGATGGATGGATGGATGGTTGGTTGGTTGGTTGGATGGATGGATGGATCCTTCCTCCCTCTCTCCGACTAAGCTCTATCCTTCCTTTATGCCCGTCCCCATCCCACCTCCCCATCCTTCCCGCCTCCCCATCCTTCCATGGATGGATGGGGGCGTGGGGTGGATGGATGGTTGGATGTCTGGATGGATGGATGGTTGGATGGATGGATGGATCTGTCAATCTGCCTTGCCAGCCATCCGGCTCTCTGTGTGTCCGTCCAGCCACTCACTCAGATAAAATTAAGGGAGCTGAATACTACTTTCTTTCTACATGTATGAACAAAGTTAAAATATTAACACTGCAGTGGCCTTTCCGGTGTGGTGAACAAAATTCTATAAAATGACAAAATATGTCCTCCAAACTTGATTAATTTTTTCGGCATCAAATGATCAAAAGGAATCAAAAGGCAAAATTGAGTGTCCCAACAAAAGCATATAACACCTTTGAATGATCGGTTCATGATCTCGTGAAGGAAACACTACTCACTTATCAATCCAATTCGGAAGAGTAAAATTTCACTAATCTGTGTGGAGTGAAACCAGTCCACTAATCATTGGCTTTATTAATGATGTTTGTGATAAACCCGAATCAAAGGAAATTCAAACCTTGCACAAAGTTCAATTGTTCAAATTAAACCATAGAGTAGTTTTTCAAAGGAGATTGAGTAATTCAGTAAACGTATATAAAGCTGTCTATACTGAAGGACTGACAGATTTGTCATACAGGCTACTGATGAAACACATCCATGTGAAATGCATTTAGCCAATTGACGGTGTCCATAATTACTGTGAGTAACTTATAATATTGCGTATTGTATTGTTGTATTGTTAACCCTTGCATATTACATGTTAATTCTATAATTTGTCTTTCAGGTGTAAGTAATATATTGGTTCAATTTGTAGTTGATGTGAATGAATTTGTGTGCTTGAATTTGAGTTTGCCTGATCGAATCGTTCTTACCTGCTCAACTGCCTGTCTGATTGCTAGTTAGATTGAACGATTGTCTGTCTGAATGGCTATTGCGAGGAAGAATGGTCGTAGGAAGAATGGAGATGGTAAAGGGGGTTCATCTGCGCATGCGCGCCTGGTAAAGCTGTATTACCAAATAATTCAGTGCTTCCACCATATTGCTACGCTACGTAGGCATTTAGATGCCGAAACTCTCCCTGATGGGCTTAGCAGGAAGGTGGAAGAGCTGAATGGATTTTGTAAGCCAGCTATACCAAATGATGACATCTACTTTGCCATCTGGAATGTGAATTTTGAGTGGGCAAAATCTACCATTAAGGCCATGTTAAATCACTATAATGAACAACTTGGTAGTATTAGAACTGAAGTAGTCCTCACACAGGCAATGCCACATTTAGACCTAGGTCGTGCTAAATCCAATGCTATACGCTGGGCAAAAAACAATTATAATAGAAAGCTCGACATTAATGCGATTAGTTCTTTTTACGATTTTGTGCGACCGATAGAACCATTTCAGCAACCAATTCAAAATCTCGCACAAGCCACGCCTCTGGTCATGATACCAACTGTGGCCCCACAATCACAAATGAAAAAACGCCTCAGATCACCTGAAACTTCGCCGCCAGTCACAAAACGAGTAGACAATAAAATCTCTCCATTGCTACCATTAGATTCTGGCCCTAGAGATATGCTATTTGAAGCATCATTGATCCCAAAACCTGACTCTCCACTAGGCAATCTAAATGACCCAAACGAATATCCGCCCTTGCCACAGAGGGAAAGGGTTAATGGTAGCAGATCTGGTCCATGGACTGGCGCTTCTCAGAAATCCCCCAAGAGCAGTCAACCATCGGGTCTCAAGACCCCATCCCCAACAGGGAAACTGCCACAGCCCAGCTTCTCTCCAACTCCAGGTCCAAGTAATGCACCGGAGGTGCGTCCTATTAAATTTGCAAATAGACCCCAACAACCCACCATGTTGGAGAGAAACATTTTTTGGAAATTTCGTCATGAAATCGAAAACAAAATTGACTGGCGACTACCTGTTCTCACGAACAAAGTACTCATCTTTGGAGCTTCGAACCTGAGTCGCATTAATGTTGAGCCCCACCCTGAAACGCAAGTTGCCTGCTACCCAGGAGCTAAATTGTGTCATGCTAGAGGACTAATTCAAAAGTACACTGGATCATTTAAACCAGAGAAAATAGTGATCAACATTGGCATTAATGATATGAATGAACCCATCTCTAGTTCAAAACATAGATTAATGCTGCTTCTCAGTGCGATTAAGTCCAAATTCCCAAAGACTGCGATTTACTTCGCAAAACTTAACTATTCAAGTCGGTTGACAGCTCAGCAGAAGTTGGCGATTCAGTCCATCAATTCGACTGCTGAATCATCAAAATCTGCGACTGTCATTCCTGCACTTAGACTCTCCGAATTTAATGTTGTTAAGGATAACATTCATTGGACTGAGAAGACAGCTAACTCGATGTATTCTGCCTGGCTTAAATTCCTAAATTTAAACTAGACAAGGGCCAGGGTAACATCCGCCCGGAAACAGGACTGGGCAGTAATATTGTCAATTTAACTGGCTCCCCATTATGTGAAGCAGAGCAGTCACTGCTCAATTTTGGTCTTACATTTGTCCCAACACCAAAACCTAAAACAGGTGTGGATGCTCTTTTAGATAATGGCTGTATGGAAACATCTGAATTTAGTCACCGTATTAAGTTAGCAGACTTCTTTCGTAACTCTAATAGTAACATTCCACCATTCATTGAAAAAACTGGCTGGGCACCAAACGTAAAAATCCTGGACCCAGCGATCGGTGAAAGCATAGAACTCTTTTCAGAACGTGTTAAAAATTCTACATTCCCTAATGATCAACCAAATTTACCCTATGAGGAACGCCAGGCCTTAATTGAATTGTCTAAAAACTGCGAAATTGTCATCAAACCTGCAGATAAAGGGTCAGCGACTGTAATAATGCTTAAAGATAACTATAAACGTGAAGCACAACGACAACTTAGTAACCCAAAGCATTACCAGAAACTAAGCAAACCACTTTGGCAAAATAATTGCAGCAAATTTAATGAGATTCTTCAAAAATTGCTCGATAGCAAGAAGATCACCGAAAAGCAACATAAGTATCTCTTTGCTAAACTTGAGTCAAAACCACGGACTTTCTATCTTTTGCCAAAAATTCATAAACCCATAGATTCGTGGTTGGACACAATGTCACCGCCCGGGCGACCTATAATCTCTGATTGTGGCTCAGAATCCTACAGAATTAGTGAATACATCGATTACCATCTACAGCCAATTGCAAATAGACACCCCAGCTTCTTGAAAAACACAGAAGACTTCTTATCACAGGTCTCTGAGACCTGGATACCTCCAAATTCATTCTTTGTCACGCTTGACATCGATGCTATGTATATAAACATTGACATCGAGAAGGGTATAAATTCTATCCGTAGAGCATTCGTGAACTACCCAGACACCAACAGGCCAGACAGAGAAGTAATAGCTCTATTAGAGCTGAGTCTGAAAGGCAATGATTTTGAATTCGATGGCGAAATTTACCAACAAATTTGCGGCTGTGCGATGGGCAAGCGCTTTAGCCCATGTTTTGCCAATATTTACGTAGCAGAGTGGGAGGAGGAAGCGTTAGAAAAGTGTCCAAAACATCCCCTCATTTATCGCAGGTACCTTGATGACATTTTCATGATTTGGCAACACACAAAGGCAGAGTTTGATGAATTTTTCGAAATTCTGAACAATCACGATCCGAATATCAAATTAAAAGCAACCATTGACGAGATGTCCGTAGATTTCCTGGATGTAACTGTATATAAAGGTCTAAAGTATGAAACAACTGGCTACTTAGACTACAAAGTGTATTTCAAACCAACCGATTCGCATCAGCTATTGCACAAAAAATCTTTACATCCACCACATACTTTTAAAGGAATAGTTAAATCACAAATAATCCGTTTTCACAGGAATTCTAGTGATAGAAAAAATTTTGAAGAAGCGTGCTCTACCCTATTCAAAGCCCTCAAACCACGAGGTTACTCCTCACGATTCTTGCGCAAAATCAAATCTGAAACATTAGACGGCTTGGAATCCATTCCAGATAATGCCTTAAATCGTCGGCCTACCAAAATTTCTCACAATCGTCCTATTATAGGTGTAGGCGAATCTCGCAAATGCGGAAAGAAAAGGTGCAAGTTAGATGAATTTCTCCCAAACCAGAATACTTTCACGAGCTTTCAGAACAAAAGCAAGTTCCAACTTCAGTCTAATCTAGATTGTGACTCTGAAAATGTTATTTATCTAATTTCATGCAAATTGTGCCAAAAACAGTATGTCGGCGAAACCAAATGTCCATTAAGATGGCGGGCAACTCGACACCTCTCAGATATTAGGCTAGAGGAAGACACACATGTTTCCGAACATTTTAATCTTCCTGACCATTTAGTCCTTCGTGACTTTGAAATTATGCCGATTGAACAGCCACCCCTTTCAGATACGGCAGAAGAAACTGATAAACAAAGAAAACTTCAAGAATCGTTTTGGATTAAAGAACTCGAAACACAGTGGCCAAGGGGAATAAACTCGGACCCAGGCTTATCTGATCAACGTGACAAAATTCCATTCATTCTGACCTATAATCGGAAAAACGTTGAAATTTCCAAAATTTTGAAAGATGAGTATCAAAACCTACAGGAGAAACTGAAACAACCCTTTAACAAGCGACCAGTAATTGCGTTCAAGAAAAATCCGAATCTACGTGACATCTTGGTAAAAGCAAAACTCAAATAGCTATCCATAATATCCATCTCAATCATTCAACATTAACCCTTGCATGATGGTCAGCCAAAAACGGTCAATTTAGTGATCTTGGGCAATGTCCATTTGCCGGCGGGGATTGGAGTATTTTTGAAAATTTACCACTGTAATGACTGGCTCGGGAACCGAGACAGTCGTTCCAGTGGTGTATTCTCGGGAATGACCTTGTCTGTGCCTGCAAATGTACATTAAATAAGTAAGCGCATATTTGGATTTTACTGAACAAATTTAACCAGTAAAGGGTTAACATTAATGCCATATGGCTTTCCTCAAACAAAATGACAAATCTCAGGCAGTAGGATAAACCAAAATATCTTAAATTTTTGAATTTTTTCAATTATTGAAGATTCTGAGCCAGTGCGTTGACAATATTGACTACTACTACTACTACTACTACTACTACTACTACTACTACTACTACTACTACTACTACTACTACTACTACTACTACTACTACCACTACTACTACTACCACTACTACTACTACTACTACTACTACTACTACTACTACTACTACTACTACTACTACTACTACTACTACTACTACTACTACTACCACTACTACTACTACTACTACTGCTACTACCGAAAGCACAAAAAGTGGTTATATAACTAGATAAATACCAAAATATGTATATTACTAATTATGAAGTACGTGTAAATAATAACTGTAACTTTCATAATAATTCTAAGTTACTACTACTACTACTACTACTACTACTACTACTACTACTACTACTACTACTACTACTACTACTACTACTACTACTACTACTACTACTACTACTACTACTACTACTACTACTACTACTACTACTACTACTACTACTACTACTACTACTACTACTACTACTACTACTACTACTACTACTACTACTACTACTACTACTACTACTACTACTACTACTACTACTGCTACTACCGAAAGCACAAAAAGTGGTTATATAACTAGATAAATACCAAAATATGTAATTATGAATTGATATATAATGTCTGATCGCCATAACATTTATAATTTCTGTAAATTCATATTCCCCATATGCAATTATGTGGCCTGGGGGTGTAAATAAAATAATCTGAATCTGAATCTGAATCTGAAACTGAAACTGAACTGAGCCCCCTGCAAAGAATAACACATCCTTAACGGGGCTGTGAGATGTGCTGAAATGTAGACAACAACACACACACCCCACACACACACACACCCCCATCCCCCCCCCCCCCACCCCCCACCCACCCACCCCCCCTCCTTAGCCACACTGCAAAAAATAGCACATCTCCAATTCAAGGGATAAGGCAGAAAGGTAAAAGTCAGAAATGTCATCCAATCCAATTATAATATTCAAAATTATATCAACAGCATTTTTTTTAATTTGGCATTGGAAACACTTTAGGAGATTTCTGAGCTGCATTGTAGGAGGAAATTGATTTAGCCATTTAATGCTCTCCATTATTAATGAGTTATGCATGTTTGAATTCATGTTAAGTTTCATTAACCCTTAAATTTTCCAATGAAATTTAAATTTTCTCATATAAAATGTCAATTTGCAGACCAAGGGAAGATTAGTTTTGAAAATTTATCACTGGCATGGCTGGATCGGTTATCGCGCCAGGCATTCCGGTAGTAAATTTTCAAAAACAGTCTTCTCTTAGTCTGCAAGTGGACATTTCTCAAGACCACTGCAGAAGCCGTTCTTTGCTGATATGAGTGCTAAAGGGTTAAAATGTACCGTAAGTAAAAGGTAGGATTTGAAATGTTTTATGCAGTAGAAATTATTCACGATTATTCAAGTAATTTCGATTTTCAATTTAATCATGTAATCGTGCAAGTATTACCTATGAATCTTATTGTTAGGATTATCATACTAACCCTGCTCTCACAAGTTTTAGTCTTAATAGACAAATGGACATTTCTCTGGTCACTGCAGAAGAAGCCATTTTTGGGTGATATGAGTGTGAAAGGGTTAAACTTCGCCTCGCATTCTGTTCCTCGCCAACTGTTCCCTCGCCTTCCGTACCCCTTGAAGACAATAGAGTGATCCATTTCTAGCCATGCCCCGCCCACCTTCTACGTGTATTGAAAATCGATTTGAAATCAGTTGAACATTCTGAAAGTAATTTGACTGGTGTTGTTCAGTATTGTTGCTTAATGCAGCAGAGCCCCCAGTCAAAGTAGTTTCAATATATTCTGCAGAATGTTTAGTAAATTGTAAATTCATCAGACATAGAATGTATACACTTCCTGACAGAACCCATACATCATTATGATTGTGACGTCAGAATACTAGCACGATGTAATTGACCGTTCCAGTTTTATCTAGCTAACAACGTTTAGCACCTTTAAGTGTTTGCTTGCGTGCCTGATGCTTGTCTTCACTTGGTGAAGCACAAAGTCTGAATGGTCGTAGCACGGTTTGCCCCTAGCCCCCACCCCACCCCACCGGCCATCTCTAGCTAAGCTCCACCTACACCTCACTCGTGTTTGGATTGATTGATCCCCGAACTCCCTGACTATCAATTTCCAATTTATTTACACCAAGACTTTAACAAGTATGTGGGTTACATGATATTTGCATCATAGTGTGGTGGACAAGTACTTATCATCTTGAATATTATTATTATTATTATTATTATTATTATTATTATTATTATTATTATTATTATTATTATTAATATTATTATTATTATTATTATTATTATTATTATTATTATTATTATTATTATTATTATTATTATTGTCAGTGTTACAATTCATTTATTATTATTATTATTATTATTATTATTATTATTATTATTATTATTATTTAGAAGATTATATAATATAAGTATGGTTTTGACGTGATAAGCATCCCAAAATAAGTATAGTGTGAAGGACTATCGATGGAAATCATTTATTTTCGGTTAAATTCTGCAAGGATTCTCCAAATAAGAGAACATAATTTCTGTAGTAAGCTTAGTTTATTTGTTCCATGTAATTGTTTAAATTTGAAATAATTTGGCCGCAGATAGTAGCATTTGGGAATTGTTGATTTCTGGATTTCCGCGAAGTAGTCGCAAATAAATATAACACAACAGTTCTCATGGTGTGAACGACGTGTAAAAAGAGCAGATATTTGACCAGCATGATCAGACTTGTCCATAATGTCGTCTACAATCAATAGGTTCCTACGACTTTTGCCTAGTTCAACCGTATCAAGTCCTTCTATAATGTCTACTCTCCCTCTCAAAGCATTATATGAAGCTTGCCACGAACCATAGCATCAAATTATTGTTTCATGGGGTGGGTTTATTGAAACTCTTGTCTTTCCCCTCTGTGTCGGACCTGCAATCAACATAGTAAACGGATGATGCAGCAAAATAGTAGTAGTCGAGATACCATTGTTGTTGTTCATTTTTTACACCATTGTTGTTGTTAATGTTTTATACCATTGTTGTTGTTCATTTTTATACCATTGTTGTTGTTCATTTTTATACCATTGTTGTTGTTCATTTTTATACCATTGTTGTTGTTCATTTTTTATACCATTGTTGTTGTTCATTTTTATACCATTGTTGTTGTTCATTTTTTATACCATTGTTGTTGTTCAATTTTTATACCATTGTTGTTGTTCATTTTTTATACCATTGTTGTTGTTCATTTTTATACCATTGTTGTTGTTCATTTTTTATACCATTGTTGTTGTTCATTTTTTATACCATTGTTGTTGTTCATTTTTATACCATTGTTGTTGTTCATTTTTTATACCATTGTTGTTGTTCATTTTTATACCATTGTTGTTGTTCATTTTTTATACCATTGTTGTTGTTCATTTTTATACCATTGTTGTTGTTCATTTTTATACCATTGTTGTTGTTCATTTTTTATACCATTGTTGTTGTTCATTTTTTATACCATTGTTGTTGTTCATTTTTATACCATTGTTGTTGTTCATTTTTTATACCATTGTTGTTGTTCATTTTTATACCATTGTTGTTGTTCATTTTTTATACCATTGTTGTTGTTCATTTTTTACACCATTGTTGTTGTTAATGTTTTATACCATTGTTGTTGTTCATTTTTTATACCATTGTTGTTGTTCATTTTTTATACCATTGTTGTTGTTCATTTTTATACCATTGTTGTTGTTCATTTTTTATACCATTGTTGTTGTTCATTTTTATACCATTGTTGTTGTTCATTTTTTATACCATTGTTGTTGTTCATTTTTTACACCATTGTTGTTGTTAATGTTTTATACCATTGTTGTTGTTCATTTTTTATACCATTGTTGTTGTTCATTTTTTATACCATTGTTGTTGTTCATTTTTATACCATTGTTGTTGTTCATTTTTTATACCATTGTTGTTGTTCATTTTTATACCATTGTTGTTGTTCATTTTTTATACCATTGTTGTTGTTCATTTTTTATACCATTGTTGTTGTTCATTTTTATACCATTGTTGTTGTTTATTTTTTATACCATTGTTGTTGTTCATTTTTTATACCATTGTTGTTGTTCATTTTTATACCATTGTTGTTGTTTATTTTTTATACCATTGTTGTTGTTCTTTTTTTGGGCTCCCGAATATCAATTAATGCAAGAAACCGTGTTTTTTTGGCTTTTATGTTTTTCTAAACATAAATTCTGTTGACAACTGAAATTTGAACAAATTTCATTGACTATTTATCTGTCTGACTGCTGCAAGCAACCTGCTAATAATTTCAATAGACAATAACTTTGGATCTGTTCAATATTTTGAGAATATTTTGACTAAATGTTGTTTAAAAAATCAACATCACTCAGTCAAATAGTTTGCAAAATATCCAACAGATCCGAAACTATACCGACTGAAAAAGTAGCATCTGAAAAAATCCAGCAAACAAACAGTGAAAAACAAATCGTCCACTTCGCCTAAACGTAATCCGGCCCCTTTTTCCGGAACATTTCTATTTACTGCATACACACGCCCGGTTTTGTAACTCTCTAAGGACTCTCCTTCCGTTATGAATGATGTATAATACCAACATCTCACATATCCGTTAGGGATGTGTTATTCTTTGTAGTGTGGCTAAGGGGGGTGGGGTGGGGTTGTCTACATTTCAGCACATCTCACAGCTCGGTTAGAGATGTGTTATTTTTTTACAGTGTGGCTAAGGTGGAGGATTGTCTACATTTCAACTAAACCTTATCAGAGTGGGCGTGCGCATATGCGTGCGCGTGTGTGCATGTATGTGTATGTATGAACGCACGCTCTAGTGAGTAAATAAGTAAAAGATGATACATTATGAAGATGATCAGTTGTCCGTGTGTACGCGTGTCCGTGCATGAGTGCGTGCGTGTGTGTGTGGTAGGGAAGAGATTAACTTTTCTCAACCTTCAGTCATCATAGTTTTCAAAATATTCAAATTTTCCACACAGACCTATTCAGGGGTTTTCCAGTCACATTAGTTTCTAAATATTTAACAAACATGTTTAAGACGTAATACATTGAACCAGTCATTTCAGTGGTAAATTTTCAAAAATAGTCTTCTCATCATATGAGGAAAATTGATATTCCCAAGACAGGAGAAAAACTTATGAGTGCGTGCGTGCGTGTGTGGTAGGAAAGAGATTAGCTTTTCTCAACCTTCAGTCATCATAGTTTTCAAAATATTCATAATTTCCACACAGACCTATCCATGGGTTTTTTCAGTCACATTAGTTTCTAAATATTTGACAAACATGTTTAAGACGTAATAAATTGAACAAGTCATTTCAGTGGTAAATTTTCAAAAATAGTCTTCTCATCATATGAGGAAAATTGATATTCCCAAGACCGGAGAAAAACTGATGTGTGCCTGGGTGCGTGTGTGGTAGGAAAGAGATTAGCTTTTCTCAACCTTCACTCATCATAGTTTTCAAAATATTCACAGTTTCCACACAGACCTATCTAGGTTTTTTCAGTCACATTAGTTTCTAAATATTTAACAAACATGTTTAAAACGTAATACATTCAGCCAGTCATTTCAGTGATAAATTTTCAAAAATAGTCTTCTCATCATATGAGGAAATTGATATTCCCAAGACCGCAGTACAGTACTAATAGTACAGATAGTATCTTTGAAAAAATAAACTCCGTCATAAAATGGTGCTAATACCGGGAAAGTGTAATTATGAAAATCTTTTGAACATCCGCGAATTACATCACTACGTGTCTTAGGCGATGCTTTAGATAAATATCTTAACATCGGTAAATGGTGTGATATTCTGTGAGGAAACATTTTGCTATTCAATCTTTACAACCTCTTAGTAATATAGACGGAACAAATCTCGGTAGAATGAACGGTCGTTCGTAGCCTGAGATATTCCGGAGTTGTTTGTTTAAGATCTAGTAGCAGATATGAGTGGGACATCTCTGTCACAATCTTAAATGCATTTATTAAATATTTGCTATTCCCAGGAAACATTTGTTGAGATAAGCAACGTATGGATGAGGCGTCCCCCGGATTCTTAAAAAGCACGATATAATGAGAATTAATTGAAATGTCTCTGCGACATCGCGATTTGTGAAATAGATTTTGAACCATGAATATAATACTGCAGTTCTCATGGTGTGAACGACGTGTGAATAAAACAGACATCTGACCACCAGCATCAGATCTGTCCATAAGGTCATCTACAATCAATAAGTTCCTACGATTTCTGTCTAGTTCAATAGAGTCAATGCCGTCTATAAACAATCCCTCTCAAAGAATTATACGAAGGCTGTCAGGCTCCATAGCACCATATTATTTTTTCAGGGGTGTGGGTTATCCCAATGCCTTCAGATATTAAACGTTTTATAAACTCTGTCTTGCCACTCTGTGTCGGGGCTGCCATAAGCATAGTGAGCAGATGTTTCAGTAATATAGACGTACTTGAGATTACTTCCGTGTTCATTTCGTCCCCTTCTGAATATAAGCCAGCAAATAACGTTTGAACAATTTCAAACCTATTTAAATGACTGTAAAAAAACTACCCCTGAGTAATAATTTCAAGAGAGAATATCTATGAATTTGCCGAATATTTTGAGAACAGTTTGACAGAAAAATAGTACAACAACTACTTTCAGATAAATAGTTTTAGAAAAATATACAACAAATTTAAAGTTATTATTTCTATTGAAATCATTAATGCAGAGATTAGTTTCTTACCAGTCAAGAAAGCGGCAATCAACACCACTGTCACTGTATAGATAACGTATTTCATCCTGGCTACATCCTGCTAAGTGAGAGATGATCTCTAAATAGCACCACAATCAGACCATGGGTGAATATGGTCAAATGTCACAATTCAAATCATGGTCAAATCATGGTCTGACCATGCCCTGTTTGACCATGGTTTGCCCATGGTTTGGACATGGTATGTCGCCGACTGTCAAACATAGTTTTATCATGGTCATGAGAAATTTGTTGATCATGGTCGACCATGGTCTGACTGTGCTGTGATTTAACCTGCATGGCCAATGATGGTTTGTCATGGTCAACTCATGGTCAAACCTTGGTCAAACCATCCTTTGACCGTGCTTTGATACTGGTTAGGAAAACAGGGCAGTTAAGCTTTATTTCAGCCATGGGCAAGTTCAACTGGCTAACCACAGTTAGCTATAGCTATCTAGATCCCAGTTAAACTTGAAATAGTTAACTAGCTAGTCAACTATAGTCGACTGAGTACCCGAGCTCGATTCCAAACATCGTCCTATTGCACGGGTCTCGTCATCCCGCTCTTCCGCAGCATAGCTATGTGAGTGGGCGTATGTTAGTACGATAGGTTTCAAATGGCTAGTATAAGATTGCCGTAAAATCCAAAATGGTGGATGGTTTTCGCTTCCCACAGTTAAATGCACATACGTGGTAATATTTCCATAACCTATCTAAGTTTGGTGGCATTATGGTGTTCTATCGTAAATCAATGTTCCCTAGGCCCATTTCCTTCCCACTCTATATTCTATGGAAGCTTTTTGACATATTTGCTGGCAAAAATAACCCATTTTCACAGGCCCTCACAACAGACGACAAAAAGGGTTAGTCGCGACTAGTACATGGATGGCTCCAAATTTTCTCCAGTAGTACTTCAATGGGGAATCTGGTGCCAACCTGGGCATGCACATGTTCAGTAAACCAGCAAACTGACTATGCTTAGCCAGTCGACCTTGACCCAGGTCACCTGAACAATTTCAACATTCACAATATTTTTTGTACATGCACAGCTGTGCGACAGTCAGATAGTTGGCATGCTGTTAGAATATTGTATGAATACCGCTACACATATATACAGTAACTTATATCATCATTATCGTTATCATCATTATCATTATTACTATAATCATCAAATACACATATAACTCTCATGTCGCAATCCGCAATCATATGGATAAATCACATAAAATTGTGTTTAACTCCACCAAACTGTTTCCGATAAAATAGCATGCCAGACAAGGTCTTTATGACATTTGAACTTTTGCCACCACCCCCTGTCAATGGGGTGGGGTTGGGGTGTGGGGGTGGGGTGGGGGGGGGGCATGGGTGGGTGGGGGCGGGATCCAAGTACAAATGTCACCTCGCTTTACAAATGTGGTTGAATCCCTTTCTGTCAAATGAGTTGTGGGGAGGTAGTGTTACGGGCCTGGTTTGTTAAAGGATATTTTACCTTTTTCAAAGCCATATATATAAATTTTAACCATTCAATCAACGAGTTATGGTGAGACGATTGACGTACCGGTAACGCGCTTGGCTTCGAATCAGCTGTCAGGTTTAAATTTCCATGAATTAAAGATCTCGCAAATCGTTGGAAACAGGGGCAATCTTCTTCACTCTCCACCCAGGAGAAAATGGTACCAGTGTTAAAACAGGGGTAGTGACGAGCAATAAACCGAAATAACCAAAACCAGCCTAGATATGTCATGAATGGGACCTCGAATGAGCAACTCGATATACACCAACCAAACTAATAACTACTAGTCCGCTACCTAATAGAGTGTGAATGGTGCATATAATTACCCTCAACCCATAAGGGGAACAGGGTATTGCGATCGGGTTGGTGTGTCTGTGCGTATGTGTCTGCCTCTGCGTCCGGTGTTGCACTTCAAAAACGACTTATCCGATTGGGCTCAAGTTTTAACACAAGAAAGGGTGTTGGAGTATGATAGGCAGGGCTCTAGACAAGCTTTTCAATAAGTGGGTGATTCGCTCTTAGAAATTTTGTAAATTGTTTTTTTGGGGGAAATTAATTGGGTTTTTTAATTAAGTTATTATACAATATTAGCAATAGAACTGAAATTAATTGGGTGATTGGCTATTTCGGCACTCATAGCCATTTTTATTTGGTGAAAACGCAACACACCTGCTTATCTAGAGCTCTGATAATAGGATTTCCAAATACTAGTCGTGATCCAGATCGAAAAAGCCAGATCCGGATCAGATCCGTTTCCGGATCTATATGAATATCTTGGAAATACATCGTAAAATACCCGTCCAGTTTGGTTCAAATATTAACACACCAAAGGAACCTAACATGTAAGAGGATTTCCAGACGCCAGCCCTGATACAGATAGGAAAGCCTGGAACTGGATGGGATCAATTTCGGGATCAATCTCAGAAACTAATTGTCCAATTTGTTTCAAGCTGTAACACAACCAAGGAGCTTTACATATGATAGGATTTCCAGACGTTGACCCTTATCCATATACCCCGCTCTGTTCGGATCGAATTCCGTATATATGGATATCTCCGAAACTACTCGTCCAATTTGGCTCAAATTTGAACACAATAGATGATGTAAACGTACATTATGATTATACAATATCGCGAGTGATTCGAAACATCTGGAAAATCGCTGAAATCCGGGAACCAAGAAAATGTTTACAGTGTGACAAAAGGCATGAGGGCGAGGGTCTGGAATCTCTGCTTTTGTTGCCGAAACTTTAGTGTGTAAATTTACCACCATGTGAGGTAGCTTCGCCACTAGCTTGATCGAATCTCAAATCAGCTTTCAAATGAACGTGTCTCAAATCAGCTTTCAACGGAACGTGTTTGGTGCCATTTGCCAGCTTGGCTATCCTGAAACGCCTCCCATGTCAGGAATCTTAGGATACGACTACAGCCCTTAATGGAAATGTTATTGATATACTCAAAGTGATGAGAGGATGGTCAACCTCAACCTCACCAACCAAACCAAAGCGAGTGGTCTGAGATTTGGGAGGGGCGGTGTAGGGTGCAGCTAGATGAGGACTTTAGCAGGGCAGACCACCACGATCCTTTCATCAATCGAGGTTGAAGATCAAACAGGAACAGCAGGTCCTATTAACTCTTCCAATAGCGCTGTGATTGATGTGTCTGGTAATGTGGAGGAGGACGTGGAGGATGATATGTGTAAGTGTGGTGTGTCGTATTACATTTGCACTGGAAACGATTGCGTTCAATGTTTCCAATGCCTCAACTACTACAGTTAATGTTGTTATAAATAGTATCCGTTCTGTGTAAGTAAGAGTTGTCATGGCGGAGCTGAGGACATGCCACGATTAACCTGGGAACTTGTAATAACTAAGCTGTTAACTTTGTCCATGCAGAGGTTCATGGCACGTTAGGTATACCATCAAAATGAAACTATAACTAAAGGACATTGTCAGTTGCATTCATTGGCAAAATGAATGAATACTTTTTTAAGGAGGCGTGGGGGTGGTTGCTATGGGCGGGTGGGGTGGGGTGGGTGGGGCGGGGGTTTGCTATAGTACCACCCCACACCCCACTTTTCAGAGCTGCGCAAAAATCTTAAATGTTATAAATATTCAGGGGAGTCGCAAGTGGCAAGGTGGTAGGGCAGTTGTCCAACTAATAATTTATTCAGAAAGAATTTTGATTATATGTAAATAACTTCTAGTATTACATCTATAGATCTATAAAGTGGATTCAGGGTAATCTTTGTAACAGAATTTGCTAATTTGTATTAAGAGCCCATCTGTCTTTTGTGAACATTTCTTGGTGCTTTATAAGGCAGTCATTGAAGACAGGTTTGGCTATAGTACTGTTTATTCTTATATTGTTCTGTTCTTTGTTAGCTCACCTGGGTGAGCTTATAGCCTTATACGAGGACGATTTTTCCATCATCTGTCCGTCGTCTGTCCATCACAATAGTGGCTCGTTTTGCCATTTGTTGAAGGATTAAAAACAAATTTGGCAGATATGTTCCTTTTGGCAATATCTTTTTGAGTTATGAAAATAAAATGGATATACCTATTAAAGAGTTGTGGCCTTGTTTTAAAAATTTTTTTTATTGACAATGTGTTATTTATCATTAGTGTAAATTAGTTTTCGTTTGTGTACATACATATTTTAAGGTATTTAAAATAAAAACATATTTAACCCGTGTCCTGCTGGACAGGCATAAAAATATTTATCAACTGTTTGCAGAAATACTGGTGTTCATTTTGAGAATGTTTCAGCTTTCTATTACAGCAACAGCATTCAGTTGCAATATCTTTAAAATGAACATCAGCTATCAATGTATCATGCTAACGTCTTTTAAAATAAAATCAGATATAATTTGCAGGCACAGTAAATGTACATTTTGCTCGCTCAGAATGCAGGAGATAGCTTCTCAGAACGTCTAATTATTTTTGCCAATGTGATCACCCCCTTTCACACCCTCGTAGTAAATCTACGTAAAAAATTTACTCGTGGTAAATCTACGACACTGTTAATACGCGAGAACATTGCCCTATACTTACTTACTCGGAGAAACACGAGTTAGGTGTAGAACCGTGATATTGCTGACACTGATTGTAAATGGTTATATCTCTGGAAACGCATGGTCAATCTGGTTTATTTTTATATCTCAATCAAGCTGATGATACGGGGATTGATATGATGTCAAACATGTTCTGATCCATCAAATATGGCTTATTTTGGAAGATACGGCAGGAGGGCACGGTTTCTTACAACAACCCTCCATGTGCTATACTCCCCTATAGGGTTCCATATATATTTCATACCATATATAATAAATCGCTGATCCTAAGCTGTCCTAACGACTCGGACGGAAAATTACCATGCATCTGTGAGATGATATGGCTTTATAATTTAAAAAAATCGTCAACATGCATGTCAAAATCTATTGGAGATGACGCAGACACATAATGCACGATTCAGGGCAAATCATAGATATAGCCAAATATGATAATATGATTAATATAATCAGACAAAATCTAAACTTAGCGGTGACCTTAATCGAGCTTCTACGCTTGTTCTCACTGTTAAATTTCGTGATTGAAAGAATTAACTGAGATATGGCATGAAAACATAAGCTGATTGATGAAAATATATTGCAACATAGGCCTACATACAGGTAGGCTTAAATGTATCTGTCCGCAATCCGTCCTGCATATTTTCAATATCGCCACGATTATCTCCGCGTAGGAAGAGATTGGCGAAAAGGGGGGTGGGGCAGCTCCATCCCACCTCACCCCTTCAATCTTGGATCGGGGCGGGTGGGGGTGCGAAACATGTGTTTACCCCACCCATATTCACCCACCTAAAATACATGTCATCTCCGAACATCTAAATTTCGAAATCTTTCCCGAGGAAAACTGTTGACGCCCACCCACACAGTTGGGATGACTTTGCCCACCAAACCACACCCACTTTTCGACTCCTTTCTACGCCTATGGCATGGCGATTGTTAATAAATGCCAACAAGTTAATTTGTCTAATCATTGATCAATTCTTACCAAATTCATGGTGCATAACCTGTGAGATCTCGCTAAGACGGTTTTTAAAAACATTTTGTTGTACCATCTGTACAATGGGATTGGGCACACGTTCTAGCAACTTATTTTATTGTGTTAAGGATGCCAGAAGACACACAGACACAGAGATCCTTGGAATTCGCCTTACTCGGAGCCAACAAATACAGAGCCAGGAGAGGACGTCACTGCATAAAATTGCCACGCGTGCTACGCCTTGACAAGAAAGCAGGATTAGGTACACTCAAGTCAAGAATGGACCTGAGTAAGCTAAGGATTTTGGCTGAGGACAAGACACAGTGGGCAAAAGCGAAGAAGGACGGATTGCAGCTGTAGGATGTTTCTACTACTACAGCCGCAATATACAGTAATCATACACCCACCCACCCACCCACCCACCCACCCACCCACGCACGCACGCACGCACGCACGCACGCACGCACGCACGCACGCACGCACGCACGCACGCACACACGCACACACGCACACACACACTGCCGCAGTAGATAATTACACTTACATACACAAATTTATATTTATATTTACATAAATCAGAGAGGGAGAGAGAAAGAGAGAGAAGGGGTGGAGATGGGCGGAGGATGAAGAGAGAGAGAGAGAGATGGGGCGAGAGAGGGAGCGAGGGTGAGAGGGAGGGGTGTGTGGGATGTGTGGGATAGGGTGGGAAGCGGTGGGTGGGGTAGGGACGAGTGAGGCGTGTTCATAATGTAAAAAATCTATTTTTTTATTTGTTTAATTTAGTAAATTTATAATTAGTCTAATCTTTATCTTTTCGGTTTATTTACATTTATTAATTTTTATACGCGCGACACGCTATAGGTGCAGCTTCTCAGGAACCTTTGTCAGGAAATGTCAATAATTTGACAGAACGACAGACAGACAGACAGACAGACAGAGTTATACTATTTGATGGTAACAACTAAAACACCATTAATTAAATTCCATCCATCCACCCATCCATCCATCCACTCACAAAGCCTAATCTCAAACCCAGCCCATTGCAAACACTGCAAGACGCTTCTAGTATCTGTGCGAGCGATGGTCAATGTTTGTAGATATTCTTCGAATGACACAGAAAACGTCCACATTAGAATTCAGTACCGGCTCAGATATAAATCGTGCTTAATATGTTTAGGGGAAAGCCCTATAGTAATCGCCGCACCAGTCTGTCCGTCCACAATATCTCGTAAACAGCATATCATACAGAACCGCTTCAGATATTTTAATGAACATTGGTGTATGCCTTAGTTATGATACACAGATGCGCCTTTTAATGAATTCACCGTTAGGCCTATAGGTCTAAAATTGTGGGTGAAAATTGGCTTTTTAATGCAAAACTCAATTTTTTCGCAAGCATCATATCATACAGACTCGCTCAAAATAATTTAATAAAGCGTGGCAGGTAGCGTCTTTATGAGGTCTAGATGTGCCTTTTAAAGGATTCACCTATATAGGCCTACGTCCAAGTTTTTTGGTGCAAATGGGATTTTTATCGCAAAGCTTCACGATTTTAGTCCATTTTTTCGAAACACCATATCATGCAGAATCGCTTGACATAATTTAATGAAACTTGGCAACTTGCCTCATTATGATGGGTAGATGTGCCTTTTGAAGGATTCACTTTTATAGGTCCAGGATTTTAGTTGAGAACCGCCTTTTTAATGTAGAAACTCACGATTTGTGTCACTGTTCTCGTAAACTGCGTATCATACAGAATCACTTATTAATTTAATAAAACCTAGAAGGTAGCTGCTTTATGATGGATAGATGTGCATTTTGAAGTATTCACCTTTATAGGTCGAAGATTTTGGGTGAAAATACGTTTTTTAATGCAAACTCATGATTCTTGTCCATGCTCTCGCAAACAGCATAACATACAGAAACGTATCAGATAGCTTGATGAATCTTAGTATATATCCCTCACTTATAATACGCAGATGTGTCTTTTGAAGGATTCACCTTTATAAGTTCAGGATTTTGGGTGTGAAGACTCACGATTTTCGCGTAAACAGCATATCAGCATTTTGTAATTTTTATTATTTTTATTTATTTATTTATTTATTCATTTATTTATTTTATATAATAGGCCTATGAGGGCTTTGAATACAATTTCTACCTACTAGATAGAGAAAGGTATTTTCAATGATATGGGGTTGGGGTGTGGAGGCTCTAAATCAAACAACGTGTTCTGGTTTTATTTGGCTACGCCTTACGTCCACACCTGTGTTCGCAGCTGGTATTTCTGGATATATTAATTCATATATCATGACATCAGTAGTGACAGAAACCGGAGAAGCGCGCCTAAATGTAGGCGTACAGCTAATATAACAGTTTGTCTGATAGGCTAATTGATAAACCACGATTTGCCATGAAACATCGAACTAGACCTGCCCCCATACAGTGACCCAAAAGATGACCAGTTGTCCACACACACGCTGCAACCCCCTAAGTGTAATACGTCTAGTGTATGACATACGCCCTATATCGATCAACTTTTGTGAATTATTCAGGCCGATAGGTTTAGTAGGCTACTTTATTAGGTATATTCAAAGTTTTGGAAAATTTCTCGATGGAAAAAAAATATCCGTATGCGCTGTATCTTCTAAAATAATAAATTGGATGAACCAGAACGTATAACATTAAATCCCATGTTAAAGGTGCATATTCACGCCAAAATGCTCGAAAATAATATTGTTAAAATTGTATAGGCCTAAGTTTAGAGGCTAAGTAGATTGTGTGCCTAGATTAGTCCTAGTTCTCTGACTCTGACTCTGACTCTGACTCTACCCTTCCATGCCGATGCTGATATGCCGAGCAGTCGGCGGAGTTAGAGAACTCGGACGAGCCTAGATGTAATGAAAAGAAATACATTTTAACATATGGTGATTTCATTATGCATAAATTAATATAATGTTTTACGTTGTGAAATTGAATCAGAGACACGAGTCCTTATTCCAACTTAACAACTAAATATATTATAATAATTTATCAGAATTAAACCAACATAGGTTTTATTTCGTTTCCTTGCAGTTAGACACACAATTTAAACCACTTTAAATCTGCTTAAATCCGCGAGTAATAGAGCTAAATGCGATTACGATCGGAACAGTAAAGCCATTTCTCCAACTTCTAATCACCCGCCTTGTCCAAGTAGGCAAAACATCTACAGCGTCATCACTTTTATGTTTTTAAAAATAGTAACTCTGCGCAACGCTATAAACTTAGCAGACACAATAGAAAGGGGAAATAGTACAGCTGCAATAGACGACTGCATTACACCACATAGTTTTATATCTATATAGAACTTTCCAATTAGCTTACCCACCCGTCAACTATCGTGTTATTTTGACATTGATGGTAAATGATTGTATCAAAGTATGACGCTAAACTCACCTTTTCTGCTTTGATGCAGTCATTGTATTCTAAAACTCTTTAATGCAACGCGCATGGCAATTGGCTGAAAGATGACCCAATTAAATACGTCGTAGTTACATGATCAGAGCAAATAATTTTATTTTCATGGGCCTATATGAGAGAACTAAATTCCTCGCATCATTGACCGGACATAAAATAAAAATTGAAAATTTACGCACTACGAGTTCATCCTAATCGTTTAAACCTACCGTAATTGTGGGGACCACGGAATGTCCCCAGAACCCAAGCATGTCCCCGGAACGTTGGTCCTAGACTTGGAAATGTCCCCGGAATTACGGTAAAACAAGTTCTCCATGTCTCTCTCTCTCTCTCTCTCTCTCTCTCTCTCTCTCTCTCTCACTCTCTCTTTCTCTCTCTTTCTCTCTCTCGCTCTCTTCTCTCTCTCTCTCTCTCTCTCCCGTTCTCTTCCTGGCTCGCCTCCTCTCTCTCTCTCTCTCCCTCCCTCCCTCAACCCCTCGCTCCTTCCCTCCATCTCACTCTTTCCCTCTCCTTCCCTCCGTCATCTCTCCTTCCATTTCCCCTCGCTCTCCATCCCTGTCTCCCCTCCCTCTTCCTCGACACACATTCTCTCTCTCTCTCTCTCTCTTCTCTCTCTCTCTCTCTCTCTCTCTCTCTCTATCCCCCTTTCCTCTCTCTCACCCTCTCTGACTCCCCTCCCTCTACACCCCCTCTCTCCCTCCTTCCATCCCTCCTCTTCCTCACTCCCTCCTCTACACCCTCTCTATCTCGCTCCTTTTTCACTCCCTCTCCTTCCCTCCTCCCCTCTCTCTCTCTCCCCTCTCTTACTCTCTCCATCCTCTCTCTCTCTCTCTCTCTAACTCCATTTCCTCTCTCTCTCTCTCCCCCTCTCTGACTCCCCTCCCTCTACACCCCCTCTCTCCCTCCTTTCATCCCTCCTCTTCCTCCCTCCCTCCCTCCTCTACACCCTCTCTATCACGCTCCTTTTCCCCTCCCTCTCTCCTTCCCTCCTCCCCCTCTCTCTCTCCCCTCTCTTTCCCTCACTTACTCTCTCCCTCATCCCTCCCTCCCTCTCTCTCTCTTTCTCTCTCTCTCTCTCTCTCGCCCTCCATCCCTCTCCCTCCCTCCATCCCTCTCTCCGACTCTCTCTCTCTCTTGCTCTCTATCTCTTTCTCTCTCTCCCTCCCTCCCTTTCCCCTCCCTCTTCCTCCCCACCCATCTCTCCCTTCTTCACACCCCTCTCTCCCTATTCCCTCTCTCCAACCCTTTCCTCCCTCCCTCCCTCGCACTCTATCCCCTCCCCCCCCCCCTCTCTCTCTCTCTCTCTCTCTCTCTCTCTCTCCTAACTTCAGTGCCATATCCTCGAGGAAGCTTGTAGCTTGTAGAAATCATAGCCTCCTTCCTAGGAGAACCGCACTCACATGCGTAAGAATCCTAACGCCTAAACACCGTCATCACAGTTTTTAACACTTTACACTTAATACTTAATACGGTTGTCCGATTTAGAATGGTTGCCCAGTTTAGGGCCACTAGTACGATAACAAACTGACTATGTAGGAAGCTCGGCTCCCACATTACAGACGGTTTTGTCAAATCAAATCTAATTATCTCGGAGTCCCTGACGCTAGTCCAGACAGCTTGTTCAGCTCCTGCTTGACCAGTTTTTCCTGATTCATCCATTCAATCCACTCGTTAATGCGATTGAGCATTTAGCCAAAGACCGTATATACCACACATATTGTTTGAGACTGCGACTGCTGAACTGCTGAAGCAGGTCTAAACTCCAACATGTCTTAGTCGCCTGTTCGACGTGCGTATTGAAGATGCGGAACCTACATTAACAAGGAGAGGAAGAACTTTCCGTCTGCATGGTTTGCTCACAGCACAGGCTTTTGAATTTTCGTCCATCCATATCACTACCGCATATCCCCCTACTACATGTATATATATATATATATATATATATATATATATATATATATATATATATATATATATATATATATATATATATATATATATATATATATATATATATATATATATATAATATACATTGTGTATATTATATATAATAGGTATATATACGTGTAGTAGGGTGATATGCGGTAGTGATATGGATGGACGAAAAGTCAAAGGTCTGTGCAGCGTGCTCACAGGGTGTATAGACATTTCGGCAGCCAACCATTTTCGGCAGCTTGGAGTACATTTTCGGTAGCCCGTTTTCGGCAGCCTATATTAGTGTGCGTTTTATTGTTATCCCTGTGTTACCTATATGTTACCCTATATCTATGTCGCTTTAACAGAGTCGATATAACAGAAATATATACTAATACTATACGTGTGTATTATATAGTAATAGTATATATTTCTGTTATATCGACTCTGATAGACTGAAATCCATAGCTAATTACCGCTAATTGCTGGTTGACGAATTTTATTATGTTTGTTTTTTCAGCCATGCCGACTCTAAAAGCAAAACGAACTAAGAGCCAGTTGCTGCAATGAAAGTCAAGCGCCGTGACGAAGACGTGTGAAATATAATTTCATGTTATTTTGAAATAAAGACATAGGCCTATATCAATCCTTCTTTAATAAAGTGATTGGCCTCTAATCAATAAAAATTTTAGTTCAATTGTATGTTATTAACTGGCTATGGCCAAAAAATTAAAAATTCTAGAATATATTTGAAAAGCAACGTCAATTTGGAAAATCAGTGTATCATGTAATTTGTGTATCACATGAAAATGATAATTTCGAAAATAATTTTTCGGGTTGAGACTTGGAGTAGATGTCCTCCAATTTTCGTTAAGATCTACCAAATAGCTAATGTTTGAAGCAAATTTGGAAATGCTCATTAGAAAATATAAATAATTTCGAAAGTCCGCAAGAAACTCTTATCATGTTACGTCTGTAATGGTCGAAAGATTAATACAGACTAAAAAACGATCTGAATCACAAGTACGACCAACAATTTCACGTGAATTTTGATTTGTTGACGTTGTTTCTTAAAGCTGGTTGGTTAGAGCTCTTTCTATTGTACATGTGTATTTGTAATCCACGTCTGTGTGTATTCCGACCATTGTAATGGTTTCCTGCAATTAAAGCCGATGCTAGCTAGACTTGGCGGGTGATAACAATGTCCTCAGTTTATAATCCCTGCTGTTATCTTAACGCCAAAAATGTTAAGATGCGATCTCTTGCGTGAATGAACAACACATTCCGCTTGCACAGCAACTACTTTCAGTATGACGTAATACCTTGTAAGCAAATAACCTTTAACAGACAAATTCATTTCAAAATATTCAACATTTTAATTAATTGGAACAAAATTTAATTTCACGCACCTTGTACGCGACCATATATATAAATCTAAAGGAATTGTGGATATTTAAAATAATAATTTGACTGGAACCTGTTGCTGGTATTGGCAGCAACAGCGTCCGGTCAAAATATTTACACAAATATTCAACCTATCCCAACAAATCGACAATAAGTGAACAGCTATCTAAAGAAAAGAAAATCAATTATTGACGAATGTAAATCCTGCTAGACTTTTAGGAAAAAATGTGACTGGAACAGGTATTCAACACTGGTGGATCACATTGCCAAGTGGTATTGATTAGCAACGCGAGTTTACACACACGCACGCTACTTATTAACAAGGAATTTATTTTCAAAATATTCAAATTCAGATTTCACCATATTACATGGCGACGAACGTGTACGCACGTAGACACTCGCGTATTCATTAAATGACCACCTATCTAAATAAAGTTTCTGGACATATACTTTGAAAATAATTTGACTGGAACCTATTGCGGACATCTGCAGCAACAGCTTCTGTTAAAAATAACTACACATATATTCACCAGATCCCGACAAAGGTGCCCTTTCATGCAGGTTTTAAATATGTGATTAGGCCTCAAAATTTATTTCTTACAAAAGACCTTGATCTTTGTTCTTTTTAAATCACAGCATTTCTTAGAAATATCAAAAACTGATTTGTGTTTGATGCGTATGCTATCAGAAACAACAGCAAGCCAACATGAGTAAAGTTTGGACGCTCATCGTCTCTATATATATTGTTTTGAAATAATTACTTCTCAAAATCTTTCTTGCTCATGCAGATGTTGCAGCGGCTATTGCAGCCGATGTGCCAGAGGCGATAGCCGATGTCGCGGTTGTTCATATGCCAGACATCGAGGACGCAGGTATAAGACTGGTCAAATTATATGTCGCGCGTGCATGCAACTTCTTAGCATCCATTCATTCGTCAGATCGGGTGCGTCGATTGGTATTATTGTCATTGTCGATAATTAGTTTAGGCACATACAATATATATTAATAAATTACTTTGGCATTTATGTTTCAGTCGATCTGGCGTAAGGTGCAGGAGCTGGGATTGCAGCGCATATATGTCGATGATGAAGGGACTAATGAGGTAATTATTATTATTATTATTATTATTATTATTATTATTATTATTATTATTATTATTATTATTATTATTATTATTATTATTATTATTATTATTAATGTTAATGTTGTTTTGTTGTGTTTGTTGACGTTGCCTGAGGTAAAATTGTTTAATATTAATGTTACGTTTTTTATTATTCAGATATGTCGTCGTCTTATGTCATTGCCGCTTCTGCCTCATCCACATATAAGGGAGATGTTCGACATGCTCATAGAAGGCATTGGTCCAGATTGTGTCGCCTTGTTGCAGCTGGCTGACTATATGAGGACACAGTGGATAGATGGGGCGATCTTTTCTCCCGTTGATTGGGTGGTTTTCAACCAACACGTCAGGACCAACAATGACGTGGAGGGTTGGCACTATCGCCTAAATCATCGGGCCAAGAAAGGTAACAATAATAAAGATACTATTTAAATTGATATTGTTATATAATATTTGTTTAATAATGATTATCATGTTATGGAATTGTGGTCGATCGCTTTATCTATTGTATTTCAACAGGTCAACTTCCATTCTATCTGCTGTGTAGCTTGCTGCACAAGGAGGCGAAGCTGATCACAATGCAGATGACGTTGGTGTTGCGTCAGGACCCGTCACGACATCAGCGCCATGAAGCCGTGGTGGTGAATGAGAAGCTGGTAGATCTCTGGACAGCCTACTCAGAGAGTAGGCTATCGATTCAGGACCTGCTAGTGCAAGGGAGCCATCTGATTTGCCCAAGGCGAGACGGAGATGGGAATGAGGTGGAGGCTGTGGTGGCGTAAGACGGGTTGTGATGGTTTATCATGGTTTTTTTCAGTGGTAAAATATGGTCTCTAAAATATGCTAGTCAGTTATAATAATAATAATAATAATAATAATAATAATAATAAAAATAAAAAAAAAATAATAAAAAAAATAATAATAATAATAATAAAGTAAAGATATTGAATCATTTATCGTATTATATATTTTTAATTTCAGAGATAATGATAACGTGGTAGCCTAACTATATAATAATAATAATAATAATAATAATAATAATAATAATAATAATAATAATAATAATAATAATAATAATAATAATAATAATAATCAAGTAAGGATATTGAATCATTTATCGTGTTATAATATTTTTAATTTCAGAGATAATGATAACGTGGTAGCCTAACTATATAATAATAATAATAATAATAATAATAATAATAATAATAATAATAATAATAATAATAATAATAATGTTTTCAAATGGTTCACTAAATTATCTTTGCACGTTCATGCACTTGTTCATACTAACCTGGCTCTCAATTTGGCTGACCTTCTCGTGGTGAGAGTCGTGAGTAATCAATATGTATACATATTATATACAAATAAATAAATATGTATATATATTAGATGAAACGAACTAGCCGAAACCTATTAAACATATTAACATTCGTGTCTCAAATTTATGACAGCTATGCAGGAAAACTGTTCTATATTTTGAAACCGATTCCACTGGAAATTGAAATTTTTATTTAAAAATACTCAACATTTCAAACATCAATTAAAACGAGGTCTATGAATTTCAGATCTATGGTTACTTAATCACGGCATTAACCTAAAAAAGGAAATATTATTAGACATAGACAGACTTATACAGATCGCCGGTAAAACAATTTTAATAACATTCATAACATTACAATATTTTACAGCAATATAACGATGTTAAACATGCTGCCGAAAATGTAATAATGTGAGAGGCTGCCGAAAATGTAATGTTTTTATGCACCATATTTGCGTCTCGGTAGGCTGCCGAAAACGAATTGATATTTGCGGCTGCCGAAATTACACGGCTGCCGAAATCACATGAGACCGCTCACAGTCGCAGGCATTGATTGTGGTTTGCTAAAAAAAATTACAGACGTGAATCGACGGTTATTGTATCGGATTTCTTCAGCCAACATTAATGGAAACGTGCCATAGCAAACTATAGCATAGGTGAGAATGGCGCAATAATGCACAATTTCAGTGTTTTTACTCGTTTTCCAAATTCGTGATTTCAAATATCAATCATTCATTCAATGCTTCGGTAATAGGCCATGGGCCAATTAGGTGGTCATTACCATCTCTGGTGGCAAAGGTTGACTGTACTTTTTGGAAAGATCTTCATCCGGGCCACCTTTTTGGATATGATTGCCACTCCAAATCGGTAGCTTTATCATAGTTTCATGAGAAAATAAGCATTTTTGGGGTAAAATCGCGTTTTTTGTAATTTCAATTTTAGA
This sequence comes from Chaetoderma sp. LZ-2023a, assembly GCA_034401795.1. Taxonomy (NCBI): domain Eukaryota; kingdom Metazoa; phylum Mollusca; class Caudofoveata; order Chaetodermatida; family Chaetodermatidae; genus Chaetoderma; species Chaetoderma sp. LZ-2023a. Next base: position 125,236,792 of record CM067370.1, on the reverse strand, counting down.
AAAAATATCTGCAACAAACAAACAAATCTGAGACTTGGAATGAATAGCTATGTAAAGTGCAAACATTTTGAGGTGCTTTGTGCTGGGTTTCAAATGTCGGTTGCCATGGCAACGACCATTTTAGGGTAAAAAACATGCTTTTTGACAGTGTACCTTTAAAAATTCATATCTCAGAAATGAAAAGTTTTTTCTGAGCCATTTAAATGCTAAGCTCATTCTGATGCATCAGGGCAGTTTTTAGGTTCCATAGATTTAGGGTAGGTTTAAGATAAATATCTCGTTTTAGGGTAAAAACATCAACTTTTGAATTGCATTTCTAGCTACTCTGAGAGAAAATCAAGTTTTTGAGAAGTCTTTGTTTTAAATCATTTCTCAATTTTATACAGCATCAAAAGTCCATTTATCACTGTAGATGTGTTAGTATATATTAGGTTGTATGAGCTACCTAGTTCAAATAGTTTGACGTTGCCATGGAAACGACCAATTTTGGGGGTGAAAACGACGGTAAAAGTTGAAATATTCATATATCGTGAGTGAAATAATATTGTCAAGCGATCTTAAGGCTAAGCTCACCCTGATGCACAAGGACAGTTGCTTATTAGTCCCCTCCTGGTAAAACCGGGGGGGGGGGACTATAGGTTTCCACTCCGTCCGTCTGTCCGTCTGTCTGTCCGTCTGTCATTCCGCTTTCAGCTTTCCGGACTTTTTTTCGTTATGCTTCAACACATTTAAGTGAAACTTGGTATGTTGCTTTATTAGAGTGAGTTACAGATCAAGTTCGAGTTTCACCCGTGTCCGTCCATTTTTTTAGGGAGTTATGCCCTTGGAAATTAGTGTCTTTGTTATAAGTGTTTTTGTTGTCTTGTCATTGTTCGTGCCCGCGGTCTTCGGGGATATAAATAGACAAGGTGTGAGAAAGATGTGAGCTTTTTGTTGTCCTGTCATTGTTCGTGCCCGCGGTCTTCGGGGATATAAATAGACAAGGTGTGAGAAAGATGGGAGAAAACATTGTGTAGTGTACATGTATTTCCATATCACAGTGGTTTTACAATCTATTTTTCTTTTCAGGTGACTGACTGATCATGGACGAATCATTGCCTCCCACAAAGCGGTCGCGTACTGACTGTGTTATCCACTGCACGGATGATGACACTGATCTTGTGTCACCAATTGATTTCGGTTCGTGGACAACTCTGTTAAAAGCTGCAGAAATTCGAGATCATGGACCAATTTTATCTGCTGCAAAAGATTTATCTGAGATGGAGATTCCGCCAGTGCAATATCATCGTAGGTGCCGTTCTGTGTTTACGAACAAAAAGGACCTCAATAGACTAGCACATGACAAAACAGACAGGATGGACATCGAAAAGGATGTGCAAACCAGCCAACATGGGACATCTAGGCAGGTGGCTGGTGCATCTCGGGTGTATGAGGCAAAGTGTATATTTTGTGATAAAGTTGCAAAATATTTGAAAGGACAGCGTTCGAAGGAAAGCCTTGTACAGTGTAAACAGTTGCGAGCAGATGTAGCTGTCAGACAAGCTGCTGTGCGAAAAATGGACGATAGGATTCTTAGCATAGTTAGTCGAGAGATTGTTGCGGCTGAAGCACATTACCATAGGTCCTGCTATCGTCAGTATACAAAGGCATCGGTAAGCTCGGACAGTGGAAATGCCGCAACCAGCACGGTACCAGAAGAAATTCTGTATGAATCGGCTGAAAATACAGCTTACAAAGTGTTATATGACTTCATCAGGAACGAAATATTTCCAAATCCATAGGTAGTGCACCTCACTGATTTGACATCTCGGTTCCTTTCACTGATGAACTCGTACGGTTTCAACGAGATCAGAGACTCGACTAAGACACATATCCGTCGAAAATTGGAGAGCGAGTTTGGCGAGTCACTCCATTTCGTCAGAACCCACGATCGCAAAGTCTTGGTATACCCTGACACCATGACAAGAGACGAACTTGCCTGCGGCATCATCGAAATTAGAACGAAAGTCGAAACATTGCAGGCTACACAAAGTGATTCTATGGCAGAGCTATCACGGGCTGCCCTGCTATTGCGAGGTGACATCAAAAGGCAGGGACTAATGGCAGAATGGCCGCCGCAACCCTCAGAGCTTGGAGCTGAATCTGTAAATATGCCTGATGCTGTGAGACACTTCCTGCACATGTTAATAGTTGGTCAAGAAGGCGCGTCAAATATGACTAGTTCTGCCGAAAGACAGATTTGCTCAATTGGCCAAGATCTGATCTATGCTGTCACTAATGGTCGTCGACGTCCACCAAAGCATATTTTGATGGCGCTCGTAGTGAAGTGTCTTACTGGAAACGTTGAGCTCATTCAAATTCTCAACCGCCGTGGACACTGTATTTCGTACTCCATGATGGAGCAGATAGAGACGGCGCTGTGTATGCAGAAGTTGCATTCGCTGTCTGACAGCAACATCAACGTCATTCTTCCGGCAAACATTCTGATCTCGATGATTACTACTCTTGTGTGGGACAACATTGATAAACTCGAAGAGACTCTGAGTGGTGGTGGTACCTCCCATCGCGTCAATGGCATTGCCATCCAGGACACGTTCATTGGCCCTTTAGCAAAAGAATCGAGTGCACCTGTCCTGAAGAGCAAAAACAGATCGATCGACATAGAAGAACCACTACTTCCGCAGTACAATGCTGGAGAACGAGTTGGTCCTGCACCTGTCAAATCTCTAGAGGTGAATCCACTTAGTTCAGTTGACGATGCCAATAGAAGGAATAGACTTTGGGTACTATTTCGCCTGCGGAATGGCCAAGTACCAAACTGGACAGGGTTCAACATCCTGACACGGGGTGAAACCCCCATTAGTCCTAACACGATCAGCTACCTGCCGACGATCAATGCACCGGCAACTGAGATGTCTACAGCTTTGGAGATACTGACTCAGTCTCAAAGAATCCGGGTTCAATTACAGCTTCCAAATTTGGTTCTCGTATTCGACCAAGCACTCTATGCAAAGGCTGCAGAGATAGTTTGGAAGCACCCAGACAGATTTGACGGTCTTGTTCTCCGCATGGGAGACTTCCACACCATGATGAATTTCCTATCCATCATAGGAAAGAGGTTTCAGGATGCAGGTCTGCGAGAACTTGCTGTCGAGTCTGGCCTAATCGCAGAGGGCTCTGCGCAGGCGATAATGGATGGGCGACAGTACAGCCGAGCTGTTAGACTTCACAAGCTGGTCTATGAAGCAATGCTGCAACTAGCATGGAAGGAATTTCTCCCATGGTTGAAAGCCACATATGGTAATGAGTGCCACCTCTTAGATGATGCCCTCCACTGCATCGAGGAGTCGAGTGAGGATATCAGCGAAGGATCCTTCAATACAGTTCTCCACAAGCCTAGCGTCAAACGCATTCTTCATCTCTTCGAAACATTCTTGCAAGCACTGCGAGATGGAAGAAATGGTGACATGGCCATATTCTGGATATCGTACTTGGATATGGTGGACATTCTTCTGGGTTTGATACGTGCATCAAGACAGAGAGATTGGCTTTTGCATCTGCACTGCATTAAAGAGGCAATCCCCTGGGCCTTTGCATACGATAAAATCAACTATGCCCGCTACCTGCCAGTGTACTATGCTCAGATGTCCCAGCTACCAACAAGCCACCCAGAGATCCACGCTCATATGCTGAATGGAGGATTTTCTATCCAACGAGAATCACAAAATCCGTTTGGCAAAATTCCTGCGGACCAGACGATAGAAGAGACTGTCAATAGGGACACAAAAACACCAGGTGGTACGAAAGGGTTTAGTCTCAGATTCAAAGCCCTTAGTCGATACTACATGACAGCAGAGTACCGCAGCACAGCATTACGTCAGATGCGTGACATGGTGCGACAACCAAGTCCTACATTTTCGCACTCAGATCTACATACACCACGAATCCAGAAGGATCATGCTGATACCAAGGCGCTTGTAGATCTGCTCGAGAATGATTGGGTACACCCTATCAGCGGGAAGCAGCCTGAGCTTACAAGCATTTCAACTGGTCGACTGGCTATTCCAGACATAAAGAGCGACTTGACAAGAGCGCATGAGGCTGGTGCTGAAGCATATAAGACTTTCAAGGAGAACCGGCTAGAAGCAACGCCTCCAGTTGAGGCCTTCCACGGCAAAATCTCGAAATTAAAACTTAAAACTTTCTCCAACCTGACGAAAAAGAAACGTGTGACAAAGGCAGATGGCATGGAGATAATCCTTCAGGCTGACAGACAACTATTCGCTCACATGATTCTTGCTGCTGAGAGCCGTCAACTTGATCTCCATGATGTCATAGGACACCCGCTGGGCCCCATTCCATGGTCCTTGGCAACGCCTGATGGGTCTTTGAGAAAAACAAACAAAGCTGCTCTGGCCAAAGCACTGACCAATGATGGCATGGTAGCTGAGAATATCCCTAGACCATCTGCTACCATCATCGATGGAATGAGTTTAGTTCAGCACATGAAAGGGGACAATCAGTCCTTCGCAGAACTTGCAGACAGATGCCTAGCTCTAGCACTTCACGAGGGTGCAAATAGTCAACAAATCGATGTAGTTTTCGACGTGTACCACGACCAATCCATAAAAAACGCCGAGAGATCATATCGAGGAGCAATGGAGGGTCTAGAATTCAAGACTATCAGTCGAGGGCACAAAATTAGGCAATGGCGGAAATTCTTGTGCAGTTCGTCGAACAAAACCTGTTTCATCCAATTTATTGTAGATGAATGAAGAAAGCCAGAGAACCGATGCAAATTGGGAATGAAAATTATGTATGTTACGTGCGAGGAGCGATGCTTTAGGCTTAGCAAGGACCAATGGGAAGAACTTGCTGAAATGAAGTCTACTCAGGAAGAGGCAGACACGCGTATCCTTCTGCATGCAAATAGAGCAGCAGAGAATGGGTGCAAAGCTATCGTGATAACTGCTGAAGACACAGACATTCTGGTACTTTGTATCGGTTTCAGCAATATCATCAGTTCTCCCGTGTATCAGAAGGTTGGAACAAAAACTCGGCAAAAGTACATTGACATTACCAGGATTGCCAACAGCCTTGGCAAAGCTGTCTGCAAGGCATTAATTGGCTTGCACGCCTTTACGGGGTGTGATACGGTCAGTGCCTTTGCTGGAAAGGGGAAGCTGAATGCACTGAAACTTACCAAGATGACTGCGGACTATCAGCAATGCTTTAGCGAGCTTGGACGGTCATGGCAAATGTCCAATGAACTATTTGCAATGCTTGAAGCCTTCACCTGCCATCTCTATGTTCCTAACAGAGCTATTGTTGATGTCAACCAGTGTCGTTATCAGCTCTTCACAGCAAAGAGAGGCAACATGATTTCGGCACAATTGCCACCATGCAGAGATTGCCTGTTTCAGCATGCCAAGCGGGCAAATTACCAAGCAGCAATATGGCGCAGATCCCTTGAATGCGCTCCTGTAGTAATCCCACCAACAGATTGTGGATGGTCTACAGGTGACAGTGGTGACCTTGAGATTCTGTGGATGAATGGTCCACCAGCACCATCAGCCGTTCTGGAGGTCATGAGCTGTAGCTGTGTACGCCACTGTGATGCAACAGACTGTACATGCATCGGAAACGGACTGAAATCCACTAAGATGTGTAAAAACCAGACGTGTGACAACCAAAACGAGGAAGACGAAGCAGACACAGACGTAGATGTAGATGATGAAAGCGACGACGATGGTAGCGGTCAAGGAATGTAAGACTAAGGCAGTGTAAAATGCAATTCAACCTCTCCTGACATTGGCCAGAGACATTAAGGTTGAGTTCTGAAGCTAGACCAAAATTGGTCGTTTTCATGACAACGTCAGTCTATTTGAACTACATGTAGGCCTAGGTAACTCATACAACCTAGCATACTAATACACCTACAGTGATAAATGGACTTGTGATTCTTTATAAAATTGAGAAATGATTTAATATAAAGACATCTAAATAAACGCGTTTTCTCTCATATTATGTAGAAATGCAATTCAAAATGTGATGTTTTTACCATAAAACGAGGCATTTATCTTAAACCTACCATCAAGCTATGGAACTTAAAAACTGCCATGATGCACCAGGATGTGTTTAGCGTTTAAATGGCTCAAGAAAATCTTTTCATTTCTGAGATATGAATTTTTAAAGGTACACTGTCAAAAAACACGTTTTTTGCCCTAAAATGGCCGTTGCCATGGCAATCGACGATTGAAACCCAGCACAAAGCACCTCAGAATGTTTGTACTTTAAATAGCTATTCATTCCAAGTCTCGGATTTGTTTTGTTGTTGCAGATAATTTTTCTAAAATTGAAATTTCAAAAAACGCAATTTTACCCCAAAAATGCCTATTTTCCCATGAAACTACAATAAAGCTACCAATTTGGAGTGGCAATCATACCCATAAAGGTGGCCCGGACAAAGATCTTTCCAAAAAGTACAGTCAACCTTTGCCACCCGAGATGGTAATGAGAAGTTCGTTTTGGGTGATTGGCCCATGGCCTATAACGAGTCGTTTCGCCCCCTGTCCCGTTCGCCCTAGGTCGTTTCGCACCGGGTCGATTCGCTCCCTAGTCTAGGTCGTTTCGCACCGCTTTGAAATGGCTTGTGAGCGAACTGGAATGGCGAGTGTAGTTGAATTGAATGGAAGTGCCTTAGTTTGTAATACGGTCCGATACTGACTCGCCCTTTGATGTATTGGTGACCTGACCATTTCAAGTTATTCTAAGTGATGTTAATTGCTATTAATAATTTAAGAAATTATAGCACTGGAATGACAGGCTTGGTCGAGCTCAACATTACAGTGGTAAAATTGTCAAAAATAGTTTTATCTTGGCCTGCAAATGGGCATTCCCCAAGAACACTACAGAGGCCGGTTTTGCCGGCTTCGTCGTGAAAGGGTTAAAAAGAATTCGACAGACCAACCTACCAACTGACAGACGGAAACAAAAGATGAGTATATTCTATACTAAATAAACTAGTTTTATTGATTTATTTAGTGCGCATGTGCGTACTATAATTTCTCACTGCTAGGTAACCTAAGCATGATGAGTAGGTATGGTTGTAAAATCTTAAGATTCAAGATTCAAGATTATTTATTCAATAATTCCAAGATAAACGAATTCACGAATCATACCAGGTTGTCCACCTAAGGCAGTGCCTATTGTTATGGCGGACACCTTACACACATATACAGGTATATATAAATTAGACAAGACAGTACTTACACAAACAATTATAAATTCAGACATTACATTTACTACTTCCTTATTAACCCTTTGACCCTTGATCCACATAAACAGTTTAAATTTCAAAGAGGAAACATGTCAATTCGCGGGTCAAGAGGAGACTACCCCTCCCCACACCCCCAGCACCCTCCCACACCCACACACCCCACTCCAACCCCCCCCCCCTCCCAGAGTTCACCACCGGTTCAATTATCTTCTCAGTCATTACAGTGGAAAGAAAAACTCCAGGAGTGGGCCTCTCTCACTCCGCGAACCAACATATAATACCATAACAGCAGATTGTGTGTAAGAGTTAGTCACTTGGGTTATTATTATTATTATTATTATTATTATTATTATTATTATTATTATTATTATTTTGCGATACATATGGGTAGTAAATAAAGACAAGACAGTTACGTAACAGACAAGCACAGAACATAGTCAAGTTCAATAATATACATGGATGTCTATGATTATAGATACAACAATAAACATTTATACATTTTTGGGGGAGGGTACTTTTACTTATAATGATGATATACTGTTTACAGGATGCTGGCTAATGGGGAGCATCCTTGGACAAGGGAAGGGGGATGGAGGGGAGGGGTGCTCATTCTCCTGCTCGTCCTGTAGTTTGTTACTATGGTAATTGAAATTATTATTGGATATAATAGCAAGTGGAATCATCTAGTCATAATTCTAGTAGTAGTAGTAGCAATAGTAGTAGATATTAGTATTAAATGATACATTACTAATCCGTCCGTCCACTCATCGATCCGGCCGTTCGTTTGTCCATCTGTCCATCTCAGTTCTGATAAAGCTGCCTAAATTGTAACTATATATGGTAGTGGCTCACTTGTTTAAGTCTTTTGGGACAGTTGATGCGGTGCATAAAGGACTAACTACATTCAGCTTAATTGTTTTCAAAATGTATGGATAATCATGTTTGTGGTAATAATTTTTCTGATCAAATTCAGAGATTGTATGAATTTTACTTATAATTTGAGTAACCTTTCATCAAAGCGTGAGAGTGTGTGCCGACACACGCGCGCGTGTCTGTGCGTGTACGCGATAATTACTCAATTACTCAACAATTCACGCACAATAATTGTAGGCCTACTCTGATCTTGCTAAAAATGCAATGTGTGATGAATGGATGGTCGGATGGATGGAAACTGACGTGCGGGATGCATGGAACAAACACAAGAGTTTTTAATTAAAAACTGTTATGGAAATAAAAGAAACGAGATCATGCAGATTGCATCAAATGAATGATTAAACATGTTGATGGATGGTGGGTGGGTGGATGGATGGATGAAATAGCAGATAAGATGGGTATGATGGATGGATGGGCCCGTGGACTGACGGACTGGCTGATGGATGGATGGACGAAAGGCAATGTAAATGATTTAGTGTAGTTGTAAATGTATGGACTACGCGTTGCGTACAGTATATTTGATGAATAATGAGCAGGGACCGACCTACCCATTTGCCATTTAGCCAAATGCTAGTAAAATTGAAATCTGGCTAATAGAAAGCAGGATTGGCTAAATATTTAAATAATGATTAAAATCATATTATTATACATATTTTCTAAGTAGAGAACCACAAGATTAATTGTGAAGAACTAACAAGTACTTATATTATGTTTTATTGCGACCAAATAAACACTGAAATTCCAATATCTCAGATTAAAAGCACACATATAGGTCAGCTGTTGAATATTTTGAAACTAATTTGCAACAGCTTCCAATGAGACTGGCACCAGTCTAAGCGCATTTCAATATGACCTTGGTCATTGCGCATGCGCTGAGGCATTCACTGGCTAATAACAAATCACTTTCAATTTTTATGTTTATACAAAACAAAGATTCTCAAATCATTCCCACGCGGGGTAAGTATGTTTTAGTGGTTAAAGCTACAGACAATCCCACTAAAGGGGTCTGTGGGCGTTGTTATTACACCACAAACAACATTACCATTCAATCACTACATGCTAAACCTGTAGATTTGGTTAGTGCCCCACTTAAAAACCATCTGGTGGGTGGAGATTTGAGAACCTTAAAAGAAAGTTAAAAATAGATCAGTAACCAGGGATTTTATTAAATCAACAAGACATAATAGAGCAACTAATCAGTTCACACTGTGACTATCAACCAAACAAAACTGAACTCGGTAAACTAAATAACACAATACCATCTCATTGATTGTCATACAGACAATCATCCTCAATGAAAATCGAGATAGCTTTGGAAAATGATTGCTTGTTTAGTTAAAATGGTTATATTTCTAAAGAATGAGGCCGCTGGACTCGTAAATGAGGCTCTACTAGCTTACATAAAATATATATACTTCTAAAGAGGAAGGCCGCCGGACAAAGGTTGCCTCAGATTTCCATCCAGAAACCATGACTTCAATTATGAATGAAACGGCGAACAAAACAAATGAGGTTGCTATTCCATGCAGCTTTCAATGACAAGAAATTTGACAATCTATGATCTATCATCAGATGATGCTAGATCGAGGCATCTTTAAAACGTAATGAAAATCCAACAAGTAGCCGAAACCAAGAGGCTGGACAGGCTGCCTCATTTGCGAAAGAAAACCAAGCATGGGAAAAAATGGTTTTTAAATCGGAACAAGATTAATTGTAAAATGTCAAATGTTCAGGCCAGGCACCAGAGCAGACAAAAAAAAATACTGATATTGAAAGAATGGGCTGGATGAAGACTTGATTGAAATTTGATAAAAATTCTCTCCTCTGATGGAGTTAGTCCCTTACCAGCCGCTTAAAATCTACCATCCTCTGCGGAAGGAGAATGCTGCAATGATCTCGCAAACTCAAGAATACTGCATCTAAAAAGACTGAAAAAAGAGTCAAGGATTCAAATAAACTGAAACAAGAGCAGGGTTCGAAATAACCGTTTGCCCGATTGCCTGGGGCAACCGAAATTTCAAACGGGCAACTATACATTTGCTATTGTCGGCACATTGGGCAACCACAAGAAATAGAGAATTAATTAGTAATAATTAATTCAGTTTGCATTCCATGCTGTTTGCATTGTGCGATAGCCTCATAATTTCCTTTAAACATGTAAAATCGGCCACGGAAACATCAAAATTTGTTCTCTAAAACCGGGACGGATGTGATTGAGAATAGAATCTCAAACGGGTACCCGTCTATGTGTATTTGGAATGCCATCCCCGATGGGCTCACCACTCCTTCAGCGAGATAAATGAAAACATCTGTACAATTCGAGGGCTGAATATTGCCGAGCACACATAAATAGCTGTTTACTAATTGTAGTGACGACTGTAGCCATCATGTATCACAGATCGTCAGTCTGGTCGGTACACTATAAAAATCACGCTAAATAATAACAAGAACTCTGAAGCGTACAATTTCTCCTTCGATCAATACTCACCATTCTGTTACCTCTGATATACAGCTGGCCTTGACAGCGGCTCTAGGACTATAGACTTAGAAAGCTTTACCGACTCCTGGGAACCGGGTACTCGGCTCCCAACTGCCGAGTACCAGTTTACCATAGAGCTCATTCTTGTTTGCATAGCAACAAGAGCAATACATGCTTTCTGCAGGGAGAAGATTTTAGTGTCTTTTTTTAAAGAAATCTAAGTCTTTGTCTGTGAAGTGATAGTTTGTGCGTTCTTGAAGGATTTAACTGGATACTATGGAGAATACCGCCGATGAAAACCAGGTTGTATCATTCTTTATTATCCATAGTTAAAAGACTTAGGTCTCTAAATTTCGCTGTGTCGCATGTCCTGATTTCTGACCCCAGAGAATCTGGGACGTGTGCTAACAACGATATATGCCAGACGATCGCCTTCTTTAAACCCCAACAGGCAATCGGCAGATATGAAAATAGGTGTTTGCTACGGTATTTCTAACACGAATATCGGCTGACGTCGTTCTCCGTAGGATCCGAGCGGGTGACGTCACACCCGGTCGATTGGATGTTTATGTGAAGAAAAAATTTTCATTAATTCGCGCATCTCGTTCTGGGTGCTGCGTACTAAAAATGGTACCGGAAACTTTAGAATGTTCAAGTTTACGTGCGATCACGATCGGTTTGCAATGATCGGTGGTTTCAAAATTCTTGAGTAGATGCGTGGTCTGCGGTTTTACCGTGTGATACAGCAGTTTGTTATACATTTTGTTGTTTTCTTCACATATCGTTTGGCTTTCGTTAGGGAGTATAATTTATATTGATTGGTAAATATACCCCGAATGCTATGCGATATGATTCCTGGAGCCGTTACACATCCTGGAGGATCTAATATGGGTGTGTTTTATGCCCGCTTCGTTCTTGTCGTCATAATCAATGCGATCTTTGTTGTAACGTGGCGGGGTGGGGTGCGGGAGGGATACGGTTAATTTATGAGTCAAATTATTTGAAAATTAATTGTCTGCCTTCCATCAGGGTCTCGTTCCGCTTGTAATTGTAGGTTTGTGCTTATTTTATAGGCCAAGCCAACCCCGCCATCATGTGACGAGTGCCATAAATTTGTACGAGTCGTATTCAAGGACCATGTCTGTTTTAGGGGTTCGCCACAAAGGAAAATGCTCAAATCATGACATATGTCTCGCCGATTCCAGATCCAAATGCCGTCGATACAGACGCTCTGGCGATAAGCTGGAGAGGGATGCACGCTTACGCGTACCCACCCACCATTCTTCTACCTAAGGTATTGGCGAAGGTCAGTGAGGAACCGTGTCTGGTCCTGCTAATAGCGCCGTATTGGCTGAGCAGCGCGTGGTTCACGGATCTTCTAGATCCTGTTGGTGGAAAATCCTGTGCAGTTGCCCGAGATTCCGAACATAATCTCCCAGGCCAAGGAACGCTTCCTACACGAGCGTCCCGAAATGTTCAAATTGACTGCGTAGATGTTATCAAACGACGTTCCACGTCGGAAGGTTTTTCTCGACAGGCTGCTGATTTCATCGCGGCTGCGAGAAGGGTGTCAACCTTCAAGTCATATAACAACAAGGTTAACAGATTTGCAGACTGCTGTGAACAAAAGGGTATTGATACCTTTCAATCCAATATTCAGCAAATAGCAGACTTTCATTGTGAGCTATTCTTTTCAGGACTAGCTCCCGTCACAGTTGCTGGATACAAGTCAGCTTTGGCATCAGTTATCCCTTGTCTAGCCAACAGGGATAGTCCAGAGGTGGCCCAGTTAAATGTGATGTTGAAGGGAATGAGCAATCTCCGACCGAGACAACCGGTAGTCATTCCAGCCTGGAGTCTATCTTTAGTGCTTAATGTACTGGTCAAGCACCCTTTCGAACCGTTGCATTCGGCTAGTCTAAAGCATTTGACTCTAAAGGCGGTCTTTCTATTGGCAGCTTCCTCAGCTAGAAGGCGCAGTGAGATCCATGCGCTTTCGGCAGAGAGGGACCGATTTATTGTTTCTGGAGAAGGTCTGCGTCTTCTGCCAAGAGCAGAGTTTATGTCAAAGAACCAATCTTTGAGATATCCCGGCAAACCGATCATTATACCGAAGTTAACTAGGTTTGATCGTGATGCCAGTGTCTGGTGCCCGGTCCGTGCTTTGACTAAGTACAAGAAACAGACTGACTCGTTACGGTCGAACGATAGACATCTGTAGATCTGCCATAAAAAGCCTTATGGCGCCGCATCCATGGATACTATCTCTCCTTGGGTGGTCGAATGCATTCAGACTACTCACGAGATGGCGACTGGGCACCAGATGCAAGGCGTAAGGGCACACGATGTCAGAGGAATAGCCGCCTCGACCGCCCTTTACAATGGTGTTCCGTTAGAGGACATCATGGCCGTTGCACAATGGCACTGTGAGTCCTCATTTACGGATTACTATATGAGGGATGTGTCAGACTCAGCCAATCCACTCGCTTTAGCTGTTTTGAAACGATAGTTAGTGACCACACTGCACTTCACCCTTTTTTTTCACTTAAATGGTAAGAAAAGAACCTAAAGCAGGCATGGTCAAGCGAGAGGATGACAACCAGATTGTGTCACTGATGGCCGAACCAGTGAATGGTTGGAGGCGGTATGTCTGGAGTCCAATTATCATAAGGTAATTCAATAGTGAGAGTTTTTTGTAATATGGATGTGTATCATGTTCATTCATCTTATATATTCATGCTCATTCCCAGGCTAATACATGGAAAATGCAGGGAGCAGTTAACCCTCTTGGCATATTTCTGTTTCAGGCGAGATACATGTTCGTGAGTTCTCTCCCTTTTCGTAGGAGGAAAAAGGGGGGGGGGGCGGTGATGCGAATGTGATTTGGTTCCGTAAACTTGACGGTCCTTTTAGGTCTCCGTTAGTCAAGTTTGAAGTCTAAAATCTTTCTCCAAAGGGCAAAATTAGCATTTATGGCTTGCCCCTTCCCACCAGGTTACTGATCAAATCTGGTGTATATCAGAAGTAACAGAATGGTGAGTATTGATCGAAGGAGAATGAAGGAAATGTCAATTTCCCTTTCTCCGAGATCTAACAATACTCACCATTCTGTTACGGACCCAGCCTCCCAGCCCCACGGAGGCAAGCCATAGTTTTCTCTTGTTTGGTGGCTATGCAAACAAGAATGAGCTCTATGGTAAACGGGTACTCGGCAGTTGGGAGCCGAGTGCCCGGTTCCCAGGAGTCGGTAAAGCTTTCTAAGTCTATAATCCTAGAGCCGCTGTCAAGGCCAGCTGTATATCAGAAGTAACAGAATGGTGAGTATTGTTAGATCTCGGAGAAAGGGAAATTGACATTTCCTTCAGTCTCGCCTGTAAAGGCATGGATAGTGTTGATTGGCAAAGCAAACTTGGCATGGTTTGTAATACATATATTCAGTAATGCACTAACAAACAAGTGTAACCAATCAAACATGGACATTTTTTACCAAACTGCGGATAGTCTGATCTTGAAATTTTTTCAAAATGAAACTATTAATGATGCAGATCGTACTTCTTGCACAGTATATAACTCTGCTGTAAAATTTTGTTGATATCTGGTGAGTCATTGTTGAAAAAATGGCCAAGTTCAAAACCATGAAAAAAATAGCTAAAATGATCCAAAATTAAATCTATTGTTTGCAGATCAGATCTCTGCATAGCATAGATCACTTATGTAAAGTTTCACTGCGATCGGTTGAGCAAGTGTTGAAAAATAAGTTGATTAAAAAATGTTAACGAAAACTGCGCTGGCAAAATACATGAAATAGGTCAGTCGAAAACCGTGAAAAAAATAGTTAAAATGCCCCAAAATTAAATCTTGTTATTTAGATCACATCCCTTGTATAGTATAGATCACTTCTGTAAAGTTTCATTGAAATCGGATGAGCCAGTGTTAAAAAATAAGTTTGACCCCTGGCCACTGCCCTCAGATTGAGTCAAGAACAAACAAATTTGTTGTACTGTAGTCTACTAACTGCCACTGGGGGTGATATCAAAATTCCAATGTGCCATGCACATCCCTGGCCATATGTGTAATCATACCGAAAGTTTCGAGTTTCTATCTGAAATGCTCTAGGAGTTGCATTGCAATAGACTGCTGCCCCCCCCCCCCCACCCTCAGTTTGACCCAAGATCAAAATATTCCCTGTATTGTAGTCTACTCATGATTGTCTTGAAAATGATATGCGACATGACAAGCTTTGGGAAATTTTTGTCTTTTACCCCACATTTCCCACCCTCAGGGCCGTACTCCTCGGGTTATGACAAAATTTCTCAAAAGTGTCATGCACATCCCTGGCCATATGTGCAATCATCCCCAAGGTTTCAAGTTTCTATCTGAAATGGTCTTGGCGTTACGTTACAATTGATAATTACTGGCCAAAACACATTAAAAAAGTCGAAGTCCAAAACCGTGAAAAAATAGTTAAAATGTCCCGAAATTAAATCTATTGATATGTAGATCACAGCCCTGTATAGTATAGATCACTTCTGTAAAGTTTCATTGAGATCAGATGAGCCAGTGTTAAAATATATCTTGATTAAACAACCTTAACGAAAACTGCACAAATGATGGCCGCTGCCAACACCGCCGCCGGAATGAGTAATCCCCAGGTCTCACTTCTGCTTCGCAGGCGAGACAAAAATCAATTTCGAGTCCAAACTATGCTCAATCGAGTGCTCGTTTTATTCGTGAGATAAATGGGATTTCCCTGTGAATCTTTATCGGAATTTGACAAATTGTACAATTTACTGATGCACTCCCCGCCGGATTTAAGCCATCTACATCCCTAAAACAGTGTTAAATGACGAACATAGAATGTTTTGAGATAACTTTCTCACAAATACTGTCATTATTAGTCATTTCACGGCATTAGGTGATTGAAATGGGTAGAATTTAGACAAGATGGCGGATCGCATTTTGCAATTATTCCCTAGAGGGGGGTAATTGAATTGTACCTATTGACAAATGTATAGGGCTACAGTAAAACGGTTGTCTGCTTCAATAACCGTGAAATAATAATAAAATCTGTCCTTTTCAAATTCAAACACTATAATGAGTTTACTTCGATTTGGTTGCCTTCAGTCTAGTTTCTGAATAATTCTGACTTCTGAGTATCTCTAGAGTCTAGTCTATAATTTACAGTGCACACATTGACCCTTTCAACAACAAGTCTCTGAAAGAGTAAACTCTTTGCAATAGGATTGCACGATTTTTCGATTTAATCGTGAAGTTCGATTTATTTTTAGAATCACGATTTTTACGATGTAGTTGAGGAAAAAACGGAAAATCGTCAAAAATTTCATGTTATTTTAAAATCTGAAGTGTGTACTTTTCCGTCGCATTTTATCAGTACGTTAATACAATTAAAATCGATTCACGCCTGTATTCCTTGTGTTTATATCCCGCCGTACTAATCACAACACAAAGCGCTACAATAAACAAGTTAACAATAGCGAGGTAACACCTTTGTCATTGAGAAAACCAGCTAGTTACTCCATCGAATCGCCATATAATTTTCTTTCTTTCGCTGCAGACCCTAGGTCTGTCGTGAAATGCCAAGTATATATACTTAGTTGCAGAGTGTTAGGCAATCAGTGAGCATAATTCTTTTTAATTCTGGTTAGCAATTTCAGGCGGTGTAATAATTTTTCCTTTTTGATTCGGTTGTCGTGTCAAATTAAAGAAAATAAAGAAACAGCATTCCAGATTGTTTGATTTTGAACTGTGCGTTCTGTTGATTACTCTTAAATGCAAATCGTACATTCTGAAAGCAACTATAAACTGCACGAAAGGACGAGTTTACGCCGTTACACTCGTACCTACTCAAAGCTAAAGTCTTAAAGATGTTGTGAGGACTAGATACTCGATCGCTCTGATTAACTTGACAATCATAATAGAGATTCTCATTTACTAGAAGAACAAAATGCTTTTTAAATTTTTGTAATCGACCCCGCCAAAGCTGAGATAAGCATATAGCAACCACCTTGACAACCAAACATTTTTAGCTATCGCGCTTAGAGTTGTGACGTCACACCGGGATGACACCAATTCCTGTTAGTCTAGATTATTATCTCGGGGAGCATAGCTAGGCTCTCTACTGCTGCGCGTATTAGGCACCTATGCACCTATTCTTTGACAATTCATTGTTCACACAGGGACACTACATTGTTCGAGATGCACAAAGGTTCAATAATATCGAAGTTGATGATATTTTTTGTCGATTAAACTTAAAGGACAGACCTCAAGGTGCCTGACATCACAATTCTAATGTATATCGTATAGGCCTGTTAGAGGTGACAGTAACATCGGATTTCGTGTACGTGAATTAGGCTATATTTAATCAAACCCACCCACACACTTCTTGGAATACAATTCTACAAATGCATATATATCTTATCCTTCTGGATTGACTGCAGAGATTTTGCATAGATGATAGGCATGCATGTACACAAATGTACAACTTTTTAAATGATGGTTAAGTAGGCCTACACCGCTCAGTGCACGTACGATTGCAATTTACCATTGTGGAGGCTTATGAATAAATTTATGATTGCAATATAGCATTTACTCCAGTTATGTGTTTAAAATTAACTAAAATGTCGGGTAAATATAAATTTAATCTAAACTAATCTATTTGTGTGTAGTCTACATTGACATATTATTGACAGTACACGGTTTATTTACAATTTAGCAGTGGTCGAGGCGCGTAGCGAGGCTTTCACTGCCGTCCGCACGCTTATAGTACAACTTAAATAACATATACTGTTGAATATTTTGAACATAATTGGGTTGGATTTCAACCCAAATTGTGTTAAAAATATTCAACATAATGTGTCTTGTATCGTGTTCATATGGTTCTAACTAACATATTTTTGTTTTTGCTTTGGAAGCATTTAAAATTATTTATGAGCTGCACTGTAAGTAAAGCCATCGTCAACCTCTCCCACCCACCTCGATCATCACACTCACATCCATCCATCCCAGATATTACATAGTACATCCAGTCCTTTCAAGAATGGTAATGGATCCGCAATTAAGCCTACTAGACTACAGAGTATTTGTCACATGCATTGAAATATTGCCGATTTTCAGCATTGCCCATGGTTTACCGTAGTTATAGGCCTATTATTATGCGACTATAGCCATCCATGAAACCATTTAAAATGAATAAATATCAATAAATAAAGACTTACCTTCAACCTGACATAATTTATGTTATGGTAGGTGAAGTCTATCCTGTTAAACGCACGTTTTAAAATATGTTACCTTTGTACTACAGACAGAGAAATATTGGCCCAGCTCACAGCGCCGTTCCCGGTGTGACGTCACAGCGAGTGGTGGTGTGATTCAGATTGAGGCGTCATTTAATCTCGTTATTTGGGCTGCCTAACATATTTCTTGCACTCCAAAACGACGCTATTGTGTTTTAATAGTGTAGTAGACCATAAAATTAATTGAAACTCGTTATCGACCGCAAGTCCTCACAAGACCTTTAAGTATGTGGATTGCGCAGTATCTTCCTGGGTACTAGCTCATTAGCATATTAGTGTCTTTCCGTTACTCAGGTAATGACCTAAACTCGTCCTACAAAGGGAGGCTATAAGCGGAAGCTGGTACATCGTGTAATTTTTATTTTTTTTCTCGGCGACATTTTATCTCAAATTTTGATGAAATAAATAATGTTTATTAAACTATACGCACTATTTAAGCGGTCCCAATTAATCATTTCACTCCCACGATGATGGATATAATGCATACATTAAACATAGACGTAGGATGGTAAGAATTCGTCGCATGAAAATGTGTTCTAATTTTGTGATGTTTTTGTATGATTTATTTCAACGTTTTCTAGAAACAAGTCACGTTACCCCGGTTTATACTTTTGGGAATTTTGACCCACGATTTAATCGAAAATCGCGATTTTTTTTATAAAATCGATTGCGATGTTTCAAAGCAAAAATTGCGCAAGCCTACTTTGCAATGAATCATCTATCAAATATTTTGCAAGTAATATGACTGGAAAGCATTTCTGCCTTCTGTTGATATGACATCCAGTCAGATTAACTTCAAATTGTTCAACAAAAATAGCATAGTACTATACATTGAAAAGGATCTCTTTTCAGTGATTTGTCATGGAGAGGGTTAAAAAATACTAATTCTCCAAAGTTAATGCAGCATTGCTGTTTCTGAGTAATCATGATGTTGTTTCTGGATACATTACCGTTAACATGTTAAAAAATAATACTCAAGACATTTTCTTTGTCGTTTTTATTGATAATATTTAAGGGCAACCTTGATCTGTGGTGGGCAACCTGAAAATGGGTGAAATGGCGTTACAGGTTGCCCTGGGAGGAACTAGATTTTTTCATTTATTTCTACCCCTGAAGAGGATCAAAATGCTAGCCTGTCAAAACTTGAATAACTATTGCTAGATTACAGGAAGAAAATGGATTGGCAAATGACGGACTAAAACCACCAAAACCATGGATAAAACAACTAAATCGACCCTTGTAAACACGGCCGGAAGCCTCTGTTCAGGAACAAAAGAGATTCCTAAGATCTGAGATAAAGTGGCTTCAGATCAAAATTTTCCAGATGCAATGGATGAAGAACTCTGGATTTAAATGAAGATAATTCCCCTTGACCTGTGCCAACATGGTACAACAGACTGGGAGAAGACTTAGGAAAATTACCAAAAGATCAATCAAGTCCACCCGATACAAGCAACCTAGAGAAGAATCAGATTCCAGTATTCTATATATAACATTGAAGTTGTCGATCGACACTGATTCTGTAGGAAAGCCATTAACGAGAGAAGTCAGACCTGATTGAAAATATTCTCTCTTTTAGAGAATTTAACAAATGAATTAGAACCCTCAAGACAGCCAACATCTCTTGTGCATTGATGTGGGCCGACGCTTCCTTCTGAGAACAAAGACTAGATACTGAAAGGAAATTCCACACTTGCTCCCACCCCTTCTGGGAGGCATCTTAAGAAAATAAATGACACGGGGGGGGGGATGACGTTTTCTAAAAAACAGGCGCCATTCAAAGGGGAGACTGGACCTGTCAGAAAGCTAGTAACACAAGCAGAGGATTCCAGATAGGATTGAGAGACTAGGGAATTTATCAATTACTCCTACAGGGTCATAAAATACCACTAGAAAGGACTTCTTATCCTAGAAGATCCAAGGATAACAAATTCAGACCTGAACCCAAGACTCAGAACTCTCAAAATAAACCTGACCATTATCATGAAAATCGTACACAGGAAACCCTTAACACATGAGATTGATAACATGCGAAAGTCTGATGGAAAGATTATGCCCTAAACCATGGCTAACCTTGAGCAGAAAACCGGACTTGACTTATGAGAAGTATTGTGGCCAAGTCAGAATCTAAGAATGAGAAGTGCTTGGAATGAAGGCATCTGTAAATGAAGTGACTATTCTTGAGACAAATAGACGTCCAAGTAAAAGGTAAATGAATTGACTGATGATGAAGTATTCCTGCTGTAGATAAAAACTAGGCACAGAAATAAGAAGGAAGCTGATGACATATCAGAAGGCATTGGCCGAAATAGCCAAACATGACCATGGTAAACAAACCTTAAGAAATACAAAAAGTGTGAATGAAAATGCAAAACAAGGTCTTTCCAAACAAATAAAATCTTCCACATACCAGGATCTAGAGATAAGATGAACAGGGAAAATATACCATCTTGAACTAGGGGTGAGAAAGAGAAACCAACTTGGCCCTGGGGATATTAAAATGGGGTGCCAACCGTTCGATATCATTTGAAAAAGAAGATAGGAGAGAACTCTGGATCTATATTCCCCTGTAAAACCTCTTCTACAGACAGCTACTTTACCCTAGATTTTAACTCCTCCTTTAGAAAGACATAAATGGAAATGAATTTCTGAAATCGTCCAACTTAAATATGCAAGACCCTTGGGATCAGATTAAAATTTCCCCCCCCCCCTCTTTATAATAGATCCTGGAATTAAAAAAGTGAAGACTATTATAGGATCCAGAATAATCTTACCTGAAATAGATGCCAGAACTGTAAATTAAAATATTATAGCGTTTGAGCTAGAACTCCCATTCCAACGAGAGGGCATAATTTAGAAGATGGATTTAACATAGCATGTATTGCTATGCAAATTAAAATAGTATATTTTTTCCACAAAAAACATCTAGCAATTAATACTAAAGTAATATTGCATAGCAGATACAGCTTTGCATGATGCAGAATATATAGCAACTGCCAAATTGTGTGCTTATCAAATTCAGATGCAATACTAGATAAATTATGCCCTGGACAAGAAATACCTTTCTATGAATTTTAGGCTTAGGATACAGATCAGTATCCCCCCTCCCCCCCCCCCCCACAACACACCTTGCTGAAGGGAGTGAACTAAAAGGATGAAATAATTAAATTAAATAAAACCCGACTTAAAGAGATCCGCTACGAGAACACCCACACTTTAACGAGGATACTAAATATAATACATAATGGAAGGTACCTACTAGAATCAGGCTTGGAAACAATCTATTTAAAGCTACTAAAGAGATTAACCTCTGAAGGTACATAGTCTCAACAAAAAATTTGAAAAGAAAATCGAGACTCAAGAGAGCTCCGGTACAGAAAGACTACTGAAACCATCTACTGATAACTGTCATGAAGGGACTGATTATGACAAAGTGGCCAATTGAAGAATAAAGCTATAAAATAAACATGCCATAAAGACAAGGCTCGATACAATAAACCCTGAACTATGGCAAAAATCATGATTTTAAAAAAAGAGAGGGGATAAAATAGGATAAATCAAGACTCAATTATAACTAAGATCTAAGGTAAAACCAGAAAGATATGAAAAGTTAGTAAGATATCATGAATGAAATGAAAACGCGAACAAAGATGGGCAATGACGAATAAAAAATACTGACATCAGAACCGGGGTCAAATACTTTCAAAAGTATTTAAATGCAAATACTTCACATTGGTTAAAATGCAAATACTTTTCTAAAACGATTCCAAATACTTTCAAATGCTTTTCATTACTGAAATAGCCATATCAGATATAACTCTCATGGTTTCTGAGAGAAAATGGGCTAAAGAGTTGTACGGTACACTGTAATATCTAACATGTACCAGGCAGCAGCATCTTCAGTTAAATTGATTTCCAACTGTTCAAAAGTTACATATACCCATATAGGATTTGCAAATTGAAGAAAGTGGTCTTTATACCAGATAGTCCTCTTATGATTATAACATAGAATTAAGCACTAACTCAGAAGAAACGTAGTATTTTGGATGAGGTACAAGTGGAACATTGTCAGTTTTACTGAAAATAAACCCTCCTATTCAGTGTCTAATCTAAGTGTCTTTATATAGTTCTTGCAAAATCATAAGTTTCTTCCAGGTAAACTGTGACTGTCATATTATTTTCTCAGATTTTGAAGTTAGCCTACCTGAGGCTCACTCCACGCAAATTGTTTTCAAAATATTTAACACAAGGGACTTTAAGGCAGATGATCTCTTAGGATAGGATAGCTGTTGAGATTTTTGAAAATAATTTGATTGGAAGTGTTTGCTGTGTTAGCCAGTCAGATGTACTGGATATTATAAACAGCTAGTCAATAAAGCAGTTTTGACAGCAACTTTTAGACACATTTTAAGAGCTCAGATCTCTTTAATTTGAAAATGATTGCACTGAAAGTCGTTTCTTAATTAGGAATAAATACCTTTCAGTCAACTTGTTTTCAAATGGACATTCTTTATGATAAATATTCTACATCACTGATTGATTTGTTCCATTAAATGGTTAAAGTTAAGTTATGAAATGTGTAAGAGGTATGACATGTTTAACCTTCAGTAATCTAAATCAGACAGTCCTCTCAGCATCCTATAACAAAAGACAAGCTTTGATGCTTTCTCTACTCCTAGTCTGTTCCGGATATTTGTATGTATGTAACTGAAATTGCTAAAGATTCTTTCAATGGATGCTGATGAGGCTGGCGCATCCATCAATTGAAGGGCCATGTCTATAAAATCTGCAGACACACCTAGAGGTTTCAGACCTTTCCACCATGTCAGTGGAGGTACCTGGACAGCAGCATCAGAGAAATAAGATACAGGAGATGGCATGCTCTTGGCTTGGTAAGAGATCAATGTCGCTATGAAATTTGGATCTTTACTTATAACCCATTTGTTTACGATTTCAAGCTGATCTGGTGTGAGCAGCTCTCCTTGGTACTTTGGGTGTAGCGTGTATGCCAGGAGGTGCTCTGGCAAGACTGCCTTGTGAAAACGAGCAGATACATGCTTTTTATGTGGTTCAAGCAAAGTGTTGTTCTTAAGGTTAATCCAAACATTACATGCATCAGCCAGTGTTGCCGAGTCACCCTGACAAATATCAATCGCATGGGAAATAGGTCTTAGCTGCTCTGCTAAGTCTCTGGCATTCTTAAATAGGTTATAATCCATAATCTTTCTAATAATAGCACTCTCTAACTCTCCCTCGTGGTCCTGGACAATTTTCATGAAGTGTGGGCTATTATGAATGAAAGAGTCTATACACATTAGTTGACTCTTCCACGTTGTGTCACAAGGAAGCTGCGGCTTCATACTGCCAGGGCAATCGGAGAGCCAGGATAATGGTTTGTGGTGATTCCTAAAATATTTCTGAATTTCAACTATATGTTTAATTAGTGAATCTGGTGTTATATCTTGTCCTAACAAGTTCAACCAGTGTGCTGAACAGCCATATACAACTAAATCATTATCCTCTGCCTTTAAATTGTCACGCAACTTTTCCATGTTTTTCGCATTATCTGTAACTATCGTCCTGACTGTGCAGTTATATTTCTGCTTAGCATGCTTAATTGTCTCCTGGCATTTAACCGTACAGTTTTCAGCACTTTTAGTCATCGAACCAGTGTTATAACTATGTAGAAAGAAACTCTTTCCTTCAACTTGCAAACACGATGCTATAATTGGCTCATTGTGCACATTGCTCCAACCATCCTCTACTAAGGTTGCCGTCTTGCCATTCAAAATCGCCTTCATATCTTCTGTCACCTGATCGTGGACTGTATCCAACCGTGTGCCACCGATTTGCTTACGGGAAGGTGGTTTATATCCAGGGCGTAGTAATTGAACAACCTTTATAAACTGAGGATGCTCAACAAGTGAAAATGGGAGGTTGCATGCATAAAACAGCCTTGCAATTTCTACGTCGATTGCCGATTTCATCGAAGAGCTGGTGGAGATGCAGTGACGACTAAGGTCTGGTTGAACTGAAACTGCTTGACGCTTCATTGGTGGCGACAATGGCGAATCTTCTCTGGCATGCTTTGTGGGTGCTGGCGCAACTCGTTTCTGAAATAAGAAATACATGTACATGTATATATTGTAAAGCAAAGTCAAATTCACTGCACATGTGTGTTTATTTTTATATCCTATAATTACTGTATTTATCCTATAAAAGTGTGAATAAGAAATATTCTGTTGAATATTTTGAAATTAATTTGAGTGGAAGCTGTTGTTGCCAAAGGCAGCAAGAGCTTACAGTCAAATTATTTTCCAAATATTCAACATATTTCTTGCATGTTTGATTTGAAAGGAAAATAATGGGATTAATGGTATTAATGGATGAAAGGGTTAAACTACCCTTCCCTCTGTTTAAACTTGCCTTAGGCAGCAGCACCTTCAGGTTAACTTATTTTCAAAACATTCAACATATTTATGGTTCAGTCCATTTACATGTAGCGTAGAGTAATTTCAGCGGTGAAAGGGTTAGCTGTACTTGGATTAGTTAACTATAATAGCAATTAAAGGCTCATTCACTTGTAGGTGTTACAACATAACATCTACTGAAGTGACTGCTGGTCATGCAGGTTATCTGAACTTAGATCTGATTCCCCACACAGAGCCTATTGTTAATACCTCCAGCCATCTTCAACACTCAAAGGCATAGATATCATGGTTGAATAATTACAGCCTGTAGTTAACTCTTTCAATAATAATGAATGACCAGAAATGGCAAATTCCTTACAAGTTAACAGATTTTCTGTTGAATATTTAGACGGAATTCCGTGTAGTAATACTCTTAAATGACAGAAGAGGGTGCTTCGAATGGCTATCCTCGCGCCAAACAAATCGGGTCGAATGGCTCGCATTGAATAACTATGGTGGCTGATTAGGGGCATCGCCAGCACCTAAGTGTCAAGGACACCAGAAGTTATTTGGGCACTTGCTCATATTATAGACGATACATAAAAGGCTGTGCTCATGTAGCAAAACCTCTACATAGACTGACAGAAAAAGATGTCCCATTCCAGTGGACAGACGAATACAATATAGCATTTGATACTCTGAAAGAGCGGCTTATCAATGCACCCATCCTAGGATACCCTTTTTTGAACGATCCTTTTACCCTAGATACAGATGCTAGTGGTGTTGGTATTGGAGCGGTGCTCTCCCAGAAACAAGGTGACCAGGAATGTGTCATTGCATATTTTAGTAAGGCTCTGTCTAAGTCGGAAAGACAGTACTGTGTCACTCGGCGAGAATTTCTCGACATCTGGGGGTAACAAAGTTGGTTGCCAGAATAAAACAAAGGTTTTATTGGGTAGGTTTTGGAGATGCTGCTTGTTCTTGATGTCGGGGCTGTCCAACATGTCAGTCACGTAGAAGACCTCAGAGGAATATTAAAGGGCCACTACAACAGAGTTTTGTAGGTGGATCATTGGAGCGTATAGCGCTTGATATCCTGGGGCCATTGCCAGAATCAAATCAGGGTAACAAATACATATTGGTCATTGCTGATTATTTTACAAAGTGGACTGAGGCATTTGCCAGATCAGAGAGCGTCCACAGTTGCAAATATTCTGCTAAATGAATTTATTTGTAGATTCGGAATACCAGATCAGATACATACTGATCACGGCCGACATTTCAAGAACTATGTAGTGTTCTTGGTATACACAAGACCAGAACCACTCCCTTCCATCCTCAGAGTGACGGACTTGTTGAACGATTTAATCGTACATTAGAAGACATGCTGAGCAAGGTTGTTGATGAAAAACAACGAGATTGGGATGCACACATTCAGATGCTCATGTTAGCATATCGTTCAGCACGTCATGAAAGTACAGGCGTGTCGCCTAGTATGATGATGTTGGGGAGAGAAATTAAACTACCAATAGACATGGTTTTTGGTCAGGTGCTTAAAGAACCTATTGACTCAACCGAGTATTATGAATTGGCACTTCGAGACCGTCTCTATGATGTCCATAGATTTGCAAGAAAGCCAATGTTAGAGGTCGGTAAGCGCCAAAAGAGAAACTATGATAATAAAAGTTATCAATTCAAATACAAACGTGGTGATGCTGTTTTGGTTAGTGTTTGTCAGAGGAAGAAAGGCTTGTCTAAAAAGCTACAACATCATTGGAGTGGACCTTGCTTGGTGGTTGCAAAATTATCAGACTTAGTTTATACTGTTCATAGGTCGGTTCATTCAAAAACTCAGACAGTACACCATAATAGATTGAAACCATATGTTGGAAGCATTGAAAACTGGTTCAAGGGAGAGAAGTCACATCGGCCATCTGTGTCAGATTTGCCAAATCATAAGAAACAGTTATCAGAAGCCTCTGGCAGTTATAATACAGAGCAGTCTGTTTCTGAGTTGGCATCCACAATGGATGAATGGGCAGATGTTACAATAGGAAACTCCAAATTCATTATCTTGCCGTAATGGTCAGAATGCCCGCAAGAAACGGTTGCCAGTATGGCATCAAGACTACAAAATGTAGTATAATCATCCAGCTTCCATGTAGTGAGAATGGTTAACCTGAAAAACAACAACGGTACAAATTACAAATATGTATATATTATGCATTCCATAATATCTTGGTGTGACTCATAGCATGAACCTGACTGCTGAACATGAGAGTGAATGTGATGATGTCAGCAAACATGAGGCAATTACAGTGTCAAAGTATTTAACTATTATTACTTTGCAAAAACTCAATTTCAAGTACTATCAATGAGTATTCTAACAAGCTCAATTTCAGTTGAGGTCAATGACAAAAATGGCTTACAGAAATGTGATTGATCGGAATCAATTACAATGGTTAATTGCCTCATGTCAAGAGTATAGCTGTATCTTACCTTCTATGGCTGATGACAACTGAAATTTATGTTCCTTTTTCTCTGATTGCTTTCGCAGAGACCGAAATATCCAGTGCAGGAATACCGTCCATGTTTATGGACCTGTTTCATGTGTGGAGCAGAATTTCAAACAAAGACAATGTTGACATGTCACCGCCGTGATCACCATGGGCCACAGCTACAGTGCCCGCACTGTTCTTTCTTAGCACCGCGTTCCCGTGGGTACATGATGCGGAATCACCAAGCCACATGCCACGGGAAGCACGAGCAGCACAAATACCGGTAGCGGCGGAGGTCGTAGTGCAGCCCCCTCCACCTAGAATCATCACGATTCCGTGCAGAACTGTTGGCATCAGCATGCCGAGAACGTTGTTCGAAATTAACATTAGTCCGCCAGGGTTGCCGAAGAAAGCGGAGAAGCTGGCCATGCCAAGTACTCCGCCTCTATCAGATTCAATTAAAACAATAAGGTTAGTCCCAGTACCTTCGCCGTCGTCGTCATCATCATCTTCTGTGCGCATGCCACCTGGTGATCAATACCATCCGGTTCCTAGTCCCAGGTATGGAAATTCACCATTACCAGCGCCAACTAATCACACGAAAAAGCCGTCACCAGCTGTGTCTCTTTTCGCATCACCTTCCAAGGGATCGCCAGAGGAAGCAGCAGAGCCATCGAAGTTCTTGTTCGGGGTGACCCCCCTGGAGTCACCTAAACCTAAACCTCTAGCGAACACTGAGCCTAAACCAGCGATAGCTAAGCTGGCATCGGTTTCCCGGCAGGACATCCCTGCTCTGTTCTTGGAAGCACCATCCCTGTTCTCTAAAGATCAGAGAGCGGGAACAATGAGAAAATTCAGGGAAGATGCCCGTACAAGCATGCGATACCAGGTTACGGTTATTCCTGATGGGGCGGCAGCCATCCGGAGGGAAGAGATCGCCATCCTCCCAGATGGCACGACCTACATACTAAAAGCAACATGGATCAACGATCCCTGCTTTATTGAAAGAAAGAATGTGTCCACTCAAACATAGTCTGAGATTAAGCGAAGAGACGAAGAGCTAAAGGAAGAGTGGAAAAATTGTTGTTGCTCATTTCGGTGGAAATCTTCCAGGACACCTTCACTGTCTTGGACAGTGACGGTTTTCCGGAAGATTGTTGTCGAAATGAGCCACAAAGTTAATTATGATTATGTTATTTGTTTTAATAATCTGTACGTATTCTAGGAGATGGTGGCAAGTTCTACTACGACTAAGAACATTTTAGTAGTCTATGATGTCATTACTTGTCTTCGTCTCTTAAAATGCATATCATAAATATTAGCTTGTTGTTGCTGGCCATTGTGG
Organism: Chaetoderma sp. LZ-2023a; assembly: GCA_034401795.1. Classification (NCBI taxonomy): domain Eukaryota; kingdom Metazoa; phylum Mollusca; class Caudofoveata; order Chaetodermatida; family Chaetodermatidae; genus Chaetoderma; species Chaetoderma sp. LZ-2023a. The sequence continues at coordinate 125,208,535 of CM067370.1, read as the reverse complement.
GAACGATCTCCTGGGATACCTTCACTGTCATAGCCAGTGGCGGCCTTCCGGGGGGTTGTTGTCGCAATGATCAGCAAAACTTTACACACACCCTACCCACCCTAATGTACCTTTCCAGTTTAGCTATGCCACCCATCTCCAGCTAGGCTCCAACCACTTTGCCCGTGTTGTTAACGATCGATCTCTTAACTACTCGAATATTGATTCCAGGTAAACTGATGGATGTTTTGAAACTAACTGATATTTTGAAACTAACTTGACCATCATATATGTTTATTAAATGACCAGGACATGCAATTCGTACAACATGTCAGATTAGTAAGTGTTAAAGACAGTCGATGTCAAATCATTCATGACGTCATGTGATGGATGAATAACCTGGAAAGGTGAATTACTTTAACGCATTGTGTGGAATCGATTTAGTGTAGAATTACAAATTACAATTTATTTATTCATCATAATTTCACGAGGTATAGGTCATTCATTGGCTTGGTATTGCCTTAATGGGCATACAGATTTACTTGTCTACTATCATTGTTAAATTATTATTCCATGACTATTGCTCAAATGTGTTGTTACTTGTTATAAATTTTATAGAATTTATCATATGTTATCTTTTTTGTTCCTAGTGCAGGATTCAGTATTGCTGGCTATTTACATCATAGTCAGGCAATATAGATTTGGAGGATGGATTGATCACGAAAACTGGTATTGTTTAATAAACAATATAATGGAAAGGTTTGAAGCAGAAATAGTGATAGAATGTAACCTGTTATTGGTTAAAATCGATATTCTATCACTCCATGCTTAGTAGAATTTCCTTATTAACAGTTACTATGCCAACTTGTCAGGAATCGATGACATTTAGGGCATACATCCATTTAAACATGTGCGAATAGCTTGTTAAAGCTCAAACGCCAGTTTAAGACTCCTATTTTGTTAAAGCTGAACTGCAACAATAATTGTTAAAGTTTTCAAAGTATGCAATGTATAGTAATATTAATACTGAATTGTAAAATTGTTCAAGTTCGGGTCAGACTTCTTTTGTAGTGACGGGGTAGTGTCACGTAGGTGACCTATTTCATATTATCACTGCCACTCATAGTATTAGTGACTAGCCAAACGGAAACAATTACAGTCTATTTCCCGATAGTTTACGCCCTATACGCTTACCTACCTCGCCAGCCTATGCGTGGACATTATCCTTGTCATCATTAATCAGGACTAGCCTGATAACGGGGGATGATAATCATTATTCAAGCCATAAACAGTGTGTGTTTTACAATCGTAAATTCCATTCTGCCAGGAGCCATCTTGGCCAGTATTGATGACGTATCACTATTAGTGCACGCAATTATTGGTGACGTGTCATCCATTGTGATGATACATTCCAGATACACGTGGGCGTTAGCACTTAAACGGTGTCAGTGGGCCAATGGGGAAACCCCATTACGACCCACAAATTCTCGGTCACTCATGCAGAACCAATGGAAACACCCCTTTACGACCAGTTGGTCGTTTTGGCACCCCGAATACTATATAAACACCCCCTTTTCCAAACAATTCCGTTCTTGTATTTTTACTATCCTAACGAGAGAAAACAATACTATTATTAGCGAAGCTTGGGAGCAACGATGTCTACACCATTGGTATGTAATTGAACCGGTGTCAAAAGTTGACTACTCTAAATGTAGCCTGGTTAATAAATAGCGATAATGCTGACAGGCTGTAGTACTTCGCATTTTCCATGTGGAAACCCCCATGATAATTCTAGCATAACTTCTTGCGACTAGTGCATAAAGCAACTGTCGTCCGGGTTTAGTCCATTATCGCTAGGCTGAGGGTTAACTCGAGGGAATTCCGTGTCGATTACTATACCATGATTGGCTGTATAACGCGCTCAGCGTTGTCTGACAGTTCTCGTCGACGAATAGCCAGATGGTAGCTACACAATCGATCAATAATGAGGCCGGGGTAGTTATAACGTCCTAATTGCATTACCGAGACATACAATTCGCTTGTACATACTTGATTCTCATCTGTAGATATTTCATCCATATACATATCAGATATCCGGTTGGGATATCCATATATTCTCTGGGTCACTTGTCCGTGATTTAGATATCAATAAACCTTTCCTTACTTACTTGAATCCTTGTCATCTCATTCAAGATGGTCGTACAATCGGCCACCTTTATAAGGTTCAAATACTAGGAAATTTCAGGTTGAAAGGGTGTTGAGAAGTCCACTACTACTACTGCCGTTAACTAGGGCAAATACTATGTTCCAAATACTATAGGGAGTTTCCGTATCACGTCATAAGACAACAAATACTTAGCATTGATAGAACTGAATGGGATTGCATAATCCATTATACTGCACATATACAAGCTATAGCCATGCCTGGCTGGCCTGTTGATTGCTAGTTCTAGCTGTGAATGCTAACTGGCTGACTGATAGTAACCTTTCCATTTGTTAGCCTATATCACCTGTCACACCTGAATAGCATGCAGTATTGGCTGTCTTAGCCATCGGCCTGTGTCCATTTTATAATAGCCAGGAATAGCCAAGATAAGCTATTATTCATCAGTGTGTCTACAGCTGTGTCGCTCACCAGGTTGAGGGTTGATTGTCTGTGTCAGTGCATGACTGGAAGAGTATGACGCTTCAGTGATTTCCATCAGTTGGGGTCAACCAGGTCAACGGTCAAATTCTGAGGTTGCCAGGTTGAGCAATTAAGTTTCAGCGCACTACCAGGAATTGAAGACCGCCGGCGAACGCTGCATGAAGATAAGATGCGAAGAATCGAAGATAAGATGTGAAGAATGAAGATAAGATGCGAAGAATGAAGATAAGATACGAAGATAAGATGCGAAGAACGAAGATAACGAAGATAAGATGCGAAAAGTCAAAGATAAGATGCGAAAACACGAAGATAAGATGCGAGAACATGAAGATAAGATGCGAGAACACGAAGATAAGATGCGTAAAGGCAACGGAGCGAAGATGCGAAAAGGCGAAGATAAGATGCGAAAAGGCGACGGAGCGAAAACGCGAAGACAAGATGCGAAGGGACTAAGGGGCGAAGACGTGAAAGAGCGAAGACGCGAAGGAGCGAAAGAGCGAAGTTTTCACACTAAAGATCGACCTATCCTGCGTGTCGTGCATGTCGGTGGTGCCATAAATGTGAAAGATGAGAAACTATGTATATGCAAATGTAATGGAACATTTCTCTCCGTGTCTTATCTATAATCATATGTTTTAGAAATATAACTTATACTTTAATCACATATCTACTCACCTGCACCGTGCTGTTACTACCTAGCCACAATAATGAGATGGATGGATGGATGGATAAATTCCCACAACCCCTTTCTTCCTTCCTTCATTCCTTCCTCCCTCCATCCTCCCCTTCCCTCTCCAACTTCCCCTCATTCTCCATGCTCTCTCACGCCCTACTCCATTCACTGCCTCCCTTTCTCCACCCTTCCATCCATCATTCCTTCCTTCTTATCTTTCTTCCTTCCATACTTCCTTCCATCCATCCGTCATTTCTTCTTTCATTCTTTCCTTCCTTCACACCGACCTGCCCACCACCCTACCTCCCTCCATCTATCCCTCCCTCCCATCCTTCCTCCCCCTCCCTCCCCTTCCTGGCCCGCATCATTCCTTCGTTTCTTCCTTAATTCCTTCCTTCCTCCTTTCCTCTCTCCCTCCATCCCTCCAGCCTTTCCATCCTCAATGCCTCCCGCCACCACGCACTCCCTACCTCATTCATTGGCTCCTTTCTTCCTTATTAAGTAGTTCTTTTTCTAATACTCAACGTATATCTTTTGCAAAGGGGTAAAGACCACTTATTGTTAAGACCAAAATGTCTTCCATGTCTGTGTGCATATTTGTTGAATGAGTAAAGCAGGAGTAAGCGCGGCAGAAGGATTTAGACATGTGCTTAGGAAGTATCTCTATTGGCTACTAAACTTCACAATGTCAGGATTGATTGTTGGAGGAGATCGTCCGTTTGCTGCACAAAAAAAAGAACAGAAAGGCGTGGTTGAGATTGACATGACATATGATATCTACGAGGGAGTTTATATGTGAATGTGAACTTAATGATACTGATTATACATAAGTGTGTGTGTGTGCACGCGTGTGTGTGCGGTGTGTGTGTGTGTGTGTGTGTGTGTGTGTGCGTGCGTGCGTGCGTGCGTGCGTGCGTGCGTGCGTGCGTGCGTGCGTGCGTGCGTGCGTGCGTGCGTGCGTGCGTGCGTGCGTGCGTGCGTGCGTGCGTGCGTGCGTGCGTGCGTGCGTGCGTGCGTGCGTGCGTGCGTGTGTGTGTGTGTGTGTGCGAGCGTAGGCATGCAGCAAGTGAAGGAATGTTGCATTTACCCCATTGATCCAGGTTTGCTCTCTCGTTATCATCACCCGCTACTCACAGGTGCAAGACATATCTTTCTAACATTTTCACAAATTTAATGGACATCGAAGTCAGAGCAAAGTACAACCTAGAAACTTGCATTTAGTCCAGGAGCTAAAGCTAGGTCAGAATCGTGACGTAGCACACCCAGTATTCGGAAGGTCTGACACTTGCTGTGGCTTGGGGGACATGTCCCACACATTTTAAGCCCAGTTGTACAAACAAATTGTGGTAGCACTAATTAGTTATCCTGATTTCTTTGCATAGGGGGTCTAGGCTTTGGCTGTATCCACAGTGCACAACGATATAAGCATGATCGTGTCATAACTCAAAGTAATATCGTATTAGATTCACCATATATGATATTTAGACGGATATCGACCTAACATATATCCAACATACATTTTGCATGCATATACCAAAGGCGAGGGTGAAATGTGAAGGTTATATTTTATGTATGTATACTAACTCCATCATAGAATCTGTATATCCAGCTGTACCACTGTTGACAAAGCACCCAGGTAATGGTGGTTGGAATGAGACAGATGGATGTGGTGGTAATCGGTACGGAAAAACAAATTAAAATGAATACTACACCTCACATCGCTCTCATTGTCATTGCCATATATGTCAAGGCAAAGGAGATACAGTGGCGATATAAAGAAGAGTTTAGTGACACTGTGATCAGACTGGGGGGATTCCACATTGCGCTAAACTACTTAGCTGTTATTGGAAAGATGTTTGATGACTCTGGCTTAGAAGATCTCCTCATAGAGGCCAACACATATGGTAGCAGCACGGCTGCTGCTCTACTTAAAGGGAAGTCATATAATCGAGGAGTGAGGGCTCACAAATTGGTTCTGGAAGCGCTGCTGCGATTACAATGGCAGTCTTTTTCCAAATGGGTTCAACAAAATGGACAACATGAAGACCACATTACTCCAACAGATTTGGAGAGTCTGGATGAGAAAATTAAGATGTGCCGAAGCAGCATTGACGACTTAGACGCACTGCAAGAAAATTTCAAAGAGGTGTATGTACGTGAATAAATTGCAACGGCTGTTCAAATCCTTTAAAGTTGAGTCACGCTCGAAATCACACCTGTTCGCATTTGGAACTCATATATTCATATGGTAGAGCTGCTGCTTGGATTCATAAGAGCTGAGAGAACTGGAGATTGGCAGGCACACCTATCTGCTACTGCTGCTATGGCGCCATATTTCTACAGCATGGACAGAACCAATTATGCAAGATGGCTGCCAATATATCTTGCGGACATGAAGATGCTTCCAAGTACACATCCCCATGTACATGAACAATTCTTGAATGGAAATCATTCCGTAAGTCGCTCACACCATCCATTCAATCAAGTGTGGACAGATATGGCCTTAGGGAAATCGATTAATTTGGATTCCAAAAAGCGAGGTGGTATTATTGGAATAAGACAAAAGCCAGGAGCTCTGGAGAGGTGGTTTTTAACTAGCCACGAGAGGGCAGCCATAACAACGGTCACAAAGCAAATGTGTGGGTTACAAGATAGTCACATGTTTGGAGTACATAAGGAAATGGGGACTAATCGAATGAACAGGGATGAAACCGATGTGCAGAAGATACTTTCGATGTTCTCATCAGATATAATGACCAATCCCTTTAATATTGCGGAAAACGACGACAGCGAGTGTTTTCCGCTTGTAAACATTGCAACTGGCGTGGTATTGCCTAGTGAAATCGCCAAGAGACTTGTTTCCGCCTGTGACATTGGTAAGGAGATTATGGAAAATTTTGTTCAGGAGCGGCTGGACACTAACACGAGAAGCTTTTGGGACACGTTGCCACACTTAAAACTTAAAACATTTGCCAGCCTAGCACAGAAGAAAAAACTCAAAACAAATGATGAAAAAATTCACAATGTGAGATCTGACCGCGAACTATTTGGTCGATTAATTATTGCCGCAAGGTCCAGAGATGTTGATTTAAAACTAGTGATGACGTATGAACCGTCTGCTGTTCCACTATCATTGTCACATACGGATGGGACTCTAAGAAAGAATGTGAAAAGTGTTTTGTTAAGTGAACTAGAAAAGGAAGTAAATGTTGATGGACGGCTTCCACCTGTTGACAAGACAGGCGCAACAGCTTATGTAGTAGATGGCATGGCAATTGTGCAAATGGTTAAAACTGGAGGTACGTCTACATTTGGAGAATTGGCTGATAAATACTGGCACATCTTTACAGTTCCACTGAATCAAGAAGACTGCAACAGAGTAGATATAGTTTTTGACAGATATGATAGACTGGAATCTCTCAAAGCGGAAGAGCGGCTAAAACGTGGGTCATCAACAGCATTGGAAGTAAAGATTGCTGGAGAAAATACTCCCGTTCCAAAGCAATGGGCCAAGTACATCAGCAATCCAAGCAACAAAAGTAACCTGGTTGCATTTCTCAGCAAGCGGTGGCGTGATACTGGTCCAAATATGCTTTCTGCCGACAATTGCGTCATTCTTGCTGGTGGCTTTAACGATGGAATGGATGTTGTTGTCATTTCAGCGAACAATTCGTCGTATTTGGAAGAACTTCGATCAGATCATGAGGAAGCAGATACGCGTATGATGTTGCACGCGCTACACGCTTCAAAAGACCACATGCGTGTTGTTATACAGTATCCTGATACAGACGTGGCAGTACTTAGTATATATACGTATCGTTCGCTTCACTGTTCTGAACTATGGTTCCGTACGGGCACAAAGGACAAATTGCGATACATACCAATACATACAGTTGCTCAAGTACTGGGCCCAGCTATCTGTCTGTCTTTGCCTGGGTTTCATTCTCTTACAGGTTGTGATAGCACTAGTGCATTATTTGGAGTCGCTAATAGAAAATCATTCAATCTCTTAAAGTCATCTGAATGTCATCAGCTTAGCTTAGCCCAACTCGGCGAACATGTTGACTTATCACCGAATACTGCAATTCTATGTGAGAAATTTGTCTGTGAGTTGTATACCACCAGGGATGTGGGAAAGACAGCTGATGAAACCCGTTATTGGCTCTTTTGTCAAAGAGACAAAGAAATGAAAATCTTCCACCTACATCGAATAGTCTAAAGCATCACACCGAAAGGGCCAATTTTCAAGCTCTTGTTTGGAGACATTCATTGCAAGCTGTTCAGAATCTTCCATCTCCAAATGGACATGGCTGGAGTATAGTGGATGGTCTACTCAAGCCTGTTCTAATGTCAAAGGATCCTGCTCCATTTGAATTAATTGAACTCACATCATGTAGATGTCAAAAGTCTGCCTGCAAAAGAACAGATCTCTGTCAATGCAAGGCTAACAATCTACTCTGCACTTAAGCATGCCTTTGTATGGGAGGTGAAATGTGTGATAATGTTCAGCATACAATTGTCGAAGATGACTCTGACACGGATGAGTAACATTCTCTCATTTGCTCACGTGATAAATATGTCCTGCCAGCTTGTGTAGACATGCACTGCATGTCAGTTAAAAGTTTAATTATGAAAAATGTAGAAAACATGGGCATTGTTGTAGCTAAGGTATTGCTAGTCACAAGAAGACCTAAGTGCCCCCAATATGTACAAAGCAACATACGGGTGTCTTAAACGAGGTTGATTATGTATAAATCTGCGATATACGATCACTCGTTTCCATTTTGGTTAAGATTGTATTGATATAACATGCGCTTAAGTTTGTGAAAAATTTACCATTGTGAAAATTGTCTGAAAACTACATTCAACACCTATTGTAAATGGGCTTCTCACGGGTTAGTGATACCACAATTTTCTTGTACAACACGGCTCAGAATATACCCAAGACACCGGTCTAGCATAATATAGAGACAAACCTTCTGAATACTGGGTGTGCTACGAAACCATTCTTCTAGACCCCTTTTGAAAATTGGCTCCCGGACTAATTATTGTATTGTTGTATATATAGTCAGGGTCACAGTGTAAAAAATATTTTTTTCGTTCAGAATTTTTGGGGATTTGTAAAACTATATATTTTCGGAAAGCTTTTAATGTGTCAATTTCGAAAACCAATGTTTGCATTTGCACAAAAGTCTTCATGGCGGCCATCTTGAATTTCAAAATGGCCACCTTCGAAAATCTTTGAAATCCAATATATCTGCAACCATATGACCTAGATTAATAATTTTGATGTCTATATCTATGTTTTCTGGGTCAGTGAATGCATTGGTAACATTTATAATGAACTTCAAATAACAGAAATCATGTTTTGGTAGATAAGTCCTGACTTAATATGTAATTTACAGACAGCATCTGCAAATTTGTAACTTTTTGTGATAATGTTGCAATGATGAATTTTATTTGGCATATAACAGAGTTATCTCACCAATTTAATCTAAGTATTCAAGCAACAATCAATGTGCTGCATCAGTTGCTGTCTACCTAGCATGCATTGGCGTCATCTTCATCATCTGATATAGAGACATCAACGATTGAGTCATCATCATTTTCACACTCTGCGCTGCATTGACAAAGCTCAGTGCATGGTAAGTCTGGATTTGCACGAGCATCGATGAGAGGAACAATTCGATTTGCATTGACACCTAAGCATCTCAATGAGAGACTTTGGAGCTGGTAAAACATCTGTTGTTTTTGCCTTTAGTTGGCCACCTGTCTCCTTGTAGTATCCATTCTGTTGTGGATCCAGAAACACATGATGTGAAATGTCTGCCTGACCCCACACATTTGCCTGGACTTGTACTCTAAGGACATGCTGTTTCAAAGCACCAATAGTAGGCGGTAGACTTTCACTATCAGCAAGCTGCTTACAGAATAAATGCCAACGTAACTCTGTGATGTTCTCGATTCTAATAAACTTTGGACAGTATGCAGCACACACAAATTTTGCCAGAGTTGAAAGTAGCTCATCTGTGACCTCAGTGCTTCTCGATAAATTTATCAGAGCGTCGATTACATCACTGTCTGTCTTTAGGAAAAGCTTTAACCAACTTGATTTACCTATCCTAGAGAACCTGCCAATATTGTCTGCCCCAGTAAAGGCATGGAATGCGGGTAATGCTCATACTTTCTCCATGCCTAGAGTTTTCCATATAGGCCGTAGCTTAATGGTACCAGAAACCATTGAGATAGACGTATTCTTAGGTAGATTGTCATAATATGCTATTGCCAGCACTAAGCCATCATTGTCTGGAGAGAAAATCACCAACTCTGCTGTATCAAGATTTCACTGTGTTGCACATATGGCATGATAGATCATTAATGTATCAGCTTCCTCATGATTGTTGTTCTCAAAGTGTAGGCTTCTATTACTTATCATCTGGCCTGATGCTGATGCTATGACCAAGGTAGATGAGTCTGTATTGTACTCAATAGTCCTCTCTGCCAGATACTGCGCAAGGTCATTCTTTGTTTGGTCATGAGACAAAAATCTTGTCATAGGGATATGCTTGATACTGGTATCATCTTTGACTTGATATCTAATTGGATCCTTCCCATGTCGTCGTTTCTCTCTGGTCGTGTTTTTCAGGGAATCTGCTTGATATGTATCAAATACAAGAATGATCTCATGATATCCTGCTGTCAGATTCATTAACCTGTCATTAAACATTTACTAAGGTCGTTGACTGTCACAATAGTTGCTGGTTTCTTTGCCGGCTTCTGGACAAGAACCATTCCATCCACAACTGCGATTCTCCTACTAGATTCCTTAGTTGCGACGGCAGTTGCTTCTGTTGCACCTAATAAGAGTGAATCCTCTGTGCTCTCGGTTTGTGGTAGGTCAGTCAGGAGCTTGATTAACTTCGACTTGTCGGTGGACTGTAGGACAGAGCCACACGGAGCAAACAGCGCCCTCGGTGACAGTGTGAATTCAAAGTTGCGGATCGAATACTTCAAATCAATGTCTCGACTCGACTTTGCGAGAATCATCAGCCTAGCATATAGATCTTTAGTTTCCATGAGATCAACAGCTTTGTCACGAATACGTACTGTTGTCGTTTCCAGATGTATACATCTTGTTTTTCTCACGCTTCACTGGTGCCCAAAGGCTTACCTCTCCATTAATGCGCTCTTTCACATACTCTTCATATAATGTCTGTCCTCTTTCGTCTACATCCAGGATTTGTGGTACCGACTCTTGTGGTACATAAGCAAGTGAGATAATGTTGTAGATCATGTCACCTTCAGCAGCGAAAGGATTACCATGAGTCAGTATGGCAGCCTTTATCTTGTCGATTGTGGTGTGTTCGTGTATAACAGCACTTGCTACAATGCCATGGTGATCTCTGACCTTGTCTTCTTGCAAATCAAATTGACACTTGAATTCCCGGGATAACCGTGACAGTTCTGGAGCAGCGAGGAAAAATCGCTGTCTCGCATTTGCATTGTTAGATATTCCAATTCTCCTTCGATCAATACTCACCATTCTGTTACTTCTGATATACAGCTGACCCTGACAGCTGGCTCTAGGACTATAGACTTGGAAAGCTTTACCGACTCCTTGGAACCGGGTACTCGGCTCCCAACTGCCGAGTACCCGTCTACCATAGAGCTCATTCTTGTTTGCATAGCAACAAGAGCATACATGCGTTTTGCAGTGGAGAGATTTTGGATTGTTTTCTAAGTCTTTTGTCTGTGATAATTGATAGCTAGTGATTCTCTTGCAAGGATAATTGGATAATATGGATACCGCCGAGGATAACCAGGTTGTATAATTCCTTATTATCCATAGTTAAAAGACTTAGGTCTCTAAATTTCGTTGTGTCGCATTTTCCAATTTCTGACCCCAAAGAATCTGGGACGTGTGTTAACAACGAGATATGCCGGATGATCGCCTTCTTTAAACCTCAACAGGCGATCGGCAGATATGAAAATAGGTGTTTGCTACAGTATTTCTAACACGAATATCGGCTGACGTCGTTCTCCGTAGGATCCGAGCGGGTGACGTCACACCCGTGATGCTCGGATGTTTATGTGAAGAAAATTTCTCATTAATTCGCGCATCTTGTTCTGGGTGCTGCGTACTAAAAATGGTACCGGAAACTTTGGAATGTTCAAGTTTAGGTGTTATCACGATCGGTTTGCAATGATCGGTGGTTTCAAAATTCTTGATTAGATGTGCGGTCTGCGGTTTTACCGTGTGCTACACCAGTTTGTTTACATTTTGTTGTTTCTTCACATATCGTTTCGGCTTTCGTTAGGAGTATAATTTATATTGATTGGTAAATATACCCCGAATGCTATGCGATGTGATTCCTGGTTCCGTTATACATCCTGGAGGATCAATTATGGGTGTATTTATGCCCGCATCGTTCTTGTCGTCATAATCAATGCGATCTTTGCTGTAACATTGCGGGGTGGGGTGCGGGAGGGTACAGTTAATTTATGGTCAAATTATTTGAAAATTAATTGTCTGCCTTCCATCTGTGTCTCGTTCCGCTTGCTTATTGTGGGTTTGTGCTTATTTATAGGCCAAGCCAGCCCCGCCATCATGTGACGTGTGCCACAAATTCGTACGGGTCATGTTTATGGACCATGTCTGTTTTAGGTGTACGCCATGTAACCTAGATAGTAGGTGTAGTGTGTGTGCAGTGTGGTCCGCGGAACTGATGTTGAAGTTCCTTGCCCAGAAGGATGTGGCTGGGTCTGACGCGGGGTCAGGTGGTCCGAAGGTAAATCGTGGAGCGTCCGGTTCGGCCGGTGGGGGCGCTCCACGTCCCCAGCTGGAGGTGGTGGCGATGGCACCGCCGGCGTGGTTCGGTCCGGCTATGCAGGGTTTTCTGCATAGCGTTCTGCCCACGCTGGTGTCGTCACTGCTGCCGAAGGTTGGGGGGCAGTTTCTCCCCATGCCTGGTTCGGGTGGTCCAGTAGCGGTGGCCGGTCCGTCGGGTGTGGGAGCCGTCCGCCAGGACGGCTCGGCGGTTTCCTCGTCTAGTGACGACTTCGGAATCTGAAGACGAGGAGGCCGAGGAGGAGAGGTTGCTGCCGCCTGTGATGCCATGGGTGGAGAATATGGAGGTCGATTCCGTCCTGGACGGAACCGTCCTCCATCTGTCTGGCTTGGCGCAAGCCAGGGCAGCGGCTCCGCCCGTGGTTGAGTCCAATCTGGTACCAGGCGCCGGTCCCGTGATGGTTGGTTTGAGGACAGCTGACACGGTGACCGGTGTGCCGAGCCGGGCGTGGTACTCAACTATCTCGCCTGGTCCGGCGGTCAGACATGGGGTGCCGTTGGCGCCCATGTCTGGCCACGGTTCCGCGTCCGCTACGGGCCCATATGGTTTTCCCTGGGACCTACCCCATGGACTGGTGTGTTTCATGGGGTGGCGGCGGAACCGTTTGGTACCTGAGTGCCTGGCATGTCAGCCGCGTCTCCTTGCCGGGAGGCCGTGGCTGGCAGGCCCGTGAGCGCGTCAACAGGTGACGTGTTCACGGGTGTGTCCTCCTCGGAATTAGACTGGTCGGAGGCTCTGGCTTGGCTAGCCAGGGTGGACCCGTCTGTGGTTTCGGCCACGGCCGAGGAGGATGCGCCCCGTCCGTCGGTTGCATCGATTAGGACGGGGATCTTGCCCACTTCCCGGATCCAGTTGGTTGGACTGGATCCACCGTTCATAGAGTTGCTGGAGGCTATTTATAGCAAGCAGCTTACGACCAAGGGCCAGCTCCCTGCGGCCTCCAGGGCGGTGCAGGCAAGGTGTCATATTCCGTGGGGGGAATACGACAGATATGGTGTGGTACCGTCGGTCACCGAGGACGACCGATGGGTTCTGGGGGTTCAGAGTGCTGGAGCGGGTGGCCCCGGTCCGGCACTTGTGGACAGGTCCCAGGCACAACAGGAGGAAGTCCTGTCCCTATGCGATGAGGGTGTGAGAGCAGCTATGAGTGCTGTCAATCATTCTTATCGCCTTCTTCAGTCGGTGTGGGCTGAAGCGGGGGCAGGCCACCCTGTGCCACCTGTGGCGCTTTCGTGCGTGAATGACGGCTTGGTGCTGTCTAGGGACGCACTGGCAAGGGTGCAAGCGCATGTGACAAAGTCCAGGAGGCAAATGGTTCTTAACCATATGCGTCCGGCTACGGCAGTCAGGGAACGTCTTCTTGGGACACCCCTGACAGGGCCTAGCATCTTCGGTGGCCAGGCGCGGGCCATCCTAGAGGACACTGCCAGCATTGCGCAGAATCGGATGGCGGTAAACCTGCAGCTAGAGCTAGTGCGGCAAGCGCACACACTAGGGGCTGTAGGGAAGCCGTTAGCTGGCCAACCTTCGAAGAAGCGGAAGAAGCAGAAAGGCAAGGCGAAAGCTAAGCCTGCTCCGGCTTCTGCTTCATCTGGATTTTCTCAGCCGCCACCGGCTAAGAAAGCCAGGAAGGTTGTGAATGCCCCTACCCTCCCCAATGTTGCTCCGGATCGCCCTAGAGGCGGGAAGGGCAAGGGGAAGGGTAAGGGTAAGTCCTCCAAGGGCGGAAAGAGGGGAGCGGATCGTACCTGAGGGTACGAAAGCTCCCTTCATATCCGCCTGGACCGCACCGGTGCGACAGGAACAGCGGTGCCAGTTATACCTGCCGAGCCAAGACGGAAATGGTTCTCTCTCTCTCGGTAAGAAAGGGGGTGGGCGAGCGGGCCGTGAGCCGGACAACCCCGTTAGACATCGAGGCGTCTATGGTGGGTGGAAGGCTCATGCATTTCGTCGAGGCCTGGCAATGTGTGACGTCAGACAGTCTGGTCCTAAGATGGTTATCCCAGTGGTACGGGCCGGAGTGGTGGGACTCTCCGCCGCAGAATCTGTCTTTGGCACCTGTCTGGACACCCGTACCACGGGAACCAGACAAGTTAGAAGCCGTTCAAAACGAAGTGTCGGGTTTGTTGCTGAAGGGAGCAATAAAACAAGCGAACCAGAACACTCCAGGCTTCTATTCCAATATGTTCCGTGTCCCCAAGAGCACAGGGGCATGGAGACCCGTACTCAATCTCAGGCCATTAAATTGGTTTATCCATACGCCTCGGTTCCAGATGGAAACGCCGAGGTCGGTAATGGCAGGATTGAGGAAGGGAATGTGGTGTGTATCGATCGATCTGAAAGATGCATATTTCCACATTCCGATGAACAGGAGTTGTCACAGGTTTCTGAGATTTGCGTTTCAGAATCAAGTATGGGAGTTTATTGTTCTCCCGTTTGGCCTGTCGACAGCTCCAAGGGTTTACACAAGAGTGGTCCTTGCGGTGACAGCGTTTCTCAGAAAAGAGAACGTGGCGCTACACACCTACATAGACGACTGGCTGATCAAGGCAGACTCGGCAGCCAGGTTGAACGTGGATACTGCTCTGACTCTGAAGTTACTTTCAGATCTAGGCTGGATAGTCAACAAGGAGAAATCCGAGTTGACGCCCACTCAACATTTCGTTTATTTGGGGATGCGATTCGATCTCGAGGAGGGCAGGGTTTACCCGTCAGAGCCCAGAGTGGTGTATCTGTTAGCCATCCTCAAGAGTTTTCGAGTGGGAAACCACATTCAGGCGAGGCGGTTTCTTCAGATGCTGGGCATGATGGTCTCCATGGACCAGGTAATCCGGTACGCTGCTCTAATGCGAAGACCTATCCAGTTGTATCTGATGTCTCTGTGGAAACAGTGAACAGAACCCCTGTCAAAACTGGTACCGGTTTTGGAGCCGATAATGTCGCATCTTGTATGGTGGGAACAGCGTCAGAATCTCCTAGTAGGGGTTTCGCTGCACCTACCCCACCCCTAGCTGTCCGTGTACACGGATGCATCGCTGGAAGGGTGGGGGCCTGCCTGGGAGAACACCAGGTCTGGGGCACATGGACTCTCCAGGAGGGTCACCTGCATATCAATCTGTTGGAAATGATGGCAGTGGAACTGGCGTTGGAAGAGTTTCTTCCAATGATCAGGGGCAAGGTGATATTGATACGGTCGGACAATTCGACGGTAGTATCATACATAAATCTCCAAGGCGGGACCAGGTCACCCACACTGTGTATCAAAGTGTGGTACTTGATTCAATGGTGCAGGAATTACTCGGTTGTTTTGAAAGCAGCTCACATTCCTGGGCAATTGAACATTCTGGCGGATGCTTTGTCTCGCAGACAGAGAATTCTGCCAACAGAATGGTCCCTCAACCCTCCAGTTCTACGAAGGATCTTCGAGCATTGGGGCAAACCCAGCGTGCACTTGTTCGCCACAAAGGAAAATGCTCAAATCATGACTTATGTCTCGCCGATTCCAGATCTAAATGCTGTCGATACAGACGCTCTGGGGATAAGCTGGAGAGGGATGCACGCTTACGCGTATCCACCCACCATTCTTCTGCCGAAGGTATTGGTGAAGATCAGGGAGGAACCGTGTCTGGTCCTGCTAATAGCGCCGTATTGGCCCAGCAGGGCGTGGTTCACGGATCTGCTAGATCTGCTGGTGGAAAACCCAGTGCAGTTGCCCGAGATTCCGAACATAATCTCCCAGGCCAAGGGACGCTTCCTACATGAGCGTCCCGAAATGTTCAGATTGACTGCGTGGATGTTATGAAACAACGTTCCACGTCAGAAGGCTTTTCTCGACAAGCTGCTGATTTCATCGTGGCTGCTAGAAGGAGGTCAACCTTCAAGTCATATAACAACAAGGTTAACAGATTTGCAGACTGGTGTGAAGAAAAGGGTGTTGATACCTTTCAATCCACTATTCAGCAAATAGCAGACTTTCTCTGTGAGCTGTTCTTTTCAGGACTAGTTCCCGTCACAATTGCTGGATACAAGTCAGCTTTGGCATCAGTTATCCCTTGTCTAGCCAACAGGGATAGTCCAGAGGGGGCCCAGTTAATTGTGATGGTGAAGGGAATGAGCAATCTCCGACCGAGACAACCGGTAGTCATTCCAGCCTGGAGTCTATCTTTAGTGCTTAATGTACTGGCCAAGCACCCTTTCGAACCATTGCGTTCGGCTAGTCTAAAGCATTTGACTCTAAAGGCGGTCTTTCTATTGGCAGCTTCCTCAGCTAGAAGGCGCAGTGAGATCCATGCGCTTTCGGCAGAGAGGGACCGATTTATTGTCTCCGGAGAGGGTCTGCGTCTTCTGCCAAGAGCAGAGTTTATGTCAAAGAATCAATCTTTGAGATATCCCGGCAAACCGATCATAATACCGAAGTTAACTAGGTTTGATCGTGATGCCAGTGTCTGGTGCCCGGTCCGTGCTTTGACTAAGTACAGGAAACGGACTGACTCGTTACGGTCGAACGATAAACATGTGTGGATCTACCATAAGAAGCCTTATGGCGCTGCATCCATGGATACTATCTCTCGTTGGGTAGTAGAATGCATTCAAACTACTCATGTGATGGCGACTGGGCACCAGGTGCAAGGCGCAAGGGCACACGATGTTAGAGGAATAGCCACCTCGACCGCCCTTTACAGTGGTGTTCCGTTAGAGGACATCATGGCCGTTGCACAATGGCACTGTGAGTCCTCATTTACGGATTACTATATGAGGAATGTGTCAGACTCAGCCAATCCACTCGCTTTAGCTGTTTTGAAACGATAGTTAAGTGACCACACTGCTCTTCACCCTTTTTTCACTTTGGTAAGAAAAGAACCTAAAGCAGCCATGGTCGAGCGCGAGGATGACAACCAGATTGTGTCACTGATGGCCGGACCAGTGAATGGTTGGAGGCGGTACGTCTGAAGTCCAATTATCATAGGTAATTCAATAGTGAGAGTTTATTGTATTATGTCTATATATCATGTTCATGAATTCATCATATATATTCATGCTCATTCCCAGGCTAATACATGTGAATATGCAAGGAGCAGTTAACCCTCTTGGCATATTTGTGTTTCAGGCGAGATACATGTTCGTGAGTTCTCTCCCTTTTCTTAGGAGGAAAAGGGGGGGGGGGGGCAGTGATGCGAATGTGATTCGGTTCCGTTAACTTGACGGTCCTTTTAGGTCAAGTTTAAGTCTAAATCTTTTTCCAAGGGGCAAAAGTAGCATTGATGGCTTGCCCCTTCCCACCAGGTTACTGATCAAATCTGGTGTATATCAGAAGTAACAGAATGGTGAGTATTGATCGAAGGAGAATGAAGGAAATGTCAATTTCCCTTTATCCGAGACCTAACAATACTCACCATTCTGTTACGGACCCAGCCTCCCAGCCCCACGGAGGCAAGCCATGGATTTCTCTTGTTTGGTTGCTATGCCAACAATATGAGCTCTATGGTAGACGGGTACTCGGCAGTTTGGAGCCGAGTACCCGGTTCCAAGGAGTCGGTAAAGCTTTCTAAGTCTATAGTCCTAGAGCCAGCTGTCAGGGTCAGCTGTATATCAGAAGTAACAGAATGGTGAGTATTGTTAGATCTCGGAGAAAGGGAAATTGACATTTCCTTCATTAGTCCTGAGTGCACTTTCATCATTTTGTTCAGATACTCACATGCATGATCAGCACCGATTGAAGTGAATGGAATGTCATTCTTAGTCACTGCAATGTTTTCAGTTTCAAATTCTTGCCATGTGTCTGGATAATTCTGCTTGAGTGCATACATATCTGCTATGTATCTTGGCCAAAGACGTTGATTCTATCAAAAGCAAAGAATAACTTGCTCAGTGCTTCTCCAGCTTCAAGATGAAGGGTCAGATCAGTATTTCGGGATGCTGCGACAAAGAAAAGGATTGTTTCCACACGGTGCAGATAGTTCATTAACGACTTGAACATCGCATGTTGGGACCTCTTTGTCACCCATGTCAGTATTAGACAGCACTTGGAGAAGATTGCTATGAGCCAGCATCACTGATTCTGCCCGGCTGGCTTGGTTTGATTTACTGCATGCCTCTTCTATGTCATCTGTAGCTGATATGCATGCATCCCTTAGATTTGGATACTCTTTGAAGAATTCGTCAAAGACCAGCTCATACAATGCGATGTAAGAGTAGATATGAGCATGAAGAGAACGTGAGTAGTGCTTGCATTTCAGGATTTGTGTCGTTGTGGTAGAGCTAAAGACATCAGCCTCGATCCATGCATCGTCTATTCCGGAATTCTCAATAGAAGTACCGAGAGCTCTCAATGCAGCCATGACGACATGGAGTTCACCAAGTCTTGGGATAACACCACTTTAAATTGGCGTTGACATCTACAAGCTGCACTGCTTTCTCATACAGGGCCATGTCAAAAGTAATGACTCAACACAAAATTACTTTGCAATCCAGGTTGAGCCTTTGGTTTGACGCATGGCAACATAGATGTGTGTTGTGGTGTAATGGATAAGCTCTGCATCACCAATGTTTAAAGGTGGTGCAATGGATTCCCCGGGTGGAGAAGCTTTTTGATAGACCGCAACAATTGTTCCATGTGTAGTACCTTTACCATCAATGGTATCCTCAGCAAAATCAGTGTTGTCCACAGCAAAGAAAACAAATGTCCCTTTCTTTAGAAATGGTGGTACATACAGATTATTGAATTGTCTCATGTTTTCGACAACCGAGTTAGCTATTGCTGTTTCTAGAAGCATGGTACGGTGGTAGGATATGCAACAGTTCTGTGCATGAAGAAGATTCACAATCTTCTTATTCCTGGTGTCGTGATGCACAGATAATGCCAATCCTAGAACCTGAGAATTTTCTCTTCTTTGCTGGGATCTGAATTTTTCAGAAGAAGCAGCTTTAGGTTTATGCATCACTTGCCTATCCGATTTAAGTCCAAACATGAGGCTTTCACAAGATGTAAGCACTGCTCTATCAACGAGACACTCTGGTTTTGCTATCCAAACTATCTACAGGTCCAACCATTATCCATCGTGTCAGTGTGTATAGTTCACATGGGATGTCATCCATATTTCTGGAAACAAGGACTGAACCAGGTTCACCATCATTCTTAGTGAATGTTGTGATGCTTTTTCTAACAATCTATGCTGCCCTATAGATCGCCTTCATGCCTTCCATACCATCATCTTCACACATCGCAGAATGAACCATTTCTTCCTCACATGCTTCTAGCGAGTACAGAACGGCACACTTGCGCCTGTCCTTTTGAAGGACAGATCTTACATGATTTAGCTCAGAAAGGATTTTCTCTTTCAGCCACTGCCTACTAAATGTAGGTGAATGATTGTCCAAGGATTTACGGTCAAACATGTTTATATATGTTATTTCTATGTCAGCCATAGACAGATAAGCCCCATTTCGGGTGTGTGTATCAACAATATGGATAATTCCAATCAGACATGCCATTTGCCGGGAGAGATCATTCTTAGCATTTCTTGTAGTGTCTGAACCTCGTAAAATGTGGAAAACATGCTTCCTCCAGCATGGCTTGTGATACCGGACATCAATTGCATGTGCATCACACGGGGAAAGCGAGGTATTTAATCTAGTAAGTAATGCTGTATCTTATGCTATTTCCAATGCATCTCTTAGGGCTTTACCAGCATTATGAGTTCGTAATTTGAACAACTGCTGATTATGATCGTCTGTCTTGCAGAAGAAACACAGTTCCTTACACAGTGGAATTGTCGAGGAACGTGTAAATACTGAAGTTGATGTCGATGCCCCATCAATAGCAGTTTTCCTCTTTCTCCCACGTTTCTTAGTAATGTAAGACCCACTAGATAGTGCATCCTCTATGCGATTTCGTGCACGTCGTATTTCTTCTTTGTTAGTAGCAGTAGAGTAACAACTGCGATGCCAACCCGCTTTATGTGAAGATAGGTCACCGTATGTGAAAAGTCTACGTCTTTTCTGAATTTCAATGTATGAACCATCTTTCAATGTTGCTCTGTCTTCGACTGCTTGCAACAAATTGGTAAATGAGTCTATTCTTGGATGATGCACCATTGGTCCTTTAACAGTAGCATCTGTCTGGCATAAAATGCATAGCTTCCAGTTTGTTAACTCCTGTGTTGCATCAAGCTGTACATCTCATGATTTACTCAAATTTGATGACAAAATATATTTGATCAATACTTATTGCAAGATTACAAACGATAATCCTGAAGATTATTGCTGTCTGATTATGTTTATTGCAAATCTATGAGCAGACGATCATTTGAACAACTTTTCTGCAAAAATTTGCTTTCAGTTTACTTTTACTGGTGAATTTGAAAATTACCCTGGGCCATCCATTATTGTAAAATTGTGACACGCCGCTCACCATATACATACTCTGTCATAATATGTTTATTAATAAACATGATGACAATGTGATTACGTAGATAACAGGCCATTGGGCTATATCGTCATTCTATCCCCTCTATAGGATTACTATGGGCTACTGTTACCATTAAACATTGTAACAAATATTGATTTAGAAAAAAGGTGCGACATTTGCAGATGTTGTGTGAGAATTGCTTATTATTTTGGGAATTATCAACCAAAACATTATTTCTGGCACTTGAAGTTTATTATAAATGTTACCAATGCATTCGTTGACCCAGAAAACCTAGATATAGACATCAAAATTGTGAATTTAGAGTACATGGTTGCAGATATATTGGATTTCGAAGGATTTAGATGGCGGCCATTTTGAAAATTCAAGATGGCCGCCATGATGACATTTATGCAAATGCAAACATTGGTTTTTGAAATTGGCATATAAAATGCTTTCCAAAAATATATAGTGTTACAAATCCCCAAAAATTCTGAACGAAAATAGATAGTGAACCCTACTAATAGCTGGAGCTAAATTATATCCTACCAACTCACGTATTGTTAAAGAAATAGAATTAGAAAGAAATAGAATTAGTTGAATTCTGTTTCCTTGGTTTCTGAAAGATACTAAGAGCCCAACAATATATGGGCCCCTAGATACCACATCATATATATTCCGAGAGGTGGTGTTACAGCATGCACATGCATTCATCCAAATTACAGCCACACAGAATTTCGACCTTAAGTACATTCAAATACGTATTCATCCTCAATTCCTAGTATTGGATATATCACTGCAAAGAGATTCTTCAATTCTATGCTCTCAGTATTTACACATGTGTTTAGGAACTATCTCTATTAGCTATCTATACGGTAAAATAAGCTGCACTTACTAGAAGATACATCCATGTTTGTATTTTTGGCGGCGTCCTCTTCCTCCTCCTCCTCCTCCTCTTCCCCGTCCTTCCCCTCCTCATCCTTTTCATCATCACCCGTTTCATCACTACTAATCTCCACAATGTCAGGATTTATTGTTGTCGGAAGTCGTCTGTTCGCTACACAGAGAAAAAAAGACGTGATTGGAATTGGTATATGATATTTATGTGAGGGAGGTTGGTTATATGTGAATAGAAGCAATCATAGGCAGGTATTGTCTATGTGAACGTGTTTCTATAACACAGCCCCTGTCATCTGGGATATGGTGCCAACACTGACATTAACACATTCAAATTTTCGGATGACCTATAACTAAACAACATCTGACCTATAATGTCCATATATGTAGTAAGTAATACTATAAACTGAACAGTCATCCAAGTCCGCCATCTTGTCATCATGATCATCAAGATCATCTTCGTCATCATCATCCAAGTCCGCCATCTCGTCATCATGATCATATGATCATCTTCGTCATCATCATCAGCATCACACGCGGCAGCAGCAGCAAAATATCAGTCATTAAACGTCTCTCTAATATCGGAATGCTGGTCCGCTTCGTTCTCAGTAGCAGGCGAATCTATAACTAGGGCGAGTAAGTACAAATACAAATATTTACATATCTAGACTGGCTGGAGACATCCCGTTGCGTGAAAATCATAAAGGCTCAATCGTTCATATAGCCAATACCGTAAATATGGTGATACAATTAATTGTATACTAATCTTTTCACGATATGTTTGGCACAGAGATTAGCTTCATCAAGATGGCTGACCAACATGATTTGATTTTGATTGGTTCTTGGCAGATAGGCGCATCTCTTAAACTAAATTACACTAATTATACATATTGTAATTTACTATAAATTTATTCCTGAGATGTTTGAAAGCTCCAGGGAAACCAATACTTCTCTGTTATTTATCCATGCATGCATATGAAAGAGAGAGAGAGAGGAAGGGGAGGGAGAGGGAGGGAAGGAGTCGGCGGCGGCGGCAGGCGGGGAGGGAGAGAGGCATGGAGGGAGAGAGAGGTTGGGTAAAGAGGCAGGGAGGAAGATATGGGGAGGGAGAGGGAGGAGGAGGGAGGGAGGAAGATGGAGAGAGCGGAGGTGGAGGGAGGGAGGGAGAGAGAGACGGGGGAGGGAGGTGGTGAGAGAGGGAGGGAAGGGGGATGGATGGAGGGGATAAAGAGGGAGGGAGGGGGAGAGAGAGAGGTTGGGGAAGATGGCAGGGGGATATAGGGGAGGGGTAGGGAGAGAGGATGAGGAAGGGAGGGAGATTGAGGGAGAGGAGGTGGAGAGAGAGAGAGAGAGCGTGCGAGAGAGAGAGAGAGAGAGAGAGAGAGCGCATGTACATGTGTACGTGTAGCATCTGAACTAACGTTGCATTTACCCCATTCATCCACGTCTGGTAGCTCATTATCAGGTACTGAAAGACACAATAATATCTTTCTAATTATACATAGGATTCTAATAATGTAAATATATGCACAAATAACTCAGAGGTAATTAAGCATGTTCCAAAGCTATGTAGATATGAATCTCACATGCAGGCACACGGATGGGTGGGTGGTGGATGGATGGATGGACGGACGGACGGATGGATGGCTGGATGGATGCATGCGCAGAGAGATAGATGCAAATGCAATAACATCGTCATCATATCCAGTGGACAGTGGGGCAATACCGCGTTGGTAAGGGTATTTTGACTGGATGCTCATATGTATACTAGAGTTAACATATCATGTTAAACTGAGGGTTGACACCGAAGTCACCAGCTACTGGTGAAACGACAGTGCCATAGTGCTGTTGAGGGAGCAAACGTGTAGCGCACCGTTACTATGTTGCTACTTGTAGAGGCTAGTGCATATATAACATACAATTCAGGCCCATTTCACACTCAGTGCAGTTGTCTACATACTTGGCGAAGAATAATCCCGAATGTCTGTACACAAATAGATAAGTAATAGAATTAGTTACATAAATTAAATACCAGTAAATGCAGACATGGCACATCCACATTGTTCCAGGTTCTTGTTAAAGCTACATCACACGTTAAGTTAATGAAACGTCCACTGTTAGGGAGTACTCGCTTGGAGATAAATCGCTGGGGTAAGTCGGTTTCAAAACTTGCATTGTAGTTCCCATCATTACAACGAAAATGAGCAATTAAAGCGCATATGAGAAAGGCTACATAAAGATCACTTGTCTGAACCTGAGATAAGCATTTGGCCTTTCAATTATGAAAAAAACAAGTGAAAATCTAAAGATAACTAATATATCTACATCCAAGGTGGTCATGATAAATTTAATATATCGGCAGCAGCAGCAGCAGCAGCAGCAGCAGCAGCAGCAGCAGCAGCAGCTGGTGTTGTGTTGTTGTTGTTGCTTCTGCTGTTGTTGTTGTTGTTGTTGTTGTTGTTGTTGTTGTTGTTGATGATGATGAGTGTTGTTGCTGCTGTTGATTATGATGATGATGGTGGTGGTGGTGGTGGTGATGATGATGATGATGATGTTGTTGTTGTTGCTGTTGCTGCTGTTGTTGTTGTTGTAGAGTGAAGATATAAATATGTGTTATTTAGAAAAGCAATTTGCAATTTTTGCAATAACTTGGCAAACTGAAAGTTTGTAAGTTTAAGGATTTGAAATTTATAGTAGTTTTGTAACATATAATTTACCTTTGCCAAATCACGGAAATGGAGACTAAGGTTAGCTAATAACTTGTGTTCCTCAATGGCTCCTGGGTTCTTATCTGGATGATTCTGCAAAATCCATCTGCTAGAAAGGAGAATAGTTCGTGGATGAGAAGCATTAACACATGTTTATGTAAATCGTATGTTTGCTGTAAGTGTAATTTCACGTGCCCACACCTGCACACATCAGTTTGTTTTAAATAGGTAATACATTCCACCATCAACCTCAGAATCCACGACCATACACAATGGAGGATTCCAGATTGTCCATCAATTATATGACGTTATAATCAACTACGTGACATAGGATGACGTCATAATCAATTACGTCATGAATGACGTAGCTAAGTTCGTCACGAACCCAAAAGTGTTCGCGGATTAAGCGTTGTACGAAATGTATTTCTTTGCTATTTAATAAACATGATGTTGAATATTTTGAAACTAATTTGACTGGGTGTTGTTGCCGCCATAGTCAAATTAGTTTCAAATTTATTCAATAGCTTACCTGTATAGTTTTCTGGGAATTCAGATTCATGGAGTTCAGGGATCGATCGATCCCGACACGAGCAAAGCATGGGTGAAGGATAACTATTGGTGGGTGGAGCATAGCTAAAACTGGCTTCCTCCATGGGCACATGATATTGCTTTAATGTTGAACGTTATTTGAAAATACTTTGTGATCGAACGAACGCGTCTGTCCATCTGTCTGTCTGCCCGT
Organism: Chaetoderma sp. LZ-2023a; assembly: GCA_034401795.1. Lineage (NCBI taxonomy): Eukaryota > Metazoa > Mollusca > Caudofoveata > Chaetodermatida > Chaetodermatidae > Chaetoderma > Chaetoderma sp. LZ-2023a. The sequence continues at coordinate 125,183,636 of CM067370.1, read as the reverse complement.
CCGTCTACAATATCTCATAAACAGCATATCATACAAAACCGCTTCAGATATGTTAAATGTTGTTTGGTATATACCTCAGTTATGACACGCAGATGTGCCTTTTGAAGAATTCACCTTTTTAGGCTCAATACTTTGGGTGAAAATGGGTTTGTTAATGCAGACTCATGATTTTTGTCAATTTCCTCGTAAACACTATATCATACAGAATCGCTTAAAATAATTTAATGAAACTTGGAAAATGGCTTCTTTATGATGGCTAGATGTGCCTTTTGAAGGATTCGCCTATTTTGGGTCGAAAGGAGCTTTTTAATGCAAAAACTCACGATTTTTGTCAATTTTTCTCATAAACACACCTCATACAGAATTGCTTAAAATAATTTAATGAAACTTGTCAGGTGGCTTATTTCTGATAGGTAAATGAGCCTTTTGAAATATTCACTTATATAGGTTCAAGATTTTGGGCACCAGTGATACGTGTGGGTTTCTTTGAATTTTAACATACTTTTACTTGATCTCTAGTTTTTACATTTTTTTTTATCATATAGATGCTATCTATTTCAAATGGTTAACAAGTTACCCCCGGCCCACCATCCCATTGATTTCTAAAGGTATGCAGTCAACCAGACCTGAGTTTTCAGCTGTGTAAATGTTTTTTAAAATGATCGGCTTAAAAGCTATTCCTTCACAAACATTGGAACTCTGGGATAACACTTGATTATAACTGCATTCGTGCGTGCGTGTGTTTTAAATTGATTATGGGAGATTATATGACTGACTAGATAGCGCTCTTCGAAATTAATTACGGTTGATTTTATAACTGCGTCACTGTTACGTTTAACACCACCATCGCTGATATCGTGGAGCCCCGTTTGCGAACATCATTAATATTATTGACTCGATAATCGACATCATGGTTGTTACTGAGAGCGTCTGTACACGGGCATCATTGTTATGAGAGGTATTACTGTGAATAATATTTCTATTATTGTTATGATTATTTTTTTAAATTATGTTTAGATTTGGAGCCATAGCAATCAGGTTAGATATACAATGTGCAAATGTTTAGCAGTACGATTGTCTTATTCATATCATATCTGTGCAAAATTGTATACATATCACGTTCATGGGCCACCGGCTTATTGCAAATAAGTAAATAAATAAATAAATATCAATATCAATATATAGGCCTATTTATTTATCTGCAATAGGCCGTTGGCCTATGAGCGTGATATGTACGCGTTTAAGACAATTGTACATGTAAAGCTGTGTGCATTTTAAATCTAACCTGATCGCCAAGTTCAAAATGCCCGAAACAGAAATTATTAGTCGTAGGCCTAAATGCATGTTTTCCTATTTAGTCATTCTGTCAAAAACATTAGTTAGTCCTGTCCGTTTTGCATGCACGTGTTAATGAATTAAAAACAATAATCAGAGCAATGAAAGGAATATTATTCACAATAGCACATCTACAGATCTGCACATAAATTCAAACAATGATGTACCCAATGGATTCAAGCGTGTGCAAACTGCTGAATATATATTTTTAATATTTTGACTGAAATGCTGTCAATATAATGCATCCATGCAGTAAATTGCCAAAAAGAACCCAAAATTCCTTCAACAGTATTCTTGAGAAATGTCTATAGGTAGGACTAAGTAACTGAGTCAGTCATTCCAGTGGCAAATTTATAAATAAATAAAATGACTATTCACTAGGCAAAAACTGTAAATTTTAAAGGAACCGGTAACATAAATTAATTCAATCGCAGGGTACAGTTACTTGTGGACCTCACAACAAAGCATGGAAAAAAGATGTACAATACATAATATAAAACAAAGACTCGTCGATCAGTTCAAACAAACATGGCAAGAATCATTAAGTAATTTATCTATGGGCGAAACATATAGAATATTTAAATCAGAAATCTGTTTAGAGCCATATTTATTAAAATTAAATGAAGCTAGTAGAAGAACTCTTACAAAACTTAGGACTGCCAATCACCGCTTACCAATTGAAACAGGCCGCTGGACATGAATACCAAAAATCAACAGATCATGTCCATTATGCAATAATAATGATATTGGTGACGAATACCATTACTTGTTTCTATGTAAATTTTTTGAAAAATCCCGTAAATTATTCATACCTGCTTATTACCATACACGACCAAATTACTATAAATTTGAAAAGCTAATGTCGACTCCCAACTTGACATTATTACATTCCAGATGATACTTGACAATAATAAAAAATACTATTACTACTACGCCATTTCTTGTGTTAAAATCCGAGCCAAATCGGACAACAATTTTCCGAGATATCCATAGAAACAGAAATTGATATAGTTATCAGGATCACGGGATTGACGGCTAACGTCCGGAAATCCTATTGCGTTAAAACTTTAGCCAAATCTGATCAGAAGTCTTTAGTTGCGACTCGCACCTACTGTATGTTGTTATGTCAGAATTTTAACATTTCTGGCACATAGGTGTGTGGGGTTACATATCTGCCACAGCCGGAAAAGAGGCATACACAATGTGTCTCTTACGGAGAGATTTCCCTAACTACTCTAAACCTATCTTATCGAGCTAGAATAGCCAGGTTTAGTCGGTCACATGTCAGGTTCGAGCATGGGGAGCATGGGGAGCATGGGGAGCACGATCAGTGACCTCGGTGTAAAACTAATGCTGGGGGGAAATAGTGATGCAGATATAATGTTGCTGTCTAGTATTCCCTAGCGTACTGCGTCCTTGAGTTTTTATATAAACAAAACAGAATAACTAGGATGGCTACTTCCATATACATAACTAACCAATACAGTGCTAACAGTATCTCAGGTCATAGGACCTTACGGTGCTTTTATACTACTCGTGACGTCAGAGGCAGGACTCTCCATCCGATCAGCGGGCGAGCAGTAGCCAATCAGCGTGCAGCTAGGAAGGGTGACGTGGCGATCACGTGATCATAGCATTCCCCCCCCCCCCCCCCATTCATTTAATGCATACACGGGATTACGACGTTCAAGCAATATTTTGAAAATAATTAGTGAGCCATTTAACGATAACTCGGCCATTCCTGGTCCGATTCTAAATAGCTAAAAGGTTCTGAAATCCTCGTTTCATTCTGGTCCTGATTGCTACCAAGAACGACGAGAATGTAGTGATATGAAGAAATCACCAAATGTTACCAACTCGGTACACTATAAGCATACAGTTTCTCCCAATACTGAAACGTGTTGCCATGGAAGAGCTGCCGCGCAAGCTACGCATTCTCACGAAACCTCTCTCATAAGGCTTTATACACGCAAACTATTGTAGCACGGATCGACTAGATGGGCACTGGCCATCCCAGCAAGGCTGGGTACGGGCCGGCCATGACATTCGTTCTAAAGCACACACCCTGGGTAAAGCAATAAGCGTATGTAAGCCCTTTACGAGAGGTTTCTTGTTGAAAATCAGCTGTCCGATAGAATGCGTGTTGCGCATGCGCGCGCGTCAGAGCTTCCCTGACAACACGTCTCGGAATTGGAAGCGAGTGTTTACCTATAGTGTACCGAGTAGGTACTCGTAAATGCTTATACTTTATTATTATATATTATGTTGTGCCTTTGTCACAACCGTGTTAGACCTACGTCTGATTTTGACGTCACAAGACAGGTGACGTATTTTGATTATGACATCAGACGGATCCCTTCATTTCTACCACTGTCAAAATCAATAGTGTGAACACGTGCTACCATGCTAGAGTTATTGAGTTGTCTTTGATGGTAATTTACCATTTGGTCTAGTAACACCTTTCTTCAGAACTAATCGTTTGACCATCGACCCCTAATCTTGCAAGCATAATGCAAACTTAGACTCACAGACCCGTCCATCTCCGCGCTGGACATAAGAGACTTATGACATTCACAGACACCTGACAGTTGATTAATCATGCTGAAAAGGGGTTTCCCAGATAATGGCGTCATTTTCTTCTTTTAGGAATGGCAGTCATGGGGCATGCTCGCGAGTCTAGATACAAGCTATGCATTTTTGGTGTAATCAATTCCTGCGCCATTTTCATGCGACCTTCGAGACGCGTACAAGAAAAATTGGAGAAGGCTTGTTTTATTAAAACAGTTTTAATTCATTCTATCCAGAATGGCCAATTCACCTTTCCAGAGTACCCAGCCATCATATGACGTCATAATGAACTGCGTGGTGTGTACAATGACATCATAATAAATGACGTCATGAATGACGTCGATAAGTACGTCACGAACGCATATTTGATGACGGTCTATGGGCTGTTGTACAAATTGTTTGCTTTTACTATTTAATAAATATTCTGTTGACTATTTTGAAACTAATTTGACTGGGCGCTGTTGCTGCCTATGGCAGCAACAGCACCCAGTCTAATTAGTTACAAAATATTCAACAGCTTCCCTGTATAGTTTTCAGGAAATTAATAGCTATGGCATTCGGAGATCGATCAATCCAAACACGGCGACGTGTGGGTGGAGCTTAGCTAGTGATGGGCGGGGCATAGCTAAAAATGGAAAGGTCCATTTGAGCTTATGCCCTGACGATCGTCCATCATCCACCAATCCGCCCGTCAACTTTTTCTTTAAATGTCTTCCTCTCAAGAACCACAGGGTCGATTTAAATTAAATTTGAAAGGAAGTATCTTAAGGCTTAGTGCATAGGCATCCAACTTTGGCCAAAAGAAGCCAATCGGCCAATTTGGCCGGAGACCATCTAGGATTTTGGCCCATTTTGTTTGTAAACTTCTTTATCCGAAAACACTTGGGGATCAATTCAAAACTGATGAAATATCATCTAGACCAAGAGCTGAAGCAAGTTTGTTCAAGGGAACTTGATTGCTCAAATGTTTCAGTGGCCATCTTGGATGATCTAGTTTTCGCAAAAATGACTTCTTGACCGCTGAACAGAGCAGGCCAAAATTGGACAGATATCATTAGGGACTAAGGGTTAAACCTTGTTCAAAGGAAGTTAATACGTAAAAAGCATGGCCGACGTGGACCAATCAAAATGTAACGTGTTTGGTGGCCATATTGGATCTTTTTTATTTGATGGATTTTGAAACCGGAAATGGTTTTATATAAAATTTTTGGTATCCTGATTTCAGCTATCCATTTTCGAAATTGTCTGATTAACGGTTTGGAGGCCATCTTGGATCCTTTTCCCGCCACGAAACACCCATACTAAAGCAACGGGATATTTAAAATGTCTTCTCGAGAACCAGTGGCCCGATTTCAATTATAGTTGGCAGGAAGCATTCTTTTAAATATCACCTATGTCAAGAGTTGAAGCAAGTTTGTTCAACGGAACTTGATTGGCCCAATGGTTTGGCGGCCATTTTGAATGAGCTAGTATTCGTAAAATTTGGGAAATATTATTAGGGACTAAGGGCCATTAAAGTTCCTTCAAGGGAAGTTGATAGGTTAAAAACCATGGCCGCCGCCATGCACCAATCACAATGTTGCGTTTGGCGGACATATTAGATGTTTTTATTTGATGGATTTTGAAGACGAAATTGGTTTTATATTATTATTTTGGTATGCTGATATCAAATTTTAGCTTTCATAACTGTCGGATAAACTGTTTGGCGGTCATCTTGGATGGGAAATTTAAAATGTTCTCCTCGAGAACCACTAGACCGATTTCAATTAAATTTGGCAGGATGCATCTTAGGGCATAGAGATCCAAGTTTGTTCAAAGGAAGCTGATCTGCCAATTTGGCTGGTAGTGATCTTGGGCTTTTGTCGATTTTTAGAAATGGCTTTAAAAATCTTGTCCTGCGAAGCCGCTCCGGGGATCAATTCAAAACTCATGAAATATCATCTAGGCCAAGTGCTGAAGTTTGTTTAAGGGAACTTGATTTGCCAAATGTTACGGCGGCCAACTTGCATGACCTAGTTTTCGCGAAAACTACTTTTCCAAAACCGCTGAATGGATCGGGCCAAAATTTGGGAAACAAAGTTTGTTCAAGGGAAGTTGCTAAGTAAAAAAAGCATGTTTGGCGGCCATGTTGGATTTTTTATTTGATGGATCTTGAAGTCGAAATTGGTTTTATATATTTCTGGTGTATGCCGATTTAAAATCTGTCGCTTTAGAAGCTGTCGGATAAATGGTTTCGTGGCCATCTTGCATCTTTTTCCCGCCAAAATCTACGGATCTGAGAAGTTGATCGACCAATTTGTCCGGCGGCCATCTTGTGTTTTGTCCGATTTTTAGAAACGTCTTTATAAAAATCTCCGAAACCAATTGGGGGATGGATTCGAAACTCATGATATATCAGCTATGGTAAGACCTGAACCAAGTTTGTTCAAGGGAATCTGATTGGCCAAATGGTTTGGCGGCCATCTTAGATGACCTAGATTTCGCGAAAACAACTACAGAGTCGCTGAATAGATGGGTCCGAAATTTGCGAGATATCGCTAGGGACTAACGGCCATTAAAATTTGTCCAGGGGAAGGTGATACGTAAAAAACATGGCCTCCGCGGACCAATCAAAATGTGGTGTGTTTGGCGGACATATTGGATCTTTTTATTTGATGGATTTTGAAGCCAAATTTGGTTTTATATAGGTTTTTGGAAATGCTGAATTAAAATTTGCACTTTAGAAACTGTCGGATAAACGGTTTGATGGCCGTCTTGGATGCTTTCCCGCCAAAAACTCCCATACCGGTACTAAAGCAATGGGAAATTTAAAATGTTTTCTCGAGAACCACCAGCTCGATTTCAGTTATATTTGGCAGGAAGCATCCTTATTGCAGAGAGATCCAAATTTGTTCAAAGCCGGTCGGTTAAAATTTGGCCAGTGGCCATCTTGGATTTTAGCGGATTTTTAGAAACTTCTAAAAATCTCCGAAAAGGATTGATTCAAAATTCATGAAATATCATCTAGGGTAAGAGCTTAAGCAAGTTTGTTCAAAGGAGCTTGGTTCAAATAGTTCAGCGGCAATTCTTAGATGACCTAGTTTTCGCGAAAACGTGACTTTTCTCAATATTTGGGACATATGATTATGGACTAAGGACCATTAAAGGTTTCTCAATGGAAAGTTGATATGTCAAAACACATGGTCGCCGTGGATCAATCAAAATTTAGCGTGTTTGGCGGCCTTCTTGGATTTTCTGATTATTTATTGCTTATTAATCACTGGACCAATGTTAATAAAACTTGGCTAAACCGTCTACACAGAAATTAGATTGCTACATTTTTCCAGTGGTCATCTGGTTTTGTTCGGTTGTGCCAGTGGCCAGTAATTCCTGGTGACCGATTCAGACCCATTGAGAGTCTTGTTCTAAATTTTGCTGATTTCGACTTTCTATTAGACCACTTGTATGTACAATTAACTTCTGCGACGCACACATTTAGGCATACCTCACCTACACATACTCTGACATGTACACGCCACGCATTATATTTACCTGGTTATCATTGTGCAATCTTTCAGTTGCGACCTAAGAGCGATGAGCCCACAAATAGAACACCTCTGATGTCAGCCGCCCAACCACGACCAGTGAGAACCACCCAACCACAATCAACAGAGAATTCTGATAACAAATCTGCACGAGTACACAACCATTATAGTCCCGATAAAGAGCAAGAATTTCGTAAGTTTTAATTTTGTCGACTGCTACTGCTACTACTACTACTACTACTACTACTACTACTACTACTACTACTACTACTACTACTACTACTACTACTACTACTACTACTGCTGCTGCTGTTGCTGCTTCTGCTACTTCTACTACCCATGATACTGCTGCTGCTACCACCCTGACCACCACCACCACTATTATTAATTATTATACACAAGTACGTCCAAGCCTGTTTCCGGGACCATCTTCAATAATGTTATCACAAGCGATCAATTATTGCGCAAGTCTAGCTATGCCTCGTTAGTAAACACCACATTGTCTATTTCAGTGCGATCTGTTGATGAACTGGGACTACTGCAGGTGCAAACCATTCCTATAGCGTCCATGGACAAAGCATTTAAAGTAAGTAACATAGTAGTAGCGGGGACAGGAGTCGTTAGAAATGCAGGAAATTTCAATTTCCCTTTCTCCGAGATCTAACAATACTCACCATTCTGTTACTTCTGATATACAGCAGGCCTTAACAGCTGGCTCTAGGACTATAGACTTATAAAGCTTTACCGACTCCTTGGAACCGGGTACTCGGCTGCCAACCGCCGAGTACCCGTCTACCATAGAGCTCATATTGTTTGCATAGCCACCAAACAAGAGAAATCCATGGCTTGCCTCCGTGGGGCTGGGAGGCTGGGCCCATAACAGAATGGTGAGTATTGTTAGATCTTGGAGAAAGGGAAATTGAAATTTCCTGCATTCTTCTTCGATCAATACTCACCATTCTGTTACTTCTGATATACACCGGATTTGATCAGTAACCTGGTGGGAAGGGGCAAACCATAAATGCTACTTTTGCCCCTTGGCGAAAGATTTAGACTTAACAACTTGAATAACGGAGACCTAAAATGACCGTCAAGTTATCGGAACTGAATCACATTCGCGTCACTGCCCCCCCCCCCTTTTTTCTCCTAAGAAAAGGGAGAGAACTCACGAACATGTATCTCGCCTGAAACACAAATATGCCAAGAGGGTTAACTGCTCTTTGCATATATTAGCCTGGGAATGAGCATGAATATATAAGATGAATGATCATGATATATAGACATAATACAAAACACTCTCAATCGTGAATTACCTCATGATATTTGGAATTCAGACCTGGAGCCTCCAACCATTCACTTGTCCGGCCATCAGTGACACAACTAGTTGATATCCTCTCGCTCGACCATGTCTGCCTCTTAATTCTCTCTTACAAATGCCAAAAAAGGAAAAAGAGCAGTGCGGTCATATACCCATCGTCTCAAAACAGCTAAAGCGAGTGGAATGGCGAAGTCTGACACATCCCTCATATAGTAATACATGAAAGAGGACTCACAGTGCCTTGTGCGACAGCCATGATGTCCTTAAACGGAACACCATTATAAAGGGCGGAAGAGGCGGCTATTCCTCTAACATCGTGCCCTTGCGCCTTGCACTTGGTGCCCAGTCGTAATCTCACAGGTAGTCTGAATGCATTCGACTACCCAACGAGAGATAGAATCCACGGATGCGGCGCCATATGGCTCCATATGGCAGATCCACAGATTTCTATCATTCGACCGTAACGAGTCTGTCCGTTTTGTACTTAGTCAAAGCACGGACTGGGCACCAAACACTGGCATCACGATCCAACCTACTTAGTTTCGGTATAACGATCTGTTTGCTGGGATACCTCAAAGATCGAATCTTTGACATAAACTCTGCTCTTGGCAGTAGACGCAGACCCTCTCTGGAGCCAATAAATCGGTCCCTCTCTGCTGAAAGTGCATGGATCACACTGCGCCTTCTAGCTGAGGAAGCTGCCAATAGAAATACCGCCTTTAGAGTCAAATGCTTTAGACCAGCCGAACGCAACGGTTCGAAAGGGTGCTTGGCCAGTACATTAAGCACTAAAAATAGACTCCAGGCTGGAATGACTACCGGTTGTCTCGGTCGGAGATTGCTCATTCCCTTCACCATCACACTCAACTGGGCCACCTCTGGACTATCCCTGTTGGCTAGACAAGGGATAACTGATGCCAAAGCTGACTTGTATCCAGCAATTGTGACAGGAGCTAGTCCTGAAAAGAACATCTCACGGAGAAAGTCTGCTATTTGCTGAATAGTGGAATGAAAGGTAACAATACCCTTTTCCTCACACCAGTCTGCAAATCCGTTAACCTTGTTGTTATATGACTTGAAGGTTGACCTCCTTCTCGCAGCCGCGATGAAATCCGCAGCCTGGCGAGCAAAGCCTTCCGACGTGGAACGTTGTTTGACAACAACCACGCAGTCAATAACATTTCGAGACGCTCGTGTAGGAAGCGTCCCTTGGCCTGGGAGATTATGTTCGGAATCTCGGGCAACTGCACTGGATTTTCCACCAGCACATCTAGCAGATCCGTGAATCACGCCCTGCTTGGCCAATACGGCGCTATTAGCAGGACCCGACACGGTTCCTCCCTGATCTTCACCAATGCCTTCGGCAGAAGGATGGTGGGTGGGTACGCGTAAGCGTGCATCCCTCTCCAGCTTATCGCCAGAGCGTCTGTATCGATGGCATTTGGATCTGGAATCGGCGAGACATAAGTCATGATTTGAGCATTTTCCCTTGTGGCGAACAAGTCCACGTTGGGTTTGCCCCAATGCTCGAAGATCCTTCGTAGAACTGGAGGGTTGAGGGACCATTCTGTTGGCAGAATTCTCTGTCTGCGAGACAAAGCATCCGCCAGAATGTTCAATCGGCCAGGAATGTTAGCTGCTTTCAAAACAACCGAGTAATTCCTGCACCATTGAATCAAGTGCCACACTTTGATACACAGTGTGGGTGACCTGTCCCGCCTTGGCGATTTATGTATGATACTACCGTCGAATTGTCCGGCCGTATCAATATCACCTTGCCCCTGATCATCGGAAGAAACTCTTCCAACGCCAGTTCCACTGCCATCATTTCCAACCGATTGATATGCAGCTGACTCCAGGAGAGTCCATGTGCCCGAGACCTGGTGTTCTCCCAGGCAGGCCCCCACCCCTCCAACGATGCAACCGTGTACACGGACAGCTGGGGGTGGGGTAGGTGCAGCGAAACCCCTACTAGGAGATTCTGACGCTGTTTCCACCATACAAGATGCGATATTATCGGCTCCAAAACTGGCACCAGTTTTGACAGGGGTTCTGTTCTCTGTTCCCACAGAGACATCAGATACAACTGGATCGGTCTTCGCATTAGAGCAGCGTACGGGATCACTTGCTCCATGGAGACCATCATGCCCAGCATCTGAAGGAACCGCCTCGCCTGAATGTGGTTTCCCACTCGAAAACTCTTGAGGATGGCTAACAGAGACACCACTCTGGGCTCTGACGGGTAAACCCTGCCCTCCTCGAGATCGAATCGCATCCCCAAATAAACGAAATGTTGAGTGGGTGTCAACTCGGACCTCTCCTTGTTGACTATCCCGCCTAGATCTGAAAGTAACTTCAGAGTCAGAGCAGTATCCACGTTCAGCCTGGCTGCAGAGTCTGCTTTGAGCAGCCAGTCGTCTATGTAGGTGTGTAGCGCCACGTTCTCTTTTCTGAGAAACGCTGTCACCACAAGGACCACTCTTGTGAAAACCCTCGGAGCTGTCGACAGGCCAAACGGGAGAAAAGTAAACTCCCATACTTGATTCTGAAACGCAAATCTCAGAAACCTGTGCCAAATCTGGTTCATAGGAATGTGGAAATATGCATCTTTCAGATCGATCGACACACACCGCATTCCCTTCCTCAATCCCGCCATTACCGACCTCGGTGTTTCCATCTGGAACCGAGGTGTATGGATAAACCAATTTAATGGCCTGAGATTGAGTATGGGTCTCCATCCCCCCATGCTCTTGGGGACAAGGAACATATTTGAATAGAAGCCCGGAGTGTTCTGGTTCGCTGGTTTTATTGCTCCCTTCAGAAGCAAACCCGACACTTCGTTTTGAACGGCTTCTAACTAGTCTGGGTCCCGTGGTACGGGTGTCCAGACAGGTGCCAAAGACAGATTCTGCGGCGGAAAGTCCCACCACTCCGGCGTGTACCCCTGGGATAACCATGCCAGGACCAGACTGTCTGACATCACACCTCGCCACGCCTCGACGAAACGCATGAGCCTTCCACCCACCATAGACACCTCGATGTCTAACGGGGTTGTCCGGCTCGCGGTCCGCTCCCCCCCCCCCCCGTTTCTTAACGAGAGAGAGAGAGAACCATTTCCGTCTTGGCTCGGCAGGTATAACTGGCACCGCTGTTCCTGTTGCACAGGTGCGGTCCAGGCGGATATGAAGGGAGCTCTCGTACCCTCAGGTATGATCTGCTTCCTTCTTTCCACCCTTGGAGGACTTACCCTCACCCTTCCCATTGCCCTTCCCGCCTCTAGGGCGATCATGAGCAACATTGGGGAGGGTAGGGGCCTCCACAGCCTTCCTGGCTTTCTTAGCCGGCGGAGGCTGAGAAAATCCAGACGAAGCAGAAGTCGCAGTAGGCCTAGCTTTCGCCTTGCCTTTCTGCTTCTTCGAAGGTTGGACAGCTAACGGTTTCCCTACAGCCCCTAGTGCGTGCGCTTGCCGCACTAGCTCCAGCTGTAGGTTTACCGCCAACCGATTCAGCGCAATGCTGGCAGTGTCCTCTAGGATGGCCCGCGCCTGGCCACCGAAGATGCTAGGCCCTGTCAGGGGTGTCCCAAGAAGACGCTCCCTGACTGCCGTAGCCGGATGCATATGGTCAAGAACCATTTGCCTCCTGGACTTTGTCACACGCGCCTGCACCCTTGCCAGTGCGTCCATAGACAGCTCCAAGCCGTCATTGACGCACGAAAGCGCCACAGGTGGCACAGGGTGGCCTGCCCCCCGCTTCAGCCCACACCGACTGAAGAAGGCGATACTAATGGTTGACAGCACTCATAGCTACCCTCACACCCTCATCGCATAGGGACAGGACTTCATCCTGATGTGCCTGGGACTTGTCCACAAGTGCCGGACCGGGGCCACCCGCTCCAGCACTCTGAACACCCAGTACCCAGCGGTCATTCTCGGTGACTGACGGGACAACACCATACCTGTCGTATTCCCCCCCCCCCCCCCCGTGGAATACGACCCCTCGCCCGCACCTCCATGGAGGCCGCAAGAAGCTGGCCCTTGTTCATGCGTTGTTTGCTATAAATAGTATCAGACAACACCATAAACCATGGATCCAGTCCAACAGACTGGATCAGGGCTGCGGGCAAGATCCCCGTCCTAATCGATGGACCGATGGACGGGGTACATCCTCCTCGGCCGTATTCGAAACCACAGATGGGTCCACCCTGGCTAGCCAAGCCAGAGCCTCAGACCAATCGTCTCCGAGGAGGACACTCCCGTGAACACGTCACCCGTTGACATGTTCACGGCCCTGCCAGCAACGGCCTCCCCGCTAGGAGCCATTGCTGATATGCCAGCAACTCCGGTACCGTACGGTTCCGCCGCCACCCCATGGAACACACCAGTCCATGGAGTAGGCCTGCACGGAAAACCGTGCGGACCCGTAGCGGTTGAGGAACCGTGGCCAAACACAGGCGCCAACGACACCACATGTCTGACCACCGGACCAGGCGAGATAGGTGAGTACCATGCCTGGCGGCCACACCCGTCACCGCGTTGGTTGGCAGCAAACCAACCATCACGGGACCGGTGCCCGGTACAGGAGTGCCCTCAACCATGGGTGGAGCCGCTGCCCTGGCTTGTGCCAGGCCAGACAGATGGAGGGCGGCTTCCATCAGGACGGAATCGACCTCCATGCTCTCCACCCGCGGCCTCACAGGCCGCAGCACACTCTCCTCCTCGGTCTCCTCATCTTCAGACCCCTAAGAGTCGTCACTAGACAAGGAAAACCGTGGAGCCGTCCTGGCGGACGGCTCCCATACCTGACGGACCGGCCACCGCTACTGGACCACCCGGAGGTGGCCGCAGAGAGACAGAACCCATCAGGCCGGAGCCCGACGGGACTGCCAGGGGGCCGTACGAAACGGACAGGGTCCGAATCAAACATGGGGAGAGACTGCCCTACAACTTTTGGTAGCAGGGACGACACCAGCGTGGGCAGAACGCTATGCAAAACACCTTGCCTAGCCGGACCAAACCACGCCGGCGGTGCCATCTCCGCCACCTCCAGTTGCAGACGTGGAACGCCCCCACGGGCCGAAACGGACGCTCCACGATTTACTTTCGGACCGCCTGACCCCGCGTCAGACCCTGCCAAGTCCTTCTGGCAAGGAACTTAAGCATCATATCGACCGACCACACAGCGCAAACGTTACACCTACTGTCAAGACTACACTTAGTACAGTGGAAACAGACATGGCCCTTGTATAGAACCCGTACGATATGTGGCACTCGACACATGATGGTGGGGCTGGCTTGGCATATAAATCAAGCCTACAATAAGCCAGCGGAACGAAACAAAAATGGAAGGCAGACAATTAATTTTCAAATATATTGACCATAAATTAACTGTCACCCTCCCGCACCCCACCCCGCAACGTTACAACAAAGATTGCATTGAATATGACGACAAGAACGAAGCGGGCAATAATACACCCATACACTGATCCTCAAGGATGTATAACGGAACCAGGAATCATATCGCATAGCATTCGGGGTATATTTACTAATAAATATAAATTATACTCCTAACGAAGGCCACAACGATATGTGAAGAAACAACAAAATGTAAACAAACTGCTGTAGCACACGGTAAAACCGCAGACCACACATCTAAATCAAGAATTTTGAAACCTCTGATCATTGCAAACAGATCGTGATAACACGCAAAAATTGAAAATTCCAAAGTTTTTCTGGTACCAATTAAAGTACGCAGCACCCAGAATCAGATGCGCGAATTAATGAAACATTTTCTTCACATAAACATCCGAGAAACACGGGTCTGACGACATCCGCTCGGATCTTTCGGAGAACGACGTCAGCCGATCATCGTGTTTAAAACACCGATAAGCCAACACGTAATTTCATATCTGCCGATCGCCTGTTGGGATTTAAAGGAAGGCGATCATCTGGCATATTTCGTTGTTAACACACGTCCCAGATTCTTTGGGGTTAGAAATTGGAACATGCGACACATACGAAATTTTGGAGACCTAAGTCTCTTAACTATGGAATAACATGGAAATATACGACCTGATATCCTCGGAAGCGTCCATATTAATCCAAAATATCCTTTTGAGAATGCACAAGCTATCACAATTAATCACAGTAAAAAGACTTAGGCTTAAACAATCTTAAGACTTTCCAACTGCAAAAAGCATGTATTCTCTTGTCGCTATGCAAACATGAATGAGCTCTATGGTAGACTGGTACTCGGCAGTTGGGAGCCGAGTACCCGGTTCCATGGAGTCGGTAAAGCTTTCTAAGTCTATAGTGCTAGAGCCAGCTGTCAAGGCCAGCTGTATATCAGAAGTAACAGAATGGTGAGTATTGATCGAAGGAGAACGAGGAATGGACCACAACTGTGAGCCCATTAGATCAGCGGGTACTTATGCTCATCGTAAGATACAGACTCCATAAGAATTCGGATATTCCCTTAAGTCAGCCGGAATGAAATTGGTTATGTCTTGGTCAGAGCACACACCGCAAGGGAATGCAGATTCTCAGGTCATAATTGGAAGAGTGAGTTGTCCAAGGATAAATTGGAATTTACTATCGGATGCTGCTGATATTAAAATCATCCTGATGATTTACACCATCATCATGGTCATTTACATTTTCATCATGACGATTCATTACGTTTATGGCATCGACAGCTGCCTATAAAATCCAATCAACTGAGGAATAGCATATCCGCATATAACTATCATGGCCTTAAAATTTATTCTCAGGACTCTTCTTGAATTCGCTATTCTACTTAAATAGGAGATCACCCTTATTTTGCTGGTCACCATGTACGTCTAAAGTGGCAGATACATAGTCACACGATCTAGTCTGGTATTCTGCCTTGAAATCGCACTCAAGATATGTTAGATAGAGAAGCTTGAACGAATGTTTTCCCTCCCCTTCAAGAACCACCACCGGAGGGGGGGCCCTTACATTCCCGAAACTACACCCTTCCCATCAAAACTACGGTCTGAATGAGGTTGGGCACCATTATAAGGGACTGTCCCATTCTCTGTGTGTGCCGATATGTCCCTTTTAAAGCAAAATGGAAGATTTGGACCTTCAAATTTTAATAGTGAGCCAGACTCATAATGGACCTTTCCAGTTTTAGTTATGCCCCACCCATCTCTAGCTAAGCTCCACCCATACCTCGCTCGTATTGGGATCGATCGATCTCTGAACACCCTGACTATCAATTTCCAAAAAACTACACAGTTAAGCTGTTGAATATTTTGAAACTAATTTGAATGGGTGCTGTTGCTGCCTAAGGCAACAACAGTGCCCAGTCAAATTAGTTTCAAAATATTCAACAGCATGTGTATTAAATAGCAAAGAATTACAAAGACATACAATTCATACAACGTGTCGGACTCTTTGAGATTTGATGACGGCCTATATGGAACCTTTTGTGGTGCAATGATTGTGACGTCATCATACACGCGCTGAGCTGATTATGACGTCATACGAGGTCAGATGATGGGATGGATACTCTGGAAAGTTGAATTGAACACTAGCCATGGAGAAGAAAAGTAGCATCAAGTAAGTGCATAACTTGTCTGAAACAATGTAGCTGGAGCAGGACTCATGCGTGTCATACAAGTTGTTCTCAAGGAACTTAATTAAGGACTCCCTACTACTGAAATAAGTTGATGGAGAGCAGAAATAAAGTTATTTAATCGTTTCTAAGGTGGACCAGTGATCTGGCATGAGACGATAATCGAACCTTTTGAATATCTCCCACAGTCTATGATTAAACAGTGACACGCACGATCGTATATAGGGGCCAAATTGAACCCTGTACTCATTTGCTGTTAGAATCCTCGGAATAAGAAGGTGTGGAAACTTGATGGAAGAATGAACGTGAAAAATTACACATCGATGACTGTTGTATTTATCGACACTGAAAGGGTCGTTGGAACTTGCAATGTTAGGAGACTTCTGCAATGTTCCTTCTACATGAGTAAATGCCAGTGGAATTGTTGTCAGTGGGTATTTCAGTACTTTCGGTATTTCGATCTTTCGGTTAGTGCGAAATACAAGATGCGTCTGAACAGATCACGAACCGAACATGATGCAAGCACTTTATAATTTATTTCTTGAAATTTACTTACACTGCTTCGGACCCAAACATGTACAGTTTCTGTCACTGTATCCTCTCAAATATTCTCAAATTTTCAATGCACTCGTTGATGAAATTTTCTAAGAGGGATCCCGGACCCAATACCATAAGATGGCGACAACCTATCCCAGACACCCACCCCTTAAACATGTCCCACTTATTAAAAGAACGCTACATCACCACATTATGTAAGTATCTGCACATTATTTCGTGCATGGGTTATCTCTGTAGGACACGGCACCTATATTCTTTTCAATATAGTAAAGCCTGTTTATAGCAGATATCTGGGTATGGTGACCAAAGAATGGTGGTTCGGTAAGATAGCTTGTCATAGGGCTACATACCCATCTGCAAATGGACCACAATATATTTATACTATAGCAACTGAGTTGCATTACTCGACCGCGTGCCGTTAGGGACCAAGTCTTATGGCTCGTACATTGTAGGTTATAGACAGGTTTGACAAAGGTGCAGGGTTGTAACATGTATGTATGATTACTGTATTCTGCGGCTGTAGTAGTAGAAATATCATACAGCTGCAATCAGTCCTTCTTCCACTGTGTCGTGTCCTCAGCCGAAATCCTTAGCTGCCTCAGGTCCATTCTTGACTTGAGTGTACCGAGTCCTGCTTTCTTGAGATCACCTCGCAGCACGCTTATCAGATTTATGCAATGCCGCCCTCTCCTGGCTTTGTATTTCCTGGCTCCGAGTAGGGCGAATTCCAAGGCTCTCTATGCTGGTGTCTCTTCGGGCATTCTTAGCACATGGCCAAACATGGACCATCTTTACTAGGCAACTTTTACAGACAGCGGCGACGTATTACACATCTTGTATAGTACATCACTGGAAATTATGCTGTCTGGCCATCGGAGTCCAGTGATAGTGCGGAGGTGTTTGCGATGGCAGGCATCAAGTTTGTCTAGAGCTGTCTGGAGCTGCCCAGCTGTTACAGTTATACAGCAGCAAGGATACGCAGGTTGCGTTGTATAAACGTAGTCTTTTTATCAAGGGCATCTTTAATCTACGAATCCATAGCTTCCAGAAGGACTGGAAAGCTATGTTCCTCATGACGCAGCGTGCGGCAATGTCAGCATTACTGCAAAGCAGTGAGCCCAAGATTTTACTTTTCCTACACGGGTTGTAACATGGCTACTATAAATTACTGGAAGTAATTCTTTATTAATGATTCATATTTCTTTCCTTAGGACCATGTGAAGCTATACAATGATTTACTAAGCAATCGTTTGGCGCTGAAAGCAGCAATTCATAATTTTAAAGAGGTATTTGCCTCGGAGACAGCTGGTGTCCCCACAATGAACGATTGCGTCAGGCTTCTTGCATCCAAATGTAGTAAGTATTAGATTGTTTGTTATATATATTTTTGTACGTCATCTTATAATGGAGTAATATTCTTAAAACCCTCTGTACTGCTGTTGTTGCTACTACTGCGATGAACTTTAGATAAGAAAATTAATAAATGGCAACTTGCCATAGAATATGTGATTTGTCAAGTAATAAATGTGCTTTATAATCCAGAAATTCATACTACAATGTGCAAATTGCTCTTCTAAATTAGTGAATGATTGTATTATCTATGTCTTACATCAATTACTCCCCATTCATCTGCTGACATGACCTGTCAAAATGCAGGTTGAATAATAAACAGGAAACTGATATAACGTAATTAACTACAACTGCCGATATTTGATTTCAAACTAAGGAATATGTGGAATCACATTTTATATGTGCTTTGTTTATATACAATGTTGCACTATAAGTGACATGATCAAAACTGCTGAAGTTTTTGTTATTTGGTGGCAAACTTTAAGCTTTGGCCTGTTTATTCTTGGCATTTCTTTTTGATGTCGTTATGAATAAAAATAATTGTCGTAGCGCAATTTATATGGTTTCTCTGGACAGTGGAAATGTGTTGCACATTTGTGTCATATTTGGCATGGATATAACCAAAACACCTTCATCAAAAGACGCGTTTTCATCTTCATTGTGGATATTTCGTGGTCACCCATTTTTCGTGTTAATAAAATAAACTGTAGAATTTGACATTAGGTTGAGATCATGTTTTAGCATACAGTCTAAGGCTGTGTTCACACTAGAGAGTTACTCCAGAATAACGCCATATTTCGGTATGGCGTTATTCTGGATTAAGTCTCTATAGTGAGAGCACGGCCTTAGTGGTATCATGATTGGTGTGAACAGCTAACAATATAAAATTAACGATAATGAACTGTGCTAACACTAATACAAGACCAACACTACAACCTTCAACAGTCTTTGTAAAAGCACTAATTTGTTTACGTTGCTGGTTTCTCCGCAGAAAATGCAACACTAGACGTTAATAGAAGACAACAGAACTGCATACAGATCGAATACGATAGAATCGATGTATCACGTCACGTGACCAGTGGCTCGCCCGAGGACATCTTGTCTGCACTGGAACTCTTTAACCGAGCAAACAGACTTGCACGTGACATTTTGGAACGGGGTCCCGTGGTTAGCAGTTCCGTTCAAATGGTGATAGCAGACAAGCACGCGCTTGAGACGGACATTCTCAAGGCCGACCTCGGTGCGTCGCTGGAACCGGAAGCTCTAAAGGCATGTGCATATAACGTGATGCGCCTGCGCACAGTAGCGCGTGCGACTGAGAGTATTCAACGAGACACAAAACGTATTTTCAACGAAATTCTTATCGCATCCAAGGTCCTTTTTGAAGACAAGCGTATGGCGACATAGCTGTCATATTGACTAATTAAATGGTCGATGTTTGTATATGCTACGATGACTTGGCTTTGTTGAAAGAGATTTAAACTCTAGTGATTGTGGCTACCTAACGCATGTTCAGTGAGTTCCAGGCAAATAATTGTGAAAGATTTACCATGTGTGTACTATAGTCATACATCTCAACGAGATTTGGCAGGAAACATCCTTATAGAATTCAAGATTGTAGAACCGAAGATGATTGGTCAATTTTTCTGGTGGCCATATTGGATTTCCTGAAATTTTCTACAAATCATTTAGATTGCTACTTCTCCTAAATCAATGGCCCGATTCTAAGGAAACTTGGGTGGCATGATCATATCATGTTACGTAAGCTTGACAGGTCTAACCCGGGGTCTAACGATACATTTATTTAGTGAATTGTCCGGTGTGTGTGTGTGTGTGTGTGTGTGTGTGTATGTGTGTGTGTGCGCGCGCATGCGCGCGTGGTTTGGGGGGAGGGGCAACTTGGATTTTCCAAACAGTTCAGAAATTGATTAAAAGACTACTCCTCATTAATCATTTGGCCGAATTTAACCAGCCCTTGGCTGGAACAATCACAGGGTAGTAACCTTCAGAAAAGGTATACAGTGATTTAATTTGTCAATTTTTCCTTGGATTTTCCAAACAAAGTTTTCAGAAATCGGTTAAAAGACTACATGTAATAACTATTGGTAAAGTTAAGTTGATTTGATTTTCCGGCAGCCATCTTTAAAATGCTAATACTTACTTAGCCAATGACCCAATTTCAGCCAAATTCTGCTGAAATAATTCTATCGTGATAGGCTCCAGAACTTGTTTACAGAAATCTGATTGGTCTATTTTTGTCGGCCATCTTGCATCTTTCTCAGATCTGCGCTAAAGCCGTTAAAACATTCATCCTCTTTACCCAATGGCTCAATTTCCACCAAATTTGGCTGGATAGCCATGTCGATAGGCTTCAGAACTTGAAAACATAATTTTGATTGGCTAATTTTGCCACAGCCATATTGGTTTTTTTTTGGATAGTTTATGGGAACCGTTTAAGCTTACTACTCCTCGTTAACGACGTGGTCGGTGTAAACCAAACTTGGCTGGAAGTATCTATCCTATGGTGGTAGTTTCGTTTCGGAACACAACTTGTATCATATATCTACTATATCTGGTTGGTACTCCTTAATCGTTCAGCTGATATTAACCAAACACGAGTGGAAGCAGCCAACAGCAGTAGGCTTCTAAACATTCGTTCATAAATCTGACTATCTGATTGTGCAAATCGGTTTTGAGTGGCCATCTTGAGCTTACAGAAAGTTCAGAATTGGGCTGATAAAACCTTTATGGGTACAGGCTTTTGATTGTGTGGTCAGTGTCCATCTTTGATTGTTCCACGACATCCAGTCAAGTTGTATGCACTGAATTCAAATTTTGTATTTGATGTCTTATTTCTAAATTTAAAGGATCGTGTCTATTTAAAGGCAAATGGTTCAAATTTTAATGGTCGAGGCGAGCGCCACATGCGCTTGTGGCTCTTGTTTAAACTGCTATACATTTTGACAACTTTTGGATATTTATTATAAGCCCGCTAAAAAAATTTGTATTATGTGATAGTGTTTACGGGGTGGGTGGTTGGTAAGGCGGCAGAATTGTTCCCGCATGATAATGGCGCCACCGATCATCGTATCACTTTGAAACTTTATAGGATGATTGGACTACGTCTGAGGAAGAAGTCTATCGAAATCGACGATGATCTGAAATCCAATTGCTTTGAAACTTCATACAATGAGTGGACTACGTCTAAGGAAGAAATCTATCGAAACGTAGGATGATCTGAAATCCAAGATGGACACCAGCCACAGATGGCCATCTTGAAAATTGGTTTACAAATGATAACTCCAATTTTGTTTAATGGATCGCTTTGAAACTTCATAGGATTCCTGGAAACGACGAGAAAATTATTGAAATTGATGATGATCCGAAATCCTTGATGGCCGCCAGTCACCAGCGGCCATCTTGAAAATTGATTCTGAACAATAAGTCCATTACCGTTTATCGGATTGCTTTGAAACTTCATAGGGTGGTTGGACTAGGCCTGGAGAAGAAACCTATCGATATTGACGATGATCCTGAATCCAAGATGCCCGCCAGCCACTGACGGCCATCTTGAAAATTGGTTTCCGAACGATAACTCCAATTTTGTTTAGTTGATTCCTGTGAAACTTCATAGGATTCCTGAACAAGAGGAAGAAACATATAGAATTTGTAGATGATCTGAAATCAAATATGGCCACCGGCCGCCATCTTGAAAATTGGTTTCCGGACGATAACTCCATGACCGTTTAGTGGATCATTTTGAAACCTCAGAGGATGACTGGTCTAGATATGAGGAAGAAATCGCTATGTTCTGATAGCTCTCAGTCATTGGTATGTTATCATGGCGGGGTACTATGCGCCATTTGCGGAGCTCTTGCTATTTTGTTTCAATAGTCAGGATTCGTCCAATTTTTGGCGTAGCAAAATGTCATGCCAAGACTGAGACAAGAGAATCGGCCGTTACCGAGCCAAGTTTTAGCTATGCCCCTCCATCTCTAGCTAAGCTCCACCAACAGTTCGCCAATGTTGAGATCGATCGATCCCTGAACTCCCTGACTATCAATATCCAGAAAATTATACAGGTAATCTGTTTAATATTTTGAAACTAATTTGACTTTGTACTGTTGCTGCCTCAAATTAGTTTCAAAATATTCAACAGCATGTTTAATAAATAGTAAAGACAAACAATTGATAGAACAACGTCATCAGTTATGTGTTCGTGAGGAAATCTTTGAAATGGTTTTCTCTTATCATGCAAATGGAGATTTCCCACGACCACTGTAGATGTAGTTTGCTTATACACACGTTTGAATAGATGTTAATAATTTGAACACTGAATTCCAGGAATCTCAATTTCAAGCTAACTATTACAGGTAGCTTGTTGAATACTTTGACACTAATCTGAATTGAAACGTTGTTGAATGTTTATTCCAAATTCACAACCAAAGAGATACAATTCAGACGCTCCCCGTCGCACCATTATCACGTTCGTTTTGAACGTACGCCATTTGATTGCTACCAGGTTCCATTTTAATTTAAGACGTCAGATGCTTCATATTGAAATTCAAGTCGATAACTATCGGTTATCAAATGATAATTTGAACCATACATCTTATCAGCGTCCTCAACTACTAAGCTTTTAACATTATTTAAGTGTGATAAATAGATTCATTGGCCGGCTAATGTATATGTAGACATCATCTATTAGCGCTTGCTGCAATTAGCGCTAGCTGCTTTGACAGCTGAGACATGAAGTAAACTTGGTTTAGCTTGGTGGCGGCCATCTTGAATTACAAAATTACTTTTCAATGGCACGTTCTGTAGTCATTTAAGCGTGATAAACACATATTTCTACTCCAAACATGTGTATATATGTGCGGCAGATTTATAGCCATATAACCCTTATCAACCGATATATGGAGTAACATATTTTAAAATATATAACAGCCATTTTTAAAATCCAATATGGCCGCCAAAAATGTTTTAAATCAAATGATCTGTGTTTCAAAAAGTATAACTTCTAATGAATTTGAAAAATCTGAACGAAAATTATATAACAAACCTGACTAAAACGTTAAGTATGCGTATAGGTTCATGTAGGTTAATAGCAGAATCCAGACCTGAAATTTATTCTGTAGTGAATCTATGTCAGCAACATTCTTAACGCTTTCCACCTGAACAGTCGTATAATTTGAAAAAAATTTGTTTTTAAGTTGTCCACTTAATGTTCAAAATATTCACGATTATTTTCCATTAAGAATTCACATGATAATATGAGTGAGAACTGTAGAACTTAGTGGGGTATAGAACAATGGGTCGTCTTGGCTAAATATTGCTTGCCAATGCCTAATGTAGCATGGAATATTTTGGAAATCACGTGACTGAAGCTCACACATGATAACACCGTCAATATAGGTATGATTCCCCTAACCAAGACTATACTCGTGGACTAACTTCTCGTAGTTAAACCTTGCTGTATACTTACAGGGCCGACCCTTATCCTTTAGGGGGTGAGCTCCCTTGGCGCCACATGCCTTGGGGGCCACAGCATATGCGTAGGAATGTGTCCAAAAGTGGGATGGGATAGGGTGGACAAAACCAGCTCAAATCGTGGTGGGTTGTCGGATGTGGATCCTGGGGTATTCATACTAAAAAAATGTATTGAACTTTAGATATTCCTAGATGACATCTCCATTGCGGTGGAGTGGTTATATATGGAATTTCAGTTTAGGCCGTGCAAAAAGTGGGTGCTGGGTGAGCCTTAAGCAGTAATGTCTCCCAATATTCAACATTACAGTTTTTAGAAACATGTGAAGTTATTTATGAACTGTACTGTACGGTATTAATGTCTGTTTTGCTATTTACAATAATTGCCCACGGTTAAAGCTTTATAAAAAATATGATATTAGAGTTGGAGGAGAACCATACATTGTTCACATGTGCATATGTCTCATGATCATACGTACTTAGACTATACTCCGTGACGCTGCTGCTGCTCGGATACTATTCGTTGTCTTTGGAGGTATATTACAGCATGTATAATATTATCGTGATATTTATTTATGTATAATTATATTTACTCATTATGTAACCAGAATGATGCCAGACTGTGTTTTAGTAATTATTATAAATACAATATCATTATATAGTGAGCAGGGTGCATGGCATCGTACACACATACGCCCACTCACATCGCTACGCTACTCGATATGGGGACGGAGTGGGAGGGAGAGGATCGAGTAATAGGACGATGGGTGCGTGAAGGTCTCGTTGAGGTGGGATAGGGTGGGTAGGCTTACATTGCTAGCAATAAAACACTTCGTGTAGAGTATAGCGGGGATGGCCTATGGACCTTTCCAGTTTTAGCTATGTCCAGCCCACCTCTAGCTATAAGCTCCACCTACACCTCGCTCGTGTTGCGATCGATCGATCTCCGAACGCCCTGACTATCTATTTCCAGAAAACTATACAGGTGCGCTGTTGAATACTTTGAAACTAATTTGACTGGTTGTTGTTGCTGCCAGCAACAGCGTCCAATCAAATTAGTTTCAAAATATTCAACATCCTGTTTATTAAATAGTAAAGACATACAATTCATGCAACGTGACGGACTATTAAGTCAGTCATGGTGTAATGACTATGACATCATCATACACGTCATGTAGTTGATTATGACGTCATATGATGGATGGATAAACTGGAAAGGTCAATTGTCACTTGTTAGATGAGCTTAGAAGAACAACTTCTAGGCTTCCTGTGATCATTAGGGATGTGCGGTTTTGATAAGAACATAACCGGTGACGGTGTTGGCCATAAATCCGGTTTTAACCGGATATCTGGTTTATTGGCTGAAAATATTTTCAGTTTTCTGAAGAAAAAAAGAATTCGCAATACCACTAAAATAGAACGTTTTTAGTGGTAGACTTAAATCTGTAGCTGCTACATGTATAGTATCCGATGCAATTTTTGAGAATATAGTGAACTCATTACTTAAATTGCTTTAAAACTAGATTTTGCGCTTTTAAATTCATCGCGATATGTCATTTCGAGTTCTTGCACAATCTGTCATATTAGATTCCTAGACGAGAGACATTGTGTAGTAAATCAAATTTATTGATCTAATTAATCGGATACGTGTAATCAAACTCGGCCGTATTATACTATTTACTAAGCATACAGTTTCCTCGAAAAAGGAATTCATACGTATTTTAATATACATCATAATCACAATTTGGAAGGACTTGGTTTAAAACTGTATCAGTTGTAAGCTGTAAAAGTTGTTTTCCGGTGTACTATGTAATATCGACCTGCGTCGAGTGTTAATTATATCGTCCAACATACGTCGGGCCAGCTCCTGAACATTCACGAGAAATTACTCTTGATCGCCCGAGCGATTAGACAAATTCGATCTCAACTTACTTTGGCAGGTTAGATCACTTCCAGGGTTTAGGGTCCCGGATGCGCGTTCAGAATTCAAAATAGACGTAGATATCAAAAACACTAGATCGCTTATGATATGCGTTCAAGTGTGTATTATAGAATAAAATAAACGCTAGCAGATTATAATTTCTGAACGTATGTAGCAATATGATCTAGCAACATTCTCCCGTTACGATACTGCGTAGGTATGTTTTATTTCAGATTTTATTTTGCAAATAGATAAAATTAAAGCAAATTTATACAATCAATGTTATATATTATGATATATCCTTAAAAAAATAATTATAAAACCGTATTTTTAAACATACACGGTTGTACGGTTGTCAAATTATGTCACCGGTTTTCGAACCGTCATGCTTAAAAATCCGGAGACGGTTCAAAACCCGGATAACCGCACAGTCCTAGTGATCATCGCCATAAAATCTGGATACAGTCCGACCTTCAGCATAACCGTTAACGAATAAGGTTTGTCGAATGATTTCAAAATGTCGGCCTATCTTATATGTAGGTGCGGAATGGGGTGTGTAATATATGTTATCGATGGTGGACACACCCGACCACCCACCTCCCAGCCTCTCCGGTTTCCCTCACTCAAAAAGTGTGTACTTGATAATAATTGTGGAACAGACTGATTATTAATTTATTATCCTGTTAGGTGGGAATAATCGTATTTTGTGTTCATTAAGACTAAGCACTTTGCATGGTTATCTCCTGTAGATTTACATTTTGGATATTTGATATATCGTGCTACCTATGGTAGTAACAGTTCCAGTTTAATTAGTTTCCAAATATTCAACAAAATCTTTATTACATTGTAAATTTATCAAAGACATACAATTCCTAGAATGATGACTAACTTTTCGGTCTTCGTGACGGAACTATACGTCATTATGATTACGAGTCACATATTAGATCATTGACGTCAAAATTTGAGTGACGGATCGGATCCCTCCATCCATTAAATATATTTTGTCACATTATCATACAACCACGGCGGCACCGACGCCAATATAGCCACGACAACGACGACGTGGCGGTGGCAGCAACAACAGCAGCAGCAACAAGAAGGGCAGCAGCAGCAACAGCAGCAAGAAGAAGAAAACGACGACGAAGAAGAAGAGCAGCAGTAGCAGTAGTAATCTGGAATGAAATGATAAGTATGTGTGTAGGTGTGTGTAAAGGCGTGGGTGTAGCCGCTTTTATTAGTTTGTTTATTATGCGTATAACTGCATCCACATGATTCAGTTAATGTGCATAAAATGTGCATAATGGGTCACATGTTACAATCTCATCAACTTCAGACACTTAGCAAGTACAGCCACGAATTTTTACTATGTATGTTTGCTCAAGTGCCAATCATATGACTTTAAAATAGGAAGGGGTGGGGAACACGACATCCACCTTCCACCTCCTCAGCTCCTACCCTTTCGTCCGTTCTCTTCTAACACGAGGCACTTCGCAATTTCATTGGTCAATTTTTTTCCACGGGTACTATCAGCCAATGAGATATTGAGGGTGACTGTAACCAACTAATTGCACCGCGTTAATGATAGGAAATTAACAACAGATTTGATGAATAACCGGAAGTGCAGGTAGTAATTATTTTTAAGTAGTTGGGTGCGTTGTACTGCGTAGAACGCCAGAACTGACAACATGAGCTAGAACAGGTGTCGATGCACATGTCTTTTCATACACATTTATAAATATCGATATGGTTATTTTCTAATAAGTAGCAATACTGAGGTCAGATTTTTTTTACAAATTAACTTAGTAGTAAGGAATGGTTGGGTAATCACATGGAGAGTGGTGGGGTGGGTAAGAAAGAGATCAACATTAGCTTACCTTAGGAGTGATAAATCCAGGCAACTGCCTGAGGACCGCACTTTTGGAGCCCCCATACGGTGTAAAATATACATATAGTTTATCATTCACAATATAGAAGATGAGGACTGAGGGCATCTAGATTTCAAAATTTTCTGATTGAATGCCCCGAACTCCCCTTGGTTGAGTTGCCACAGAGCATCGGAAACCACAAATTCACACCTTGCGGTTTTTAGATTCTCAGCTCTACTTAACCATTGCACTAGTAGAGGTATCAGATATGTCATTCAACTATATAGCATCATAATCAATTACGTCACACGTAGGCTGACGTCACAATCATTGTGACGGGGAAATACGCCGTCATGAAGCAGGAAAATCTGTCACGTGGACGAATTGTATGTCTTTGATGGATTTGCAATTTAATAAACAATCTGTTGAATATTTTGAAACTAATTTGACTGCGAGCTGTTGTTGCCAGCAACAAACCCAGTCAAATGAGTTTCAAAATATTCAAAAGCTTACGTGTATTAGTTATCTTTAAATTGTGATTCTGGTAATTCAGGGTAAATCGAGGCTTAGCTAGAAATGGGCGAAACTTAGCTAGAAATGGGCGGGACTTAGCTCGAAATGGATCCATCTGGCGTCAGAAAATATGAAGCTGAATTCGTCGCTGCGTTGATGACTCTGTTGACGATCTAATGATGGGAGTCGAGAGACGACTTTTTCACTACGACAAACTAAATTGAGAATGCAAAATCTATCTTGCCAAGCACGCATATCTTTGTCTCCTCTCCGTTACCACGTCCGTATAGTAACAGAGACAACAGGCCACCAAGCGAGTTCAACAATATGCTACACACGTTGGCTTTAAGCGTAGGTACAAAATTCATTGACCATCGCCAACTCTTCGGACCAATTTAAATACAATATTAAATATTCCCCACAACAAAACAGAAAGAGCAAATGGCCAGAATTTTTACCATGGACGGAACATCGGAATACGGCTACCTCACCAAGGCAGGAGATAAACGCAAACTTTATCAACTCCGGACACTCTACCAAAGCAAACACTACATGGTGAGTATACAAATATCAACACAAGACCAAAACCACAGGATTTTAAAAGTAATTTCAAATTCTAAAGCATAATTGATACTTGTGTATGCACAAATGCAGATAGTCTAATTAGCTTGAGACACTTGTTTACAAGATTCGACCTGCCATCATACAAATTACTGAAGTGATACCGAAAACCCCAACCATAAACATTAGTGAACTGCAGATTGATGAGTACAACCATTGCCTGAACAGCAATCCATCTGGAGGTGTTATCATATATGTATCATTAAACGACCAAAACTGCGACATACTAAATGATCTCGAGTTTAACGAAGCAGTATGAAGTACATGGATGACACAACAAAGGGAGAGTATTGTTGTTGACTGCATCTACAGAAGCCACAACTCAGATGGCAATAATAATAATAATAATAATAATAATAATAATAATAATAATAATAATAATAATAATAATAATAATAATCATAATCATCTGTTAAACAAGGTTGAAACGGCTAAGACCGAACACATTCTTATTGTTGGGGATTTTAACTTTCCATCAATTAACTTCATCAAATGAAAAAAAGATGCATTTCTTAACACTACTAGGGATATTTTCCTACAGCAACTAGTTACTAATGCGACACGACGTAGAATAAGTCAGACCTTGCATATTTTAGACTTAGCTTTCACAAACCAAATATCGTCCACGAAATAACCCAGCTACCCTCACTGGATAAAAGTGGCCATGCCTTTCTACAAATATCCCTACATCCAGACATCTTAAGCACAAGCAAACAAGCAGCCAAGGCAAAGCTACTGTTGAACAAAGGACGGTATACTGAAATCAGAAAGTATATCCCTACGTCAAAACAACGTGGTAAGAAGAAACACAGCTGGCTTGACTTTACCACAACACAATTACTTATGCAAGTGGTCGACATGGCAATTATCATTTAAAGCAAACAAAACACATGCCCTACATTTCGGCAGGAATAACCCACAAGTTATATACTATATGACAGATATGCCTGATATGCATCTGTATCAATATCATGGGTAAATAAAGACACGGGAGTGCATATCGATAGAAACCTCTTGATATACATATAGGCAATATTGTATCCAAGACAAACAGCGCAATAAGACTAATCAAGATAAATTTTACAAACATAGTCCCATCTAATTTCATGCTCTTGTACAAGTCTATGGTGAGACCTATACTCGAATACTGCGAGTTGGCATGGTGACCAAAACTGAAAAGGCAACCACAGCTATTTATAACGAGCTCCCCACGTTGTGCCTGTGTTTAAATCGAGTTTAACACTTCAAAGCCTGAATTCCCAGACTGTCAATTTTAAGGTAAATAAGATAAGTAAGCTGTTGGATATTTTGAAACTAATTTGACCGGGAACTGCTGCTGCTTATATTCAATGATATATTTTTATTAAATTGTAAATTCATCAAAGCCATACAACTCAAACAGTTTCGTCACGGGCCGTTGCCACTTTGATTGTGAAATCAGATAACAAGTGATGTATCACATTTTAATTATGATGTGAGATACGCGAGTGACAGATTGGATCTCTCCGTTGAGTGGCAGAAACAGAGGAAGCTCTAATTCGTGCTTACCTGATACGAATGGATGTGTATGGCTGATTACATATAATTATGAATGGACGTGTACGGCTGATTACATATAATTATGAATGGGCGTGTACGGCTGATTACATATAATTATGAATGGGCGTGTACGGCTGATTACATATAATTATGAGGATAGTAGTGGGTTGCGTAATTAAGCTGATTAACATGGATGGTTACATATGCTAAAAACTGGGCTATGCGAATACTGTTATAAGAATTACTTCAGGGTCTTGGGCATCCTGTCCTTCCGTGCGTTCGTCCATCCGTCTGTCTTGCTGTCTGTCTGTCCGTCCATCTGCCTGTCTCAGAAACTACTGATTCAATTGGGCTCACATTTTAACACAAGAAAACGTGTTACCGTATAAGATGATTTCGTAATGTGGATTAATCCCTCGGGATGCGGATCAGATTAATATCCGTGTCTTTCAATGTCTCGGAAACTACTGATACTGATCCGATTAGGTTAAAAACCTTTCCCCAATAAAGTGTGTTACCATATAAATAGATTTTCAGATGTGCGCTCGTGATCTGGTTTAAGAAATCCAGATCCAGATCGGACCAATTCACCGATCTGGATATATAAAAAATACAGATCTGATTGGGCTCAAATTTTAACACAAGAAAAGTTGCTACCATGTAAAGGGGTTTCACGATCTGGCTCGTGATCTTGATATAACTGGCTGTCTGCATGCAGACTACATTTTCCATGGGATTTAACTCCGGATAAACTGAAAACAATTTGACTGGAAGTAGTTGTAAGCCACCCGCAACTTTCAGTCAAACTGTTTGCAAAATATTCAGCAGGTCCTTAGTTATCGCCCATTAAAATTATTGTATGGTAGCTTGCAGCAGTCGGACAGTTAAAAACCCTGTATCAGGATCGGATCAATTTTAGAATTTATGGGCATTTATAAAAGGTTGACAGTATAAGGGATTTTCCAGATTTTCATCGCGATCAGATGCCCCAACCATCCTCAGCTAAGCTCCACCCACGCTTCGTCCTTGTTGGGATCGATCGATTCTTGAATTTCAATTTTCAGTGAACTATACAAGTAGGCCGTTGAATATTTTGAAACTAATTTGAATGCCCAGTCAAATTAGTTTCAAAATATTCAACAGAATGTTTATTAAATAGTATGAACATACAATTCGTACAACAACGTCATCAATTAAGCGTTCGTGATGAACTTATCTTCATCATTCATGGCGTCATTGATTATGACGTCATCATATACGTCACGTAGTTGATTATGATGTCATATGACTGATGATAAACTGGAAGGGTGCATTCCACCATTCAGTCCCACTATCCCTACCCGTGATAACATGACTTACAGGGCCGGAACTTAACAAATACCGGGCCAATATGGACCGATATTAGTACAGGACCGACCCCGTATGTATTCAACACAGACGTCATTTACAAAATCACGGACATACACCACGCAATGCATTTAACATTTCTTCCTTGAATGTATGCAAAATTACCCCCCCCCCCCTCTTTAATCACCATTAACCCTTTAATGACCAAATCTGGTCAAGAGAAAATCTGAATATTTGATGACTTAATGTTCATTTGCAGGCCAAGAGAAGACTATTTTTTGGAAATCTACCACAGGAATGACTGGCTCGGTTGTCGTTCAAGTTATTCCAGTGGGAAATTGTCAAAAATAGTCTTCTCTTGGCCGCCAAATGGACATTCCTCAAGCCGATTGTATAGGCCGGTTTTGGCGTAGATCGTGTGGAATACCTATAACCTACCCCATGAAAGCAAAACATTACCTGAATACACAACCTGTATAGCTTAGAAGATTCACATGCTGGAACAATCGGCTGCCAATCCCAGTGTCTATATCATCTGAGCTCATCAGGACTTAACGACCAATCAAAAATCATTGGTCCAGAATCTCTTACACGGCTTATTTGGGATTGTCTGTATATGCTCATGCTGATTATATTCATCTAGTATCCTCCTGCCAAAAATAGTCCCAGCTACATACATCTCCTTCACATCTCAATGTCGTGGATACATCATTGTCCGGTATAGCGATTACACCAGGCATGGGGACCCGTTGTACTGTAACCGCGTTCAGGGTGCGTACCGTATTCACAGGGTGTACGGCATTGTGTGTCGTTACCATATTCAAGGAGGGTACCGCATTCACTGCGGATACCACACGCATCACCTGCAGTGCTTTCGTCAGTTTAACTTCTGTCAAATCTGTCAGCAAATGAATCTCGCTTGTGATGTTTTCTAATTGGACAAGGCGAGCCGATCCTAATACATCTTTTGATCCACGATAAACGGCTTAGATATATTCAAACCTCAGATCATCTCATACTGTTGGTATCGGACATAATCTACGTGCCCATTGAAATTGTAAATCTCTTATTTACGATCGCTATGGAAATTCAGTTTCCTCCACTCCTCGGTTATCATAACAACCAAGGCATCATCCTTATCCTCAGCAGCATTTGCCCTTTTATTAATCTGAGCAGAAAGATCCACGACGTCGCCATTTCGCCATGGGCGCCTTTTAAAGTTTTGTTAATCTATTCCACAGATCTTGTATCAATCGGAATGGCCCTTCCAGGTTCCAGGTTTAGCTAGTTGATTATGATGTCATGTGATTGCCAAGGGAAATCAGCCACAAATCTCATTTCGCCACACTAGACACGGTGTTGATCGGTTTATAGATGTACTCCTTCAATGTCCTGTTGAAACATAATATACGTTCTATCCCAGATCAACGACGAGCTTTCAAAACTAACCAACGACAAGGTCATGCAAGTATGATATGGGAAAACAATAAGTGAGCAGATGGCCATGGTTGACCTCAAATGATAACCAAACGAGGCCCTAAGTAAAGTTTGAAAATGTGTGGCGACATCAGCTGCTAAAAACGTCAGTGAATCCAGGAATACCAATGAAAGGAAATCCTATGTATGACTAAGATAAAACACTGCGACTATGCAAGCAGTCGAAATAAACACACCAAACTGAACTAAGACAGAATCGCAATAAGATTCTGCGCCAAATCAGTGAACGATTGAAAGAACATCAAAAGAGCAGATGACCTGGTAAACTAGATCATGTCCACCGATGGTTCTCGAAAGATGCTTAGAGCAAGCAAAGAATTAAAAATCAGCACTCAACAACAACCATTTGCTCATCGCCCTCTTGCACGATCCTCGCCCTCCCACTACGTTCCCGTATCGTGTACCGTGCTTGCACGCCTTTGATATTTGTTCACGGAGCTTCATACGTATTAATGAACTGGGGTCAATCAACTTGCGCCAATGAGATTGCTCGATAAGAAATCGGGAAGTAGACAAATTTACACGTGTGCGTAAACCAAACGAGCGGTTTTTGTTACCGAAAACCAATCTACACATTTTCTGTTCCTCAGATAACTTGTTTAGAGCAAAACTATTGCAAACTTGTGCAAATGTCACTTTCCAGATCAACAGCGTCGCGATCGCCGTTGTTTTTGTGATTGTAAATTAGGTCACCAGATAAACTCTCGCCTATCGCGCGAAGTAGGCAGAAATCTGATTGGCTACCTGCAGTCCACTAGCGTAATGTTACATAATATAGCGAGAAATCACAGGTCTGCAAGTACAGCCTTGAACAGCGTAGCTATCATCGTCCTATTGCACGATCCTCGTCCTCCCACTATGTTTCTGTATCGAGTGCCGTGCTTGCACGCCTTTGATGTGTGTGCTAAGTTCACTAAGCGTCATACATATTAATGAGCTGGGCTCAGTCAACTTGCGCCAATGAGGTTACTCGATAAGAAATAAGGAAGTAGACAAATTTACACATGTGCGTAAACCAAACTAGCGGTTTTTGTTACCGAAAACCAATCTACACATTTTCTGTTCCTCAGATAACTTGTTTAGAGCAAAACTAGTGTAAACTTGTGCAAATATCTCTTTCTAGTTCAACAGCGTCGCTATCGCCGTTGTTTTTGTGATTGTAAATTAGGTCACCAGACGAAGCCTCGCCTATCGTGCGAAGTAGGCAGAAATCTGATTGGCTACCTCCAGCCCACTAGCTTTACGTTACTTCACATCGCGAGAAATCACAGGTCTGCAAGTACGGCCTCGAACAGCGTAGCTATGTGAGTGGATGTATGGTAGTACGATGCGTAGCTATGTGAGTGGGTGTATGTTAGTACGATGCCATTTGCTGTACATAAATAACTCAGATGGTCACTCCACCAGCGCTGGCCAGGGAAAGACTAAACATCAAAGAATGTTTTAAAGGTAAGTTCACTGACACAGAAAACGAACATCTACCCACGTTTGAAGGGCAGCCACGGCAAAAGCCAATAACAGAAATTGAAGTTGGACAAGCTAACACATGGCAGCGCGTGCGGGTCTGACGGCATGAATAACGAACTTAAGTATGCAGACAATGCCATCTCGACGCAAATCGCGCGCGACATTAACTGTGCTAACATCCTATCAATGCTGTGGTTGCATTTTATCTCAAGTGGAAATTGTCGCGAACAGAATGTAGCGGTTCCTTGCGGGTCGCCGTCATACGCCAGCATGGGTTGGTGATCACTGTAGGCTGGTTTGGCTGTACATCGCGCTGGAATGCTTGTGATGAGCATGATGACATTATTAACTGGTCCTCCCTCCCTCCCCGTCCCTCCCCCCCCCCCTCCCCCCCCCCTCGCTCTTTCTTTTTCTCTCCCTCACTTTCTCTCATTCTGATTTATGTAAATATAAATATAAATTGTGTATATAAGTTTAATTATATGCTGCCGTCTAACAATTCTGTAGGGAGCGGACATCACTAGTACTATCAAAGCATTGTTAGGCTCTACTACGACATGCCACGTGCATTTGATCCCATCGAAGAGACGACAGTTCCTTCAATTTCGCCACCAAGCTGTCTGCGATGATGATGAACTATGCCTGGTGAAATTCGTATTGTCAAACACAAAACTAAACATTCGCGTCAAATCAATACTTTCTGCACAGTGTGAAACATCAATAAGATCATCACAAAGTGGTGGTTTATCACCATCGCTTTTCGCTCAAGTATACCTATCCGACACTATAGAGACGCAAATGATGAAACAATTATGACGGTACTCCATCGGGGCACAGTCACTGATAATTCACCTTTCCAGAGTACCCACCCATCATATGACGTCGTAATGAACTGCGTGATGTGTACAATGCCATCATAATGAATGACGTCATGAATGACGTCGATAAGTACGTCACGAACGCATATTTGAAGACGGTCTATGCGTTGTTGTACAAATTGTTTGCTTTTACTATTTAATAAATATTCAGTTGAATATTTTGAAACTAATTTGATTGGGCGCTGTTGCTGCCTAGCCCCCAGTCAAATTAGTTACAAAATATTCAACAGCTTCCCTGTATAGTTTTCAGGCAATTGATAGCTAGGACATTTGGGGATCGATCAATCCCAACACGGCGAGGTGTGGGTGGAGCTTAGCTAGTGATGGGCGGGGCATAGCTAAACACGGAAAGGTCCATTAGAGGAAGAGCATAATCCTGAGTGTCCTCCTCCGCAGCTCTATCGACATAGTCATAGGTGCCAATAGGTATTACGCACCCAAAGAACGCAACACTATCAATCTGCTAATTATTTTGCGACCACAACTAAAAGTACGTAATCTAGAACCACTGAAGACAGGAAAGAACCTAAATGGTCCAAGGTCGCTCGCAGTGGAAAAGACGCGGTGAAGCGGGGCGTGGTGGTGAGGAGAGGGGAGCGGAGAGAGTGAGTGAGCACGGCAGGTGAGTGAGTTAATGTGTGGTTGGTTGGGAGAGTGAGTGAGGGAGTGAATGAATGAGGGAGGGAGCGACCGAGAGAGAATGCGAAGGGATTGAGGCGGTGGGTGGGTGGGTGGTTGCAGGGTCAAACTTGGGACACAGGAATCACTGTGCAAAGTTTCTGATTCTTACACGTGATGAGCTCAGAATATGGGAATTAATATCGCTACTGGTATTCATTTTTTCTAATATCATTTAGCCCTGTCAGGGCTCCTCAAAATTGTTATGTTATGATGTACAAATTTCAGGAGTTACGCGAGAAAGAGCTTTGGAGATCGTTATCGAAGTTAAATAATACATGTAGGTAGCTTGTTACTTAAAGCGCAAAAAAATAGAAATCTAAAATCCTTTTGCAATTTGGGGCACTTGTACAAATGCACTTTTTGCACTGCAATCGTTCGGCCCTATGTGGGTGTGTGGTGGTTAGGTGGATACGTGGTTGGCTAGGTGGGTGGGTGGGTGGATGGGTGGGTGGTGGTGGAGTGAAGTTAGTGAGTGAGTGAGCGAGCGAGCGAGGGATGGAGGTGGGAGGGAGTGAGCGAATGAATGAATAAATGAGCGTGCGAGCGAGTGAGCGTGCGCACGAATGAATGAATCAGCGAGCGAGCTGGCTGGCATGTATGAGGGGGGGGGGTGTGTGTGTGGTGCGTGGGTGTGGGCCAGTTGTTGGATGGGTGGGTGGGTGGGTGGGTGGAGGGCCGAACTTGGGACACAGGGTGCCCTGTGAAGCTTTCTGATAATGTTAATTTCAGGGTACATAAAATTTGGGGATCCTGTGGAAATGTTTTTTTTTATGCCATGAAAATGATTATATTCGTTTCTTTCAAATATACTACACACACTGTCTAATTATCGTTTTATTGTCCATTTTCTTTAATAAAAAAAAATTGGACACACACATGAAAACTGCATAACAGCTAACAAATATACGGTCAACTGAAGCAAGCAACCACTGCGGAAATAAATTACACAAAATATATTTTGAATAATAGCTTTGTATCCTAGAGACAGTTTTTGTCAAAACCATTCCCCTCAATTACAGTTACGATTAATCATGTCTAATCATCATTCTAATAACATAAAAAATGTAATTTACCATAGTCAGTTGCCCCTAAACACCCAAGCTACAAATGCATAACAGTAAACATCAGCTTAAAATTACACATACTGTTCATTACCTGTACACGAATACTATTAGTTACACCAGTGTTTTGGAGGGGGTGGGGGTGGGTACAGGCTGTTAACACACGTACAAACGTTGTGTTATATATTTGAATGTACGTGTGGTGACAGCCTGTACACCCGCCAAAACATTGGTGTAACGAATTTATTACCAATCAATCAATCAATCAATCAATCCTTTTAATGACATATCAAACACAACGACATACGCCATGGTACAAACATTTAACAACATATTATAAAGATGAAAATATAGGTTCTAAGATGATAAATTTAAAAAAATTTACACGTTCAATGTGTAGGGCTATGATTTAAGTTTACTGCCACTAGGCATAAATATCGGATTGTTTGGGATATCTAATTAAACATATATAGAATATAGTGATGGTATGGTGAATTTACCAGGATTCATGAAGTTGGCTAGTTTCCCAATAAGATTGATATGGACGTTGATTAAAATATGGGACAAGTTATGCAATCACTATATGAACCTGCCTCATGTACAGGGTGACGATCTGACGAATTGTCATTGCATAAGATCTAAAGTACAAGCCCGAGCAGCTATGCAAACGTTGATGTAATCAATAACAATTTTTATTAGATCACTATCTCCATTATTATATGACATTAACAATTTTAATTGCTACACCTATCAAGCGAGACAAAATTAGTAAACTCATTAAGCTTTTTAAGGAGCGATTGTCTCTCCTGATCGTAAAGTGGACATTCCATTATAAAGTGTTTTTCATCCTCAAGTGGGTTTTGGCTGTAAAGCTTACAGAATCGTAGATGAGCAGGTATTGGTGGTGTTTTGTGCCTATCTACCTCAATTTGTAAGGTGTGTGCACGTATTCTGAGTTTTGTAAAGTTTCTGCGTTTTGTGAAATTCTTTTCAAAATGAAGATAATTTTCAATGACAAAGTTTTGTTTGAATATTTTATAGCATCTCATTTTAGACCCAAAATTAGAGGCTACTGTTCTGTCACTGTTAATGTAGTTTCGCCAATTATCAGCACACCTTTCACGTACAGATTTGCCCAAAATAGAAATTATTTTATGTTTATATTTTGAACCTTGGTTATGCCAGACTCCAAGACAGTCAAAGGATTGCCATAGCTCACGTATATACGTTGCCGAGTTATTAGTTTTACTATGCATTGTATGGCATGAAAGGTAGGCCTGGTACACTAGAGGTGATGGGTCTTGGACTAAAATTCTAAGCCAATATTTGGCAGATTTCGGTATAAGAGTAACCAATAAAGGGTACTGCCCCAGCTCTCCTCTTACCACTGCATTAGTAGCTTTTCTGTTGACCCCGAGAAGGTATTTGTAAAAGTTCAGTAATACCTTTTCACCAGGCATTTTCTCAGCAAGACTAGGCAGATTATGCTCATTTAGGCCATTTAAAAAGAAGGGACACCAAATTTCACCACAGTAGCTAAGAATAGGCATAATTAGGGACTGAAACAGTATAAATGCACTGCTGACATTATCACGTACATTGATGACCTTAAGCTTAAAAAGAGCTTTAGTAGCTTGATCCCTAAGTCTTTCGCAGGCTACTTTAAAACTACCCGATGGAGTGAATACAATTCCAAGATAACAGTAAGACCGGACAACTTCAATGGCTGTAGATTTATAAGTGAAGTTGAACCTTTTGAGTAGACAACTCTTAATAAATATGATAATTTTATTTTTGGAAAGGTTGATTGTAAGATTCCATTTGTCGCAGTAAGCATCCAGATTATTTAATGCTCGCTGCAAACCAACTGAAGTCTGGGATACAATTGGGAGATCATCTGCAAACATCAAGCAGCTAATAGATGTATCATGCAGTATTACTGGGTCGCATGGTTTATCAAAGCTAAGCTGGTACCCGACTCCAATTGCTCATAACCACTCATATCCTGAGCCAGAGAATCGCCAGCGAGGGAATGAGGAGTCGGGTACCAGCCTATATCAAAGCGCCCTGATAATGTAAAGTAAATCACTAACAAACAGGTTGAAAAGAAGTGGGTTAGAACACATCCTTGTTTCACAGATTCAGATTCAGATTATTTATTGGCACAAAATCTTTTACACGAAAACATAGCCAAACATGAAGGCTACACATACATTACACAGATTACAAGACACACAGTACGAATAGTGAACAGTTGTGATATAAAAAAGAAAATGCTAATATATTAAATAATTAAATAATTATATGTAGTCTCACTAGTCTGCGGTTTGATAGCCAGTTTAATATATTATGCTAAGACATTTGCTACTGGTGGACCGACGCTTAGCGTATTTTTAAAGGCATTTTGCCGTTTGATGGTGTGTTTTGAAACAAAAGTCAATACCACTTTAAAAATTCAGTGCCCCCTTATTATACGACATTAAGAATAAAAAATTTTCATCCAAGCTAAAATTAGAGATATCTACAAATGAATTGAGGGAATAAAATAGAGTCAGTCTTTCGATTTCATAGAATGGGCAGTGAGCATTGAAATGTTTCTCGTCCTCAACAATTCCAACAGAGCAAAGTAAGCACACTCTTTTCTCTACTGGAGATTTTGGGACAGTATGCCTACCCACTTCTATCTGGAGGTTATGCGCACTGACTCTGAGTTTGGCAAAATCCTTACGCCTAGAATAGACTCCATTAACTAGTAGATTGTTTTCAATATTGAAGTTATTTTTGAAAGTCCTGTAATTTCGAAGTTTAGATCCCTGTTGGAATTTACCAACGGGGCATATAACATCCCTGTTTATATGGAGAAGCCAGGTCGATTTGTACCTCGTTTCCATGGCATCTTTTAATAGTCTGGAGGACTAATTTTTATTTATGGTCCAAATATCTTGAAGGTTAAAATTTGTCCATAGATTTATTTTACATGTGTTGACCAATTTGTTTCTCCTAACGAGGCGCAAGAATGCATATAGGCATGATGAGCTATTGTCTCAGAGTCAATGTTACATAACCTCATCCAGGATTTCACTACTTGGGACACGAGAGGTGTTATTATGGCAGACTTCCCAGGTTCACCCCTCACAGTGGCATTCATTGTTTTCCTGTTAACTCCTAGTATATATTTACAAAAATTGATAAGGACTTTCTCAACAGGTACATTATCTCCTAACATCATAAAGTTGTGTTTATTGATACCTTTCATATAGAAAGGGACCCAAACCTCTGCACAATATGATAATATTGGTAGAATAAGAGAATGGAATAGTTTAACCGCCATTAAGACATTGTTTCTAACATTGGCAGATTTAAGTTTGAGCAATGCTTTCTTAGCCTGTTCAGCCAATCTTTCCCAGGCATCCCTGAAGTTACCGGAGGGAGTAAATAAAATATCAAGATAGCAATAGGCTTTTACAACCTTAATAAGTGAACCTTTATAGGTAAAGGAATGCATGTATTTCTTGATGAGATGGCCACCTTTATTGAAGACGATTATCTTAGTCTTGTTTAGATTGACAGTTAGATTACATCTGTCGCAGTAGAAGCTCAATTTGTTTAAGACATTTCGTAGGCCATCATGAGTTTCTAACAATATTGCTTGATCATCTGCAAACATTAGGCAATGTAGCGAGGCTTTAGTTAGATGGATAGGATCACAAGTACTGTCAAAACTAGCAGGTAAGTCGTGAAGAAAAAGGTTGAATAGATGTGGGCCGAGTACACAGCCTTGTTTAACACCAACAGAAGAGGAGAAGCCATTACTATATCTATCGTTAACTTTGACTGCATATTGCACATTAGAGTACATACTTTCAATAACATTTAAGAAATTATTGTCGATAGCTGCACGTAGCAACTTATACAATAGCTTCTTTCTAGGGATAGTGTCAAAAGCTGACTTAACATCTTCAAAGCCGCAAAAGATGTTTCTTTTCGTTACTGCATTCACATATTTATCTATGGTCGTTTTTAACGAGAATATGTGATCTGCAGTTCTAGACTTTTTTCTGTAGCCAATTTGGCATTGAGGGACTAATTTATTTACCTCAGTAAATGTAAAACACTACAGAATAGTTTGCATAAGTTACTACGCACATATATACCCCTATAGTTGTCAGGATTTGAGCCATCCCCTTTCTTGTGTATAGGAGATAAAAGATAACAGCACCATGCCTTTGGAAACTGACCAGCGCATAGTAT
This sequence comes from Chaetoderma sp. LZ-2023a, assembly GCA_034401795.1. NCBI lineage: Eukaryota > Metazoa > Mollusca > Caudofoveata > Chaetodermatida > Chaetodermatidae > Chaetoderma > Chaetoderma sp. LZ-2023a. The sequence goes on along the minus strand of CM067370.1, from coordinate 125,142,256 downwards.
GAAATTGAACAGTTTTAGCAAGACTGTTAAAAGCTGATTAAGTCCTGCTTTAAGCATTTCATTCAAGACCTGATCAAGTCCACCGGCCTTTCCATTTTTAAGTTGAAAAATGGCCTGAGATATCTCAGAAGTAGTTATACTAAAATTAAGTTCATTAAATACTTTATTTCTATTGGTCTCTAAGAGGTTGTCGATTCTGCATTCCATATCAGTATCAATGTAGGAAGGGGCTTTATTAACAAGTTTGTTAAAGTGTGACACCCATTCACTACAAGAAATTGTATTTCCATTGGAGTCTCTATTTACGTCTCTAGGTTCATCATACAACTTCCAGAAGACTGTGATTTCTGGACTGCATAGATTCCATTTGATCCAATATTAGTTGTTTGAAAGTAATCTTCTTCGACCTAATTATAGGATGCACCATAGACTTCATAAATTTTTCATCATCCCCTGTCTGCCAAACAAACTTAGCGCAGGGAGGGTTAGGGGTGTCACTCGGAGCATGCTCACGTGAACCTGTCAATAGTCCCATGTTCAACATGCAATGGATGGAAAGATGATTTGGACTATTTACATGACAATATTCTATATCATTTAGAATATTGCTAGAAGCCAACATATAGTCAATTGCACTGGGATGCCCAGTGTGGCTATAGCAAGTGCAGTTACCAGGGGAATCACCCAAGAAATGCCCATTTAGAATCCACAGCCTTACAGAGGGATAATAGTTGTTTACCATGGGTATCTACTCCATGAGAATCCATGCAATTCCTGGAGATTTCTATATCACACACATAATCTGGTTGTAAGTCAGTCAAGGGTGAATCCTCTTCAGTAAGAAAATCTGGCTCAATAGCAGTTTTAGCATTGACATCCCCACAATTTAAACAATTTCCAGATTTCAAGTATATTGCTATGTCGTTTTCCAAGATTTCAAAAATGTCTTCACGCCTAGCTGAAAACGATGCCCCTAATGAACTAATATAGACTACCGCAAGGTATAAATCCTTCTCTAGATTAAAAAATGTCTTGAGGAGTTTGATCCACATGACCTCTGTATTTGATGACGGAATAAATTTGATACCTTTGCGTATCTCCTTTTTTATACCTACAGCTAGTCCACCAACGTCTTTTTGGCGGTGGATAGTCTTGGCCGAAGATTTAATTGTACGTTGAAACCTGGTATAGTAAGATTATCATTTTGAGCACAATGTGTCTCTGCCAAACAAACAATATCAAATTTACTTATCTGTTTAAGAAGGTCTGTGCCCTTAAGTTTGGATGTCCTCTGGCCACTGCCACTTGTGAATGCACCGTCCATATTCCAAAAAGCAACATTTACAATACTTATATTTGACATTGGCTGAATTTCTAAAACAATCAATGATTTAAACTAGCAAAAGTTAAAATAAGACATAATTAATATATATTCAAATACATGTACGCCAACATATAGATACATATCATAATGCGTACACTATATATATATATATATATATATATATATATATATATATATATATATATATATATATATATATATATATATATATATATATTCCCATACACTTACACACCAATTCATATACACGTATATACGCCACGCGCACACATATATACATACACGCACACAACCACGCACGCACGAACACACACACACACGTACGCACGTATATACGTACGCATGCATGCGTGCAAACATGCACGCACGCATATACGTCGACAAGCACGCACGCACGCACACTCACATGCACACATGCCCGCACGCACATGTATTCATAAATGCAGCCAGGTACATGCACATAGCAACAGTGTAGGAATTCACAGATCCAGGTATGTGTGGAATTCATAAATCATAGTATGTAACAGGTAACAATTGTCATGTTAAACAAAATTATGATTTTTTTTCACTGAAGATGACCTGTCAGAAACATTAATTGTGTAGGCATTTAAAGCAAGTCTTCAGCACAACAATTCACGCCGAATATGAATTATTAAATAAAAGATTAAAAGTGGTGAAAACCCGCCAGAAAGGTCATTCAAAAACATATAATGCGCTCATTTCAGACAGAACCGCATTTATTTCAGACAGCATATTATGCGTTCAACATTCAACACATATAGGCCATTTTAATTATCAGCTATGAACCTTCAAAGTTATGAGAGGTAAATTGTGAGTAAAATGAGCTATATGAGTGAATAATCTGAAAAGCTTCATCTTTATGAACTATTACCAGAAAAATATCTCAGAATGTCAAGCATGGAATATTGATAAATAATTATAGCTTGAAATTTGATAGTAGCGGTCTTTAACCCTTTAAGACATGCAGACACCAATATCGATATTAAAACAATTGAACCGATAGGCTGTTGAATGCTTTAAGATATTTTGGCCATATAAATATATGCATACTCATATATACCTACGCACGCACGCACGCACGCACGCACGCACGCACGCACGCACGCACGCACGCACGCACGCACGCACGCACGCACGCACGCACGCACGCACGCACGCACGCACGCACGCACGCACGCACGCACGCACGCACGCACGCACGCACGCACGCACGCACGCACGCACGCACGCACGCACGCACATATATATATATATATATATATATATATATATATATATATATATATATATACACGCACGCACGCACAACCGCACGCACAACCGCACGCACGCACGCACACACACCCACACACACACACACTCACACACACGGGGGATACTGTGTGGTATTGCCCTCGCATGAGGGAAATGCCAGATTATCCATCCCTGTTCTTAACCAATCAAATAACAGCATTTTGTCATGTGACATTACTGAAGGGTAATAAGAGCTTTTCTCCTTGGCTTGACAAACAAACGCCGATAGGTACAACTAACCCACGTGCAATGGAGGAATCCAGTTTGAGCTATGTCCCGCCCATCTCCAGCTAAGCTCCACTCACACTTCGCCGTGTTGGGACCGCTCGATCCATGAACTCCTTGACTATCAATTTCTAGAAAACTATACAGGTAAGCTGTTTTATATTGTGAAACTAATTTGACTAGGTGCTGTTGCTGCCTATGACAGCAACAGTGCCCAGTGAAATTAGTTTCAAAATATTTGACGGCATGTTTATGAAATAGTAAAGACAAACAATCGAACTTTCCATTTTTACCTATGCCTTGCCCATCACTAGCCAAGCTCCACCCACACCTCGATCGATCGATCGCTGAAATCCCTGACTATTAATTTCCAGAAAACTGTACAGGTAAGCTATTGGATATTTTGCAACTGATTTGACTGGGCGCTGTTGCTGTCTATGGGAGCAACAGCGTCCAGTCAAATTAGTTTCAAAATACTCAACAGCAAGCTTATTAAATAGTAGAGCCATACAATTCTTACAACGTGTCGGACTATTAAGAGTTAAACGCGTGACATATAGAATCATTTATGACATAATGATTATGACGTCAGCCTACACGCCGCTTAACTAAGTATGACGTCAGATGATAGATGACCATTAAGCGTTAAAGATGGGCTTAATCGAATCATTCATGATGTCATGATTATGACGTCAGCAGGCACGGCGCGTAGTTGATTATGACGTCATATGATAGAGCGAGGAAATGGATTCATGCCTTCGTACAACGCGCCCGACTATTAAGCGTTTAAGATGGACCATTCAAATCGAGTCATTCATTCTGTAATTGATTATGACGTCATCCTACACGTCACGTAGTTTGATTATGACGTCATAAATTAATTGAGTTTTATGATGAGTACAGTGTTTATTTAATGTGAAAATACTTCAAACGCGATAAACGAGGAGACATAATATTTTACTAATTGTGACATTTGATGTGGTCTAATATTTTATGCTGATTTTGAATTTTGCACAAATGTTGTATCCAACTTGTTGACTCGTGTGTACTGTCGGAACCAACTTGTTGTATTCTCGTGTTGTGTCGTGTGTATCGATATCATTGTCTGTTTGCAATGCAACCAAACGCTTTGTGTTGTTTTGAGATCTGGTTTAGTTGGCCTTGTAGAAGTATAACGCTCATACTTTTTGCGGTGCATTTGTCTGAATTGACTATGTGTATTTAACCATCAAAATTTAGGTATCTTTAATTAGTAATAATTGAATTTAGTCCATGTTATGTAGATGTTTGCAGTTTTGGTAATTCTGTTAAAACAAATTTTCAAATAGAAAAGAGTTATTTTATTTTGTATATATTTTAGAACTGACATATTGAACTCGCATCCAAAATTTAAAAAATAATATGAAACAAGGGCAAACATTAAGTAGCTTGTCAAATGTTTTCGCCTGAATTATATCTTGAAATAGGGCCTATTTGTATTATTTCATTTGTTGTCATTTTCTTAATTATGATATGCAATGTATAAATAAATGCTAGTGGTATTCGCCAAGCTGTTCTGAAGCAATCACGGTAACCTAAATCGATTAGTGGAAACGCGATGTAATTTTGCATTTAAAGGCGCATATTCACACCAGAATGCCAGAAAATAAAATTGGCAAAATTGTATACCTTTAGAGGCTTAAATCGTGTGCCTAGATGTAATGAAACTAAATAAATGATTATTTTAATAAACGATATAATGATTCAATTCTGTATAAATTATTACAATTCTTTAGATGTGAATTTGAATTATGGTTTCCGATTCAGTTTCGTAACTTAATAAAATTATATTAATTAAAATGTGTATTAACTAAATAAATCTCAAGTTGTCTACATTTTATTAAGTTTGGCCCAAAATTACAAATATTAGAAATGAACCTGTCTCCTTGATCAGAGATATGTGCCGTTATTCCAAATCACATAGCTGAATTTAGAAGCGAGTGCCTGTCTTTAGTGACACTGCGTGGATTTCATAAATGAAATTATAAACTGATTTGACAGTAGTTTATATTCATAGTCCATATTTGTTGCAATATAAAAACTAATCAGTTAAAATTTTGAAACTATATGTACAAAAGGCTGTTGTTGATTAAGGCAAACCCAATTTGCATCAAGTTTAACATAAAAAATATTCACCAGTTTCCATGTTCTGATACGATTTCGGACTTCAAGGTAGGCAGAAGGGAAACTGGCATGCAATCATATCACAGCCGGGAAGATATATTGATTGGTTTAAATGTCATACAATGTTGTATTCCTTAAATTCGGGAATTCATTTAAATTTCAAGTTAAAAATCTAATAGCTTTGATATAGATTCGAAATTAGTGTCCATTGTTTATGTTTGTCATAGATTATCACATGCATAGATAGTTTGAAATGACATAAATATTCTTTTAAACAAGGATGATTTTCACATTATCGTAACATGAACATAGAATAACAAATCTTAGTTATCTTGTAAACGTTGATAATTTGTTTTAATCATTTAACACTCATATCAGCCAAAAAACCGCTGCTGCAATGGTCTTGAAAAATATCAATTTGCAGACCAAGAGAAGACTATTAAAAAAAAATATCACATGAATCACGGGCTCGATAACCGAACCAGTCATTGCAGTGGTGAATTTTAAAAAATAGCCTTCTCATGGTCTGCAAAGGGACAATTTCTATGAGAAAATTGAAATTTTTTTGTACAAATTCGAGAGTTAAGATTAGTGAAGATATAGTCTATTGAAATATGTTATGAATAGTTATTTGATAGAAACTTCACTTTGTGCTATTATACTATTCAGCCTGAAGGAACGAAACCAGCTATATAAGCATGCATAAACTAACACAAACCTCAAATATATATTGCGTACTATTAACCTTTTAAGTCTTAACTTTTTTCTAGAGAATTAAAATTTTCTTAAAGAAAAAGTCAATCTGCAGACCAAGAGAATACTATTTTTGAAAATTTTCCACTGGAATGACTGGCTCGGTTATCTGGCCAGTCATTCAAGTTGTAATTTTTCAAGAGATTGTCTTCTATTGGTCTGCAAATGATCATTTCTCAAGACCATTGCAGAGGCAATCTTTGGTTGATATGAGTGTTAAAGGGTTAATGGACACTTGAGTCACGTCAAAGATTAGAAAGCGTTTGCATGGTTGTCGGCATATTGTGACGAAAATCTGTTTTTATAGAACTTCTCATCTAATGAATGTGTGAATTTTAATCGGCTAAATAGCAATTCTTCAATGCAATCGTATGCTACGCTATCCAATAAAGGGTCAAATTTGTTAGCAATTAGTTCCGGTCTTTTGAGCAGCCATGGGAGGTCACCAACTCCAAACACGCACACACTGCGTTGATATTTTCCATGACACTTTCCGGATCCCCAATCCACTATCCGAGGCAGATACAGATGGTCAATGTCTTTGTCTGAAACACAAAACACTGCGACGGTTAAGAGGTAAGGAAATTAAAAGATGGGATCTGATCGACTTCAAGTTCAAAGTACTTTATTTGCTAAATATTAACTTCATTTTTTAGTAATTATATATCCAGCAATTTGTTTGGGACAGTCCATCGAGACAACAGCAAAACGACACAACATATCAAAAGGTGACATTGAACATACGTGACGTGTATGGTGACGCCATAATAAATTACATCATGAATGACTCGATTTAGTCTGTCTTAAACGCTTAAAGTCTGGCACGTTGTACGAATTGTTTGTCTTTACTATTTATTGTTCTGTGGAATATTTTGAAACTAATTTAACTGGGCGTCATAGGCAGCAACAGCACCATTCAACAGCTAACCTGTATAGTTTTCAGGGAATTGCGATTTAGAGAGTGTAAGGAGCGATTGATCCCAACACGGGCAAAGCGTTGGTGGATTTAAGCTAGGTATGGGCGGAACATAGCTAAAATTGTATTCCTCTATCAGACCCCAATGGCACGGATTACTACAAGGAAAATTGCAAAAAGGCTGAAACGCATTGTGGAAAGTTGTTACTGAAATATCTGCTCTCATATTCAGGAACATCAATGCCACGTTCCTTTAACTCCAAAATGGATATCTACACGAAAGGAATTGTGTTTAGCAATGTGTGATTGCAAATGTCTATGCACTATGGATTAAATATTCATTCGGCTATTTATTCACTTGTGAACCATTCAACTATAAAACTATAAAACAAAATAATAGTCGAATCAAATTGTGGTTTAACACAAAACAGAATGTACCAGAATTTCTGTCACTGTTATGTCTTTCAGGGATGACACCTGCACCCCGGGGTAAAAGTCTACTTAAATATATTTGATGACTAGGCTTCGAAATCGCGTAATATGGAAATTAGTTTTCCTCGTTTTTAAAAAAATCGATTTCCCGCAAATACTCAGAATCTACGCAGAATCTACTGGCAATGTGTCTAATGGTCCTTGATTTAGCCGGCTGAATAAGTAAAAGAACATACACAGAGGGCCAAGTTATGCTTTGATAACATACACTGCTATTTGAAAGACATTGACTTGTTCTTATCAATTAGTATTCAGCTAACCCTACCAGAAAATATTTTATGCTCCGACTGAGCAGGGACACCTAAGTAAAGTTATGGAATCCAACCTAACAAATCATAGTTGCCAATACCAATATTACCAGTTTAGGGATGGAACCCTCCTGTACTGTGGTGAGCGTGCTGACCTACATGTTATTGCGACTGGGGTATCCCTGCGATGCCTCCATGAAGTAAAAAAAACCCCAGAGGTAAGTCACGGCACAAAGAAAGGACAACACAACAAAAAGCAGTTTAGGAAGCGTGTATTGTTATAAAGGAGCCGTATAGACACTCTGGATACATTGAGACGTGTCCTGCGAGTGTGGAAATATCTGCAACTTCTTCTGCTATGCTAGAATTAAATGGTCCAGTATGTCTATTGCTCGTTCCGGTTGGCAACGAGACAGGTTTGTCTTACCGGGCTGCCTAGTTTGCCAAGGTTGTTGCCAGGGTTTGAGGTTTATGTCTTATGCTACCCTATTTACTTAAACATACAGTTTTAGCCTAGTTTAAAATAAGTTCAAGTTAGTAGCATATTTCTAATATGGGAGGAGTTGCCAACGGAGTGTGTAGCGGGGAGGGTGGTGGTGAATGCACTACGCTACGGAAAGTGTCAGACCTTCTTTAGGAATAATATATGAAGGGATTCTGATTTTTTGCTCATCAGTGTTACTGTTATTATTCTGAAGAACCGACAAATAGTCGCATTATCACCATTTCAATTTACTTCGGTATATGCTCCATGAACCAAACATTGAGATCAGTTTCAATTAAGTCTAAATCTAGGACCAGGCGAATACACCCCTTAGCTTCATACAGTGAGAAGTGTTCAGGTGACTCTGGATGTGCCAACGTATATGTACCTTGAGCATCCACAATAGGGGCTGATTCTCCAACAAATGTATATGATCATGGAATGCCATCAGCATACAATAGTTCAATGACATGAGTAGGTAATATTGGTCCACCTTCAACATGTACATGTCCGACTGTGGAACATCTTTTAAAACCGTTTGCATTTGATCTGGATTCCTGAATCTTGGCGAAATACTGAATGCTCTGACAGCTTTTTTAGTTTGAGTGAGATATGTTGCTGAAGCATGCACAAATTTTGCAATGATGGGCCCACCACACCCGCTTGTACCTGTTTGGTCAACTCTTTCAAAAAGCGAATAGTGCCATACCCTAATCTGGGCGTCCAGAAAGAATTTCCCATCAAGATCGTTGTATGTCTCTGACCTATCCATTCAAACAACCTTCAATGTCTTCCTCTTATCCAGTTGCATCAACTTTTTGTCTCGTCTTTGGAGAAAGATAGCCATGTTGATTGTGTGATTTTGTGATGTGCTATGTTCATGAGTGTCGTTTAATCCCTCTTTTTCACAAAGAGCTTTCAACCGAGTTTCAAACCCCTATCCAGGAAAGAGACAAAATGTGATGACCTATTCCCTTTTGGATGGGCGCTGTGCAATAAGCTAGACTCATATTTGCATGATAAAACTTGCGAATAAGCGTCTTATACGTTGGCACCTCCGTTGCTGGTTTGACAGACTTTCAACAATGGTCACTCTGTCATCATGCATTGTCCTGCAGAACCCAATTCATATTCTTTTGTGTTGTTGTCTTCCGCTTCAGCTTCAATGCTACCTTAATCCCGTTCAGTATATGATAATAAGACATAAGTTCAGAGAGAAAAGGCAAACAGTGTCATGAAACAAATAGAATGATCTAGAATCACAGTCGTCAGATGATGAGAGAGATGTCTTACCAAGGGAACTGATCTGGCCATGAAGAATAGTTGAAGTGCCTCACTGGAGAATACATATGTTCCATTCCCCCAAATGGAAGCATTTAGTTTTTTTACCACTTTATCTCAAGTATATCTTAAGTATTTAATTCAAATGTATTTAATGACAACCATCTCATGGATCTCACCGAGATGTGTATTGAAACTACGTTTTCCACAATTGGAAATTCTAACGACATTCACTGTTGAGAGCATCCTCTCCGAATGCAGTGCTGCAGATGCTAACTGGAAGGTTCCGGAAATACAAGTGCCAGAGTCACGAATCCCCCGGATCAGATGGAAACTGGATTAAAAGAAGTTGATACAAACCCGTTCTGAGACAGGAAAGACTGATTAATCTCTCGAAGATACTAGACTTTTTCTTAGAGAGGTCAGGCAGCTTGAAGGCTGACCATGAAGGCTGAGCAAACATGTTACTCGTTCCAAAACTGGAATGACAGTCAGAGACTGCATAAATATATTCTCCACTCAGAGCAGTAATGCTGTGAGGAATGCAGAACAGGAACACGAGGGCAGATTAGAACAATTACAACCCAGTGTTCCATTTACTGGATAACCAAAGGTCAAGCTCCGGATAAATGAAGATGTGAACATTTCAAAAGTTCTAACGTCCTGCTCTCACAGCTACGATTGAAGAAACTCGGAGAGGCCACGAGTCTAATGGTTGTGCGGAGCGGAAAGGAAAGAATGTCTCCTCATTCTACCATCCGCCCCTTTAGGACAGTCTAATAGAAGAAGCTCATGCTTAGAAGGCTCCACATAGATGACGAGTTCTAAACGTTGCGGAACCACTGAATTAATGTCTCACATAAGGCGATATATGGCATCACACGTCGAGCAGTACATTTAAAACCACTGCATTACGTTGAATGCCAGCAGAAGAAATTATGCGTGCACTGTTCTGGTTTGCCCGGTGTGGACACGTCAGAAAGGTCCACCGTTCTGTTGTAGAACTTCGTGAAAAGAAGTCAGTTTCCCATGATTCAACAGCTGGAATCACTGCTCGCTAATAGATTTGGTGCCCCTAATGGAGAAATAAGTTCAAAAGGGTCAGTGTGGATGGCAGGCAAGACGGCGACCGTTCACGAAAGTGGATAACTACGAACTTGTTGAAAAAAAGAACAGTCTGCCTCAGGCCTTCGCAGTCGAAAGTTAGTTCGAAAAAGTCATGGAGATCGTAAAACATCTCCTTATATAGCAACAGAAAGGCCCTGAAAGAAGATCCTGACTCCTAAGATGGAGAAGCGAATCAGCGAGAGATAGGAAGAGGAGCCAAATCACGTGATGTAATGATCACACAGTGACAATTCACGCCTAAACACTGGAACTTTAATTAAGGATAACTAATAAAATAGTCATAAAAAGCCCGGATAATTCTGATCCGGAAAAATATGAGTACGTCCGCAAAATATTTCATACAATTACTTAAGGCAGCCATAGGTATAGACGCTGGTGTTGGCCTACAGGGCAGCGTATAACGCAACTATTATATTAACCCTTAAACATTTAAATTTTTTCAAGAAAATTTAAATTTTCTCATAGAAAATGTCCACTTGCAGACCAAGAGAGGATTATTTTTGAAAGTTTATTACTGAAATGACTGGCTCGGTTATCGAGCTAGGCATCCCAGTGATAAATTCTCAAAAATAGTTTTCACTTGGTCTGCATATGGATATCTCCTAAGACCACTGCAGAGGCTGTTTTTGGCTAATATGAGTGTTAAAGTGTTAAAGGGACGCTCTCCACAGTACCCCAACCCCCCTCCCCTTTCCCACTCCCACCCCCACCCCCACCACCACCACACCCCTACACCCCTCCCCCCACCCACCCCCTCCTAGCCACCAAGCGGGGAGGAAGCTCGCATACATGCATACTTACGGAATTCGTGAGTCAGGCCTCCTTCCGTGGGTTCACCCCAGGGAAGGACTTGACCTACCTCAAATTTCATTACAATATGTTAATATCATATAGAAGCATGTATCGCAAAGCGACAGTTGTGTATGGAAAGTTAGTGAAGGTCTGCTTGTCCATATGCAAATTGACCTGCCACCAACCTGGCCCTCAACACCATCGAAGCTGGTCTTATGATGCAATTTCAGGTTGTAATATGGCTAGATGCACATTCAAGATGCACATGCTGTGAGAGCTGACGGGAGTGAGCTGAACCCACATATTGGATTTGTGCTTATTCAACAGAGATGGACCTCGGCCATGAACAGTGACTTGCAACACTAAAAACATTGTCAACTACTCGTATTTATTTCAATCTATCTCAGGTTCGATTCGCTAAAAATAATCAGTTAGTTTGTTTACTTATCACGCGCACTGGGTACGTTAATCGAACGACGGACGGTTAACTATAGTTTGTTGGTACCAGATTCCGTGTTGGAATACCATTGCAGAATATCTGGAGCCGGATAGCAATCTTGGTTAACCCCTCCTTACTAACATAATTGGCTGTTTTGATGGGCTATGAAAATGGGTATTTTGGTACGCCATCATGAATTTTACGCAAATTTCGAGTTGACTGTCGGTCGACTATAGTTAATTAGCTACTTAACCATTTCAAGTTCGATTGTGTTTGGTTAACTATAGATAACCATGGTTCATGAATCGAATTGGACCATAGATGAAAAGATATTCAATAACACACTTTTCCTGGTAATAGTGGCGTTAAGTTGCATATTTTAGATTATTGCTAACCATGTTCACTGACCCTCAAAACCGGTATCTAGGCACTCATCTCGATTGGATTCTTAAATACAATGTTATTGATGAAAGGCGATCGTCAGTAATGGTGAAAGTAAAGTGGCATATTATGCAATGAATCTTTCCAGTTTTAGCTATTCCCCGCCCATCTCTAGCTTAGCTTCTATTTCCTAGTTCCTTATTTTTCGAAAAATTGGAAATAATACCCCTGGAGGTAGGAAAGGTGATCTCGATCACATGAGGAGCTGGCAATCATATTTAATAAAAATAAGTAACCATTTACTTAATTCCCAGTTACTTATTATAGTTACTTATTCTTTCGAACTCTGGAACTGGAAACTATAGTAAGTAACTTCATGTACATCCCCTAAGGTAAATTTATTGTGTCAATAGTTATTTTAAGCATTCCGATTTGCAATTATTTTATCACATATACATTTTGGTCCAGTACCGGCCCAGTGATCCGCGTTATCAGGGTTGACCATATCAGAATCGATCGACCAAGTTCGGGATTTGTTGATTTTAAAATGTTTGGATAAGCTTAGAGGTACAGTTTCCCGGTCGTCAGCGTGAGCAATATCCAGGTAGCGGCACGTACCGGTGTTAACATACCTGCCCTACTTTGTACACTTTGCTGTCTGCATTATCACTGAATATCAAATAGCATTCTTGTGTGAGCATTACCATGCAAATAAAGTCAAGGAAGCACCATAAGTAAATGTTAAACAAACATATGATCAACAAGGATGCTATAATGGACATTTCCAATTTATCCATCAATCATCTGGCGTCATAATCAACTACGTGACGTGCAGGATGACGTCATAATCAATTACGTCAAGAATGACGTGGATAGGTTCGTTACGAACGCTTAATTGGTGACAAACTAAATGTTGTTATACGAATTGTAGGCCTCGCGTCTTTACTATTTAATAAACATGCTGTTGGAAATTTTGAAACTAATTTGACTGGGCGTTGTTGCTGCCATAGGTAGTAACAGCACCCAGTCAAATTAATTTCAAAATAGTCAACAGCTTACCTGTATAGTTTTCTGGAAATTGAGATTCAATGAGTGCAGTGCTCGATTGATCCCAACACGGGTGAGTGTGGGTGGAGCTTAGCTAAAGATGGGCGGGGCATAGCTACAACTGGATTCCTCCATTATCTGTCTGTGAGGTTTAAAAAGATTTAAGGTCATACGTAAACGATACTTTCGCAGATTTCTCTCACGACATCAAAGAAAGAAATATATTAACCTTTTTATCAGGTAAATTTGATTGTTTTAGAATGGAAATTCTGTGTGTGGTGGTTAACATAGTTGATTTGCAATGAGCTAATTCAATATGATTGTCTGTATTAGTAACGGATCCTATAAGCTATTGTACTCACGTTTAGCTCCACCTGGTGTTTCCAGAATGGGGTTGTCCACCAGGTTGTTCAGCGTGCTCCAGTAATGCTCATCAGGACTGTATGTATATCTGCACCAGTCGAGGAACTGAACTGCGCGGAAATCCGTAAAGACATACTCGACGAATTTCCTACTGAACACTCCATATGCGCTACCTTTTGTAATGACTAAATTTAACGGTGGCTGTGAGTATGTTGGCTCTACATTCACTATACGGCCACGACATTCTGTTTCATTTACAATAGTTCTGTACTTACGCTGCCATCTTTCCTTATTAGTGTTTATTTTCCGCTCAAAAATATTACTCCCGTTCAAAAGCCGCAATATTGTCACCAGATCTCTATTTGGCCAAAGTGGGAATTCAGAGGATGCATAGTTTAGTGCATATTTCCAGTCATATTGCAAGAGATCCTTAAAGCAATTGAGATCAGCTTGGAGGCGTGTAAACCCGGAATATACAATAATCTCCCTTTTGCCGGTCAAAAATACGTTTGGAAGACAATCAGCTATAGCCTTAACAGCATCCACGAATCTTTGCTGTGCTTTTCTATCCACGTGAATACAGTATACGTTTTGTGGACGGTATATGGCGCGCAGAAGCCGCTCCAGTTGCTCAATCCGGTTGTGGGTTAGGATGCTGTAAGCGATTGGAAAGTTCTGCTCCTCTTCCGAAACATCGGACATGATGTAACCTCTGACCTTCTTGTAAGTTGTACAGTCTGACACCAAGTTTTTCATCATCGTTAGATCTGTTATAGGGATATACTTGATTGTCTTGGCTCGGTTTATTTCTATTTTGTTTCCTGAGAAGATGCTAGCACAGCATATTGCTGACTTACGCCTGTTCTCTTCAGAAACAAGCCAATTTAACTGCAGAGAAGCAGTAGTTACATTCGTCACCATAGCAGGTGTTGTTTTCAGGAACTCGATTTTGTTACTAGGAGTTGTGACATGCAATACGAGTTGTTTTCGCTCTAAAACGTATGGCGTTATTTCCTCTTGATAGATAGTAATACTTATTAAAATTAGCAGAAAGCAGAGCGCTGGCAGTGAAATGAATGACACGCTGAAGAAGAAGCATTTGAGTTTTCCCATGGTCAGCACGCATCCAAGACTTCCAGTACCTGAAATAGAGATAAAAGAAGTCCAAAGATCTGTTTTCCAACAAAATGCTCAGGAATTTGATAAACTGGCATAATAAATTTACATCGTTATCGATCGAAACTGACTACTGAATCGATGCGAAAATTACCGTAAAATGAGGTAAACTGAGGTAACATCGCCACCTAGGTGGTCGAATTTGTCATGACGTCACAAGTGCCAACCATTCACCGTCACTGTCATCCACTCACTCATTCACTCCACCAACCCAACCAACCACTCGCTTACACACGCGCACGCGCGCACGGACGCACAAATACGCTTAGTGACACTGTCCATCCAATTCACGCACCCACCCACGTACTGTGCGTGCATCACATCACTCACTCACTCACTCACTCACTCACTCACTCACTCACTCACTCACTCACTCACTCACTCACTCACTCACTCACTCACTCACTCACTCACTCACTCACTCACCCACCCACCCACCCACCCACCCACCCACCCGTGTGTATATAATATAATATATAATTAATGGAAAACTCCAGTAATTTGCAGATTCTAGAGATTCCCGGATAATACACCAAAAGGTGGTGCGCCAGACATTGGCGGAAACTCCAAGAACAGAACAGAACAGAACATATACCTTGTGACTAACTGACAACAAAGAGGTTAATGAGAAAAAAAATAATAGGCTATATATGCGTTCGATAATATATCATTTTCATTCGCGAGCTTACGCCCGCATGCTCATTGTTGTGTATCGGGATCAAATGCTTAAGGCTTTCATGCCTAAACAGGCAAAAACCGACCTCTGTTGTGACCTTGGGGAATGATCATTTGCAGGCCAAGGGAAGATTATTTTAGAAATTTTACTACTTGAATGACTAGCTCGATAACCGAGCCAATCAATCCAGTGGTAAATTTTCGAAAAAAGCCTTCTCTTGGCGTTAAATGGACATTTAATAAGCAATTATTTAGAATTTCGTCAGCAAATTAACCAATACAGGGTGAAATATTATCACCTACAATATTTTCTATATTTTTTCTCTCGTCATATGCAGCTTACCTAAATAATGAACAAGAGTGTACAGTCTGAATTACCTTGGATCAAATGTTAAGAAGTTGATGTGATATCGACAACCATTCTTACTTATAGATTAAACATATCGACTATACAAACGTTAAGACAACGCCAATCAATGCCAGTATGATAAGAAATTAACTCGGAGTGAACAAGACCAACCTCTTTTTTCGGATTCTCCGGATTTTTGTGACCATGATTAAAGATGTGGAGTCCTAGTGCACTCACGCCCTTTCTTGTCTCAAATCGGACTGACAGTTTCCGAGATATCCATGGTTCTATAATTCAACCCGATTCGGATCCGGGGTTTTAATCAGAATTACAGCCAGGATTATGTCTTGAAATCCTCTTTCACGGTAAAATCATCGCTTGTGTTGAACCGCAGTATAGAATCAATAGTATTTTAGATACAGCACGCGCGCATGCACGTACACACGCACGCGCGCGGACATGCCCAAATGGAATTCCCTCTACCCTTGCCGTTGCGATTGCATGAGTGATGTGAAGGGTGGATGAGTGGTTACGCTGAGAGTAAGGAGTCCTAATTTCAATAGCGTGCTCTTGATCACGGTTAGGGCGCACTGGTATTGAAGAGCAACCATGGGATTTGATTTCTTTTATCTAAACATATTTTATTGCACGAAAATTTACAATGGGGCCGGGTACAAGTTCTTCCAACTTAGATAAACTCTCCCAACATAATTATTACTAGGCAGCATATAAAGAGTGTATATAACAATTTTATAACACAATGCAAGGAGAAACATACAAGGAGTAGAAGCATAAGAGAACTAAATGAAGTTGAAGTTGCTGAAGCAACTTCAAGTCTGCGTGCAGAATCTGAAGATCGTAGGCTAACAGATACTAGAAGGCTGTTCAGTTTTACAATGATCTGCCAGAAACTCTAATAGGAGTTGCGGTCCGAATATCATTCCCATACACTTCCTATGGGCCTTATCGGGTAAGGTAAATGGGATTTCCCCGGAAACTATACACCAGATCCAATTTCTATAGAGGTCCTATACATGGCATGAGGTGTACTAAGAATGTATCAACTTTAGAGGTGATAGTTCCAAAAGTGGGTCATTTATCATCAAATCAGTTTTCAATACATTCCCTATGGAGATATTTGTCTACGTTACAAAAATTAGGATATCTCATGAACTGATCGTGATATCGGAGTTCTGTAAACGGCGTCTGAGAGGCAATTTCGCCCCGGATCAGCGGGATCAAATCAGCCAACAATTCAACCATAATTTCGTAATCTCTCGGCAAATCACGGAAATATTTGCCAGTGTGCGTATTAGGAATAACAGAAAAGTTAATTTGTTCACTAAGGATTTTATTGTTGAAAATAATAGGAGGATCTGGTCTCTAGGGATGTCTCAAATTACAACACTCTGACCATTATAGAAATAAGAGTTATAACGATGCCACAAAATTGTATTTATGCAGCATTTTCTTCAAAATGGGTCATTGGACCCAAAAAATATTTTGCGTTAGGATGCGGGTCGACAGATGATACACGTAAATTAAGTTTCAAGACGATTGAGAAAAATTGCTAGCCGCAGTTGCTGACAGAATATTGCTCCTATACATTTCTTATGGGCCTTTTTTGGTCAAGGAAAATGGGATTTCTCGGAAACCATACACCCGATCCAATTTCTATAGTGGGCCTCTACATGTCCCAAGGGGTACTAAGAGTGTATCAAGTTTAGAGGTGATAGTTAAAAAAACTGGGTCATTTATCAATTTCCAATACATTCCCTATGGAAATATTTGTCTACGTTACAACAATCAGGATATCTCATAAACCGCACATGATATCGGAGGTCTGTAAACGGCATCGGAGAGGCAATTTCTCCCCGGATCAGAAAAATTAAATCCTGAAACGATCCAACCATAATTCCGTCATCTATCGGCAAATGATGGCAAAAGATTGTGCTTATGCCGGATTTTCTAAAAAAAACTGGTCATTCGACCGAAAAAATATTTTGGGTCAACATGCATGTGAATAGGTGCTAGCTTGTCTGAATATTGCTCCCATACATTTCCTATAGGGAATGTTGGTCATGGAAATGCGGATTTCCGAAAGGCTTATATGTATAGTAGTATGATACATCTATATGCCACATTTCAAGAATCTGACAGCTCTAGAAATATGGATTATCTTAATTACAAAAAATTGGCCGATTTTCTCCAAAACCAGGCGTCGGATAAAAAAAATATTTTGGTTCAAAACGTGGATCAAAAAATTGTAAATGTCTGTTTTCTTCTTCTTGCGTTCATCTTTCTCATGACAGTAATCTTAGACTGTTTTCCTTATTTGGTGCATGAAAGCTGAAGTGGTCATCAAACTGTCTCTGTCTCCTCTGATCTTCTCTTCAAAAGATACTTCAATAGGCCAGAAGCTTCTCCTAGCCTGTTCATATCTCTGGCAGTGCTGCAAGAGATGTTCTGCTGTTCCTTCTGACTGCTGACACTCACAAAGTGCAGAATCTGTAATCTTGAGACGGTGAAGATGTGCATTGAGACGATTGTGACCAGTCCTCAATCTGAAGATACATGTCTGATCCTCCCTACTGAGGCTGTGTATTGCATTGTTCTTTATTTGACCCTTCCTTAGCCAGTTGATCAGCTTTGTCATTTCCTAATATGCCACAATGCGAGGGGATCCACTGTAAGTTGACAATTTTCTCCTTAGCCAGTTGCGTAAGAATTATCATGAATTAAATCTGTACTTTCATTTCCACTCTCAAGCGCCTGGAGCGCTGAGAGGGAGTCTGTCAGGAAGACAATATTTTCATTTCTGGTTTTCATTGTATCAGCATTTGGCTAGCTAAGATCAGTGCCTGGATTTCTGCAGTGTAATTGCTACAGTGCTTCCCTGTTGGCAAGCATGAGTCTGTTATATCTCCACATGGAAACCGAATGTGAGCACCTGCCCCTCCATTCTTGACAGCCTGGATAGCTGATCCATCTGTATAAACATCTATCCATTCTTCCTCAGGGTAGTTTTCTGCAATATGACTCAATGCAAGAACTTTGTTTGTCACCTCTGCTTGATCTCCCTTGCTTTCAATCCCTGGAATCGAGGGCCAGATTGAAATTGGGGTTTCTATTTCAGAAGCTTTCCACGGTTCGCTCTCACAGATAGCAGTTATGTTTCTACATCTGGGGAATGTCTGTTTAATTTCAAGATGATCAGGACAAAACTCTAGGAGATATCGCTGTCTGAATATTGCTCCCATACATTTCCTATGGGACTTTTTGTCCACTCAGAGGTAGGTAGATCGAAAACCCTTTGGCAGATCCAAAAGAAAAGTTATAGCGCACTAAGTCGCATTGTGTACTACAAGTTGATAAAGGTTGGAGTTGCTCAGATGGAAACTCTAAGAGGAGTTACGGTGACAAATTTGTGACGAGGATCAAGAATAATAATAACTAGACCTGTAACTGCAAGCAGTTACTGCGACGGCTTCCAAGCCAGCTCCCAGAAAGCTGTTGTAAAACCTAAGCCTAAACTACTAACATTTTCTACCCAGTAACAGGATGGAACCTGTCAGGGAATGCTGAAATGCCAGCAGTTAAGGCTAAAGATACAACTGTTAAGTTCCAGCAAGAGCATGAAACATGTATGTTATCCTGTAACATTTTCGCACTTAAATGACCTTTACTGCCCTCATTTCAACTTTCTGCAATCAAAATAACACTTTTGTGCTCATTTTACCTTTTTGCACTCAATGACCTTTGGAACTCAATGACGTCTTGCACTCAAATGACCTTTTCTGTACTCATTTGACATTTCTGCACTCAAATAATCCTTTTGGGCACTCAATTGACCTTTCTGCACTCATATGACCTTTTCACACTTAGGAATCGTTTGTGCACTCATTTGACCTTTTTTGTACACCAATGACCTTTTCTGTACTTATTTGATCTTTCTAGACTCAAATGACCTTTTTGCACTGAAATGACATTTTGAACACGCATTGGACATTTCTGCCCTCAATTGACCTTTCTGCACACAAATGACCTTTTTCACACTCAAATGACATTTTGCACCCATGTGACATTTATGCACTCAAATGACATTTTTGGACTCAAATGACCTTCTGGCTCTTAAATGTCCTTTTTGTACTCAAATAACTGTTGCCTTTATTATGGGAGTTTTTAGTGGGAAAACGGTCCAAAATGGTCGCCAAACCATTCGTCTGCCAGCATCGAAAGTGGCAAATTTGGAATCAGAAGACCCAAAAACCTGTATAAAACCAGTTTTGGTTTCAAATTTCATTAATTAAAAAATGCAATTTGATCACCAAATACGTTACATTTCTATTGGTAAATAGTGGCCATGCTTTTATTACATATCGACTTCCCTTGAACAAACTGTAATGCCCCTCAGTCACTTATCATTTCTGCCACATTTCGGACATTTAGCGGTTCTGGAAAAGTTGTTTTTGTGAAAGCTAGGTCATCCAAGATGGCCGCCGAAGTATTTGGCCAATCTAATCTCGTTTACTTGGACAAACTTGGTTCAGCTCCTGTCCTAGATGATATTTCATGAGCATTGATTCGATCCCCCAAGCGGTTTCGGAGAAGATTTTTAAACAAGTTTCTAAAAATCGGCCAAAATCCAGGAATAATTGTCCACCAGCTTGCTTTGAACAAACTTGAATCCCTATGCCGTAAGGATATGCCAAATAAAATGGTAATTGGCCCAGTGGTTCTTGAGAACAAGTCGTTTAAAGAAAAAAAATTGATGGACGGGCGGACATATGATGGACGGACAGACGATGGTCATATGAGTGCAGAAAGGTCAATTGAGTGCCCAAAAGGATTATTTGAGTGCAGAAATGTCAAATGAGTACAGAAAAGGTCATTTGAGTGCAAGACGTCATTGAGCTCACTTGGCTATTCTGAAATGTAAATGACCAAAAAATTGACCTATCAAAATTGTGTAAACATGTTCTAAAGCCTAGCACCGTATGTGGCAGAGGATCTAGCTGGAGTTATGACGTCACGTAACATTAACCCTCTGCTGTCGGCAGAATGGGATAGCAAATGCCAACAGGGCAATGATCAGAGTTCAAGACTTGGACTGGAAATACAGACATATTGTCGTCCGTGACACTATTGACAGACATGGTAGGTACTGTTAACCAATAGAGTGATCCAAATAACTTATGTTTTATATGTCCCAGAGTGGCTATGATACTATTGAACTAAATGTACACAGGAATTCCTATTGCTTTACCAATAATAAAATTTCTCAAATATTTATCTTTCATTGGATTGAAGCTGGCATATACTTTACAGCAGTCGTCGTCATCATTGCCTTTGTCTCCGTGGTGGTGGTCGGGCGGCTGGGTATCTTCAGCAAGGAAGAACATATTTCCAATACAAACAACATTAGTGACAGATTACATTATATATTTATTTATTAGTTCCTTAATGACATTAAAAGGACTTATATTGCAGGATTTTAATGAACAAGCCACCTTCTGCAATGAGAAAATTTAACAGGCTTTATTTGAAATGCCGAAATTAGACTTACCATTTTTGATCGAAGATTCAGCTGGAACAGTTATACTGTTGCATAATACACAAGGGACACACTTAAAAGCTTTTGCCATTACAGGTGACACACCTTGAGAGCATATTGCCTTCTTACTTCCCGATATAAATCTAACCATTGCTGTGATTTATAGGCCATCTTCTTACAAAGCAGACTCTTTCATTTTAAATTTGCAAATATTATTAGATCGCTTGCATTGTGATGGGTGATTTCAATCAGAACATTCTGCAGGGCAAATCATCTATTCAAAGGTATATGGAAACAAATGGATACAAACAGTATGTTGAACATACAACAACTGAAAGTGGAACCTTGATCGACCATGTTTATGGCAGAGGATTGGATAGTAACAAATCTATAAAGGTGGCTATACTTCCCACATACTTTAGCTTTCATGAAGCATTGTGCATTGAAATTATGTAATTTCATTTACAATATGATATTGAAGTACTTTTATTCTGGTCGTTCAAAGTACTATCTACATGTGTACCATATCAATATTGATCAGTAATCAGGAATAGTAAAACAATTTGAAAATAATTGTTAGATATTATTGGAGAGACAGCTAAAAAGACAAACATAGTTGTGTTTATCTGTCTCATGTGTTTGTTGCATAAATCAACAAAGTCAAATGATAAAATTGAGGACACTTTATTGTGAGTAAATGTAATAATAATTTATGATTTTGCTGAAATTCTGACAAAGTCCACAATTGTATTAGCATGTATCGAGGAACCAAGATATACTACTATAAAAATAAAGTTTGAATTGAAATATTAAAGACAAAAGACAAATTTATAAATAATGCCATGTAACTCCGCCAGGGATGATCTTTGGATCATTCCTGCCAGTCCAAGCCTGGGAAAAGGAGGAGGAATGGCACCTTTATCACCTGTTCTTCTCCGGCGATTTGATAAGCAAGTAGAGATAAATGTCTAGCACAGTTTGACCAATTATCATTAAAGTGATCAACACAAGAAGATAGTAAAATAAAAATCATCTATTGGCCATAATGTTCACCTGGTTGCCTTTACACGGGAAAAGGTGTTAATTGAAACTTGACCGTCAACAGGAAAATTTTAAATTGACCACTGACATTCTGAAGTAAAAGTGTTAATTGTACCTTGCAATTCAACATTAAAATTATTAATTGCTT
This sequence comes from Chaetoderma sp. LZ-2023a, assembly GCA_034401795.1. NCBI lineage: Eukaryota > Metazoa > Mollusca > Caudofoveata > Chaetodermatida > Chaetodermatidae > Chaetoderma > Chaetoderma sp. LZ-2023a. Next base: position 125,119,942 of record CM067370.1, on the reverse strand, counting down.
TTCGGACGATTGATCGTTAGAAATTCAGTAGAAGAAAGGCATACATTTTCAAAACAATGTTGCTGAAATTTGTTGCCGAATTAGACAGCAATAGCTTTACAGCAACATTGTTGTCAGACGATTATCATATGACAGAAAATTGAAGATTTAGGTGTGAAAGTGTGGGATGGGTGATTGGAGGGGGTGGGTGGGGATGGAGTGGGGTTGGGGTAGTGAATAGGATGAGATGGATTGGAGGTTACTTTATGATCTAATAGCTACATTGATCGGACTGATCAATAATAGAATTCTGCTCAAATTCCATTAAGAACATTTTCTTTATTCTTCAAAATCGCACAACCTGTTGATCCGCAGATAGCACATTTTATAGCATAAACTCTTTCCGATAGCTTTTTGGCACCTACCCTTTAATTAATGCAATTTTGTTCTTCAGCGTAAGCTATGCCCGACGATGGTTCACTGGAGGTGGTTGCAACAGGTTTTGAACAATATAGCAAATACATTATTAAGCAAATTACATGTACAAAATGATAGTGGAATAATAACCCAAGATAAATCAAATCCTACATAACATCAAAGAGGTGATGAGTTTCGCATTGGTTAAAAGGTGTAAATGTTATTGTTCAAGAATGAGTGGCTGTATTGTTTAACCATTTAATGGTCAAGCCGGCCAGAACTGGCCTCTACAGTGGTCTTGAGGAATGTCGATTTGCAGGCCAAAAGAAAACTATTTCTGCAAATTTATCACTGGAATGACTCATTCCAGTGGTAAATTTCCAAAAATAGTCTTCTCTTGGCCTGCAAATGGACATTCAATAAGCAAATATTTCAATTTTCAACAAAAGGTTAATTATCAGCAGTTAAAAGCTACAGGTATTGATCAGGCCATAGGTGTTAAAAAACACATTTATCAGTCTGGGATTGTTCATACTCCTAGTCACTAGCCTACTCATTTGGCTTTTTGAGCCAGATTATGTTGAATATATGGTATTAATGTTACAGAAATCTGGAGCCAACCAAAACTACAACAGATTCCAGTAAACTTGCTTTCAAGATACTCAACAGTGCACGTTGTCGATCCCTGTTTCTACACGTTTCCTCTTCTGTGTGTTTCAGATAGAGACTGAGGGTGTTTCCTATTATCATACAGCATAATTAACAGCGGATGAATTCCCCATATCTCATTTTCAAAGCAACCATACAGGAAAACTATTGAATATTTTGAAATTAATTTGTCTGGAAACTGTTACTGCCTAATGTTGCTGCTGCCTTAGGTAGACAGCAACGGTTTCCAGTCAAATTAATCCCAAAATATTCAACAGAGTATACGTCTTATATTGTAAAGAATTAACTTTTTTCAGGGTTTTGTTGGTGAAGATTAAATGATTAACCCTTTAACCGTTGAAAACTCAGTGTCTCAAAATTCCAAGAGAATTATTCAGAAATGCTGTTGAAATTGTTTTGACTTCAACCACCTGAAAATATTCACCAGCTAGCATATTTATTACACCACAAACAAATTCGTCATTACTTGTGCGTAAGGGTATAAGGACCCGTGCCAGCTAGCAAGACAGGACATGTAATGTTTGAAATTCCAATCTTCAATATAAACACCAGGCAATGTAATCACAATGGATTTAAGTGTTAAAAATAAACTAACATTTCTTGAGAATTATCAGTTATTTGTACAAAGTAATGAAGTGAATTCAACTCACCGGAATAACCCACAGTTACACAGCGCAGAGTCAAACAAACTGATGAGTGTATGCTTTAAATTACACACACACACACACACACACACACACACACACACACACACACACACACACACACACACACACACACACACACACACACACACACACACACATACACACACACACACACACACACACACACACACACACACACACACACACACACACACACACACACACACACACACACACACATACACACACACACACACACACACACACACACACCTGTTCTTCTCACGCACGCACGCACGCACGCACGCACGCACGCACGCACGCACGCACGCACGCACGCACGCACGCACGCACGCACGCACGCACGCACGCACGCACGCACGCACGCACGCACGCACGCACGCACGCACGCACGCACGCACGCACGCACGCACGCACGCACGCAAGCGCACACACAGTAGTAGTGTCGGGGTCAAAATAATACCACCTCCCTCAACTGGATTTCCATTTAGACAAATGAGCCCCCACTGCCGTCTCAATCCCTGGGGCACAGGTTGCGGGAGACACCACGGATCGCCGAATGGCTGCCAGGGATGTAGGATCATCCCGACGCTACTACTACCAGGGGCTGAACGCCCATTTAGAGACAGGCATCTACAGGGATATACACCACCCACAGGTACGGATCGCCAGCACCACACATAATAGGCCTGAACGCCCAGACAGGGGATATACACCACCCACAGGTACTGATCGCCACACATAATAGCGTCTGAACGCCCATTTAGAGACAGGCATCTACAGGGATATACACCACCCACAGGTACTGATCGCCAGCACCACACATAATAGGTCTGAACGCTGATCGCCACACATAATAGGGTTTGAACGCCCATTTGGAGACAGCCATCCACAGGGATATACACCACCCACAGGTACTGATAGCCAGCACCACACATAATAGGGCTGAACGCCCAGACAGGGGATATACACCACCCCTAGGTACTAATCACCACACATAATAGCATCTGAACGCCCATTTAGAGACAGGCATCCACATGGATATACACCACCCACAGGTACTGATCGCCAGCCCCACACATAATAGGTCTGAACGCTGATCGCCACACATAATAGGGTCTGAACGCCCATTTAGAGACAGGCATCCACATGGATATACAGCACCCACAGGTACTGATCGCCAGCACCACACATAATAGGTCTGAACGCCCATAATAGCATATGAACGCCCATTTAGAGACAGGCATCCACAGGGATATAAACAATGAGTACTGCTGCACAGATTCGCGCTATTGCAAAGCAATTCGGCCTTAGAGGCTACTCTAAGGCCAAGAAAGCCGACCTGCTCCAGATGATCGACCAGGTCCATGCCGAGGAGTGGCAGAAGCGACTCTCCCGAGCAATGAATATGGGAAGGTTTCGAGTGCTTACCGAGGATCCTTGGAATCCCCACAAGAAAGCACAGTGGATACGTGAGTTTAGTCAGTTGGACGAGGAGGTAACTGCTAGCTTGCGAGCCAAGGCTGTAGCGAGGTGGATGGAGGCCCATTCACTGGAGCCCTTAACTCTCCAACGCATGGGGGCCCCGCACCCTATGCAGGCATCCACAGGGATATACACCATGAGTACTGTTGCACAGCTTCGCGCTATTGCAAAGCAATTCGGCCTTAGAGTCGACTCTAAGGCCAAGAAAGCCGACCTGCTCCAGATTATCGGACAGGTCCGTGCCGAGGAGTGGCAGAAGCGACTCTCCCAAGCAATGAATATGGGAAGGTTTCCAGCGCTTACCAAAGAGGCTCCTTGGAATCCCCACAAGAAAGCGCAGCGGATACGTGAGCGTCGTCAGTTGGTCGAGGAGGTGACTGCTAGCTTGCGAGCCAAGACTGTAGTGAGGAGGATGGAGGCCCATCCACTGGAGCGCTTAACTCTCAAACACAGGATCGTTAAGCAATGCCGAGGTCTGAGCATAAGGGGGCCGAGGAGCATGAGGCGAGAAGGCAAACACATTCTTGACCAGCGTCTCGGTGAAAGGGAGACAGAGGATGGAGGACGCCGGTCAGTACGCTGGACATTCTTCAGAGGTCTAGAAGGAGACCTCACAGGCCAGATCATGCAAAAGATCCAGCAGACTGTCCAGAACGCCATCTACCTCCGCTACACCCATACCTATCGCATCCGTCACATCGAAGACGGTAGGGTGATGCTCTTCCACAAGAATGCTCCAGGGAGCCCGTGGCTGAACACGATAGGAGCAGCTCTGGACTGGGTGGCAGCAAGAGAGCAAGCCCGCCTCGACACAGACAATATCGATCGACCCAACACCAAGTGGGCTTTCATTCGATCAATCAACGTCGAGGTCAGGGCTGTCATCGACCACCAACCTCTGCTTGGGACAGGCCCCCTCCCAGACTGGCTACGACAGAAGAAGAGTATGACTGCCCCCGACACCTACAGGGACAACAGGTGTATCTGGAGATATCTAGCAGTCCACCGAGGAGCGAGAGCTGATAGAAGTACAGCTCCTGCACGAGAGCTTGCCACACAGTTATACAGCAAGACAGTGACAGTACCTGATGTCCGCAAGACCTCACTGGATCAGCTGGACAAGGTAAAGTTCTTCGACAAGATCGGGATTCGCGTGTATGAACCAACTGAAGAGGGCACCTGGCACTTGATCAGGCAAGCGGCTCACTACCATGACACCATGATCATCAGAGTGTGGGGCCACCACGCCTTCTACATCAAGAACATCTCCAAGCTGGCACATACATTAGTCTGTAGTCACTGTCAGCAGAGGTTTACAAATGTATGCCATCTTCAACCTGACCAGCTGACTTGTCTGTGAGCGGTACTGCCGCCTTGTACCTGCTAGTGACATCGACGATGGTGAGGGCATACTTGTAGGTCTTACGACCAACTGAGTCATGTGGAAGAAATAGAACATCCGCCTGGTGAACTCTGTTCAGGACAGTTTCCTCGAAATGGGCATGCCTGATGTGCCATGGACGAGGTCTGTATATCTGCTACATCGCCTGGTGGCTGAGCCACTGGCTAACTGTCTCCAACGTGAAGTTGTGGCCTTTGCGACGTGCAGCCTCGAGTAGCTGAGGGGGCTCATGGTGATATTCACCAGGCTGATAGTAGAGTTCCTCAAGAAAGACGGTTGATAAACTCCCGGATTTCATCACTGACGTCCACTCCCATCCTGTCATGCAAGGCCTGGGTGAACTATAAACAGATGAACAGACGGCCGTCATTCATTCGACTATCACTGAAGACCTCCTCAAACACTTCCATACACTGGCGTCTAATCTCTGCTGGATCCTCACTGAACAGTAGTTTATCGACCAACCTGCGGAAGTTAAGGGCCTTGACCAGGTTGTACAGAGATGCCGTCCTTATATAGTATGGCTTAAATGTTCGACGGCCCAGATGGCCACGAGCGCTATGGCAGCGTATGGTAGCCAAGGGCCTGCGACTCCGAAGAACGTACCTACTCCTGAGGCGATGGCTGGTATGGCTTCAGAAATCTTCTCCACCCCATGGAGAGCATTGTTGGTGATCTTGTGGACCGTCTCACCAGCCTTCGTTGTGAACAGAGCGATCAGAGCCCCACCTGCTGCTAGCGGACCGATAGAACCTTTTACGTAAGTGTGATAGATTCCTTTCGCTCTGTGTACTAGCTTGCAGGATTCAGGCGCAGTCTCCGCTACATCATCATACTCACCCGTGGTCTCCGCTACATCATAGTCGTCTGCATCATCCTCCTCATCATAGTCCTCCTCATAGTCCTCGTCATCTATATCCTCGACTGGATCTTCATAAGCCTCTAGTTCATACATCGCTTTGGGGATCTGTCGCTGGGGGACAGCTATATAGTAGCTTTAAACTGTAGTCTATAGCATGGCATCCGCAATCTTGAATGCAGGCATGTTTGCCTTAGCGAACTGGGGACTCAGCTTCACCGACAAGAAGGCGGCAGAGGTCAAGCGTGAGCGTCATAACCAGGCAATGGAGATGCTGTCTAAGGCGAAGTTTGAGTACAGTAAAGCCCTCGAGCATATGCGCCAGAGGGAGGCACGCCGATGCCATATCCAAGCTGTATCTGAGCCAATGCTTGACATTGAAGCATCGACAGGTCAGAAGACAGCAGAGCTTATAGTAGTGGTGGCAGCTGCAGCGGTGATGACAGGAGTCGTGCTCTATGCATGCTCAAGCTGAATACCTGATGTGTTCACCACGTATACCTTAGCATAGCCAAAGTAAAGTACTGTCACACCTAATAAGTGAGTCCCAGATATGAGGTTTCCGATGTTGAAGCAGAGCCGGTTGCCCTGATTAGGTGGGATGTCCCTGCCCCCGAGGTGGTGACGGCCCTCGAGCACCGACTCGAGGTCGTCGCTTCCACTGGTTAGTCGCAGAAGCGCATATGACTTAGTTCTCTGTCTGTAGAGTTGGCAATCAGCCAGCTCACGTACCTCACCAAGAACATTGGTCCCAGCAACCACAGCTAGTCGTCTAGCTTATCCACCTGCTGGATGACTCCTTCCTTCAGAACCAGGACGCAACAGTGACACAGTCCAATGCACCACGATGCAATGTCAGCTCTACCCGTTGGTTAGCCGTGGCTTGAACCTGCTGGTGCTCTCGCTCCACATGCACGATCCGCTGTTTGGAACCCATTTGCTTCAGCTCCTGGTCATTCTCATCATGCCGGACATGAAGTCTTGGAGCATTCATCGAGCCAGCAGACCTAGGATTCGGTACTCATCGTTCACATAGGTGGTGTCCATGGTGCTGTTGCTCTGCATGATCTTACAACTGTTCAGAACCTGCGGGAGTTCTACCGTCTGTTCTATTGTGCTCTCAAGCTTGAACTCAAGTGTCATGCTCTTGATCTCGTGGATCTGTGCCGAGATTGCAAAGTCAATGTACTTCCCAGCAGCCGACAATGGGTTCTCATCGTGTATACTGGGTTTAATGACCGTCAGGCAGTCCTTCCGTGGATCAGTGCGGTGCGATGTCGCGGGTTCAATGGCCCCATCTGGATGTTGCACATACTGCAGCATGTTTAAGGTCTGGGTATATAGAGGGGTTAAAAGGCTGCCATGTTTGGTCAAGTTCTCCAGCAGATTCTCTATAGACAGCAGGGCAAGTCGGCATGACAGCCATGGCGTGCAATGGCCCACTGTGACAGGGTCCGAGGACTGCTTCGTGACATCAACATTATCCATGAGCGAGTCAAGGGCACACCTCCATCTGATGTGGAGATACTGGCCGCCATAGAGGATGGAGCGCCAGCTCATAGTACAAAAGAACTCCTGACTCAGATACTCTACTGGAAGTTGACAGCACCCAGGGTGGGACACTCGACCTACCTCATGGGGCCCAAACCAACAGTCCTGTTATTCTAGCTCTCCAAAAGGCAAGGGTCGACCCCAAAGATCTACAAATGTTTGGGAAGTGGGCTGCCATATTTAGCCTCAATACCCAGGAAGAGCAAGAGATGCTGGATAGCCTCCAGTCTGGAGCAAAAAACTACTTCAGGGAGGAGGTCAGTGCCACTCTGGCGGAGAGCCATGACATCAGTCATGCAGAAGGTACTCAGGAGGGATTCACTGTACGCGCAGGAGATTGGCCAGTGATCTGGCAGCATTTCTGAAATTCCCAGATAACTACCAAGACTACCTCATCAAATCCGCTCTCAAGTCAGATGCTCGTCGCGCATGGACAAAGTGGATCTTCCGTGAGAAGTTCCAGAAGAATAGATCCCTAGACTCTGACCCTCAGTGGGTAGAGTTTAAGCGACAGGCTTCTGACGAAGTTCCTCAAGCTTTTGACGAAGTTCCTCAAGCATCTGACGAAGTAGCAGAGACCGCGGACGAAGTAGCGGAGACCGCGCAGCCTTCTGATGAATGAAAAAACTTGTGGCAGCTGCGACAGTCTGTCAGTGATGACGCGTAGAGCAGGCGAGTTTCCTGGCTGGATTCAGCTTGTAGGTAAAGGTCTGTGCCTTTTCTAGAGGTGGCTTGAAGTGTGACAGCTCACCTGTCTCCTTGTTGCTGAAGATGAAGCACACCTGCGAAAAAGTGATTGGGCCATTGTCCCATTGAACATTACTGGCAACTGCCTCAGTGGCGGAGTCAGACACCAGAAGGATGTATTGGGAGTGTAGATGTATGGCCAGGAGAGCCGGCAGCAAGATGTTTTTCCCGTGTCCTGACGGGGCAATGATCAGCACACCTGGCCAGCATCAGCCGGCCTACTGTCGAATGGTACAGACATGTGTGCGGAGGATGGTTAGCACTTGGTCGGCAGTAGCCTTGTCTATATCTGGGAGACTAAACGGCAGTACTTCCTGCACCAGCTCTTTCGCCTGCAGAGTGGGGAATCCTGCACCTCCGGCGGATATGAAGGATGCAATGGAGCCGTCAAGCATGAAATCGCAGCAGCAGCTGAGAAGATAGCATAGAGGGCCTGTGTCAGCACCCATAGTGTCTAGTACATCCAGTATCTGTATGATACATGCACGGAAAGCCATGAATATCCTGTGGTCTTAAACGGCAAACCAAAGAACCCTGACTTCTTGACCTCTGGTAGCCGGAGGCTGGCAGTAGCACCTGTTTGGCCATCAACAGTGATATGGCTCAGGCCGAGGGTGCCTATCTTGAGATTCTCTCCATTCTGTCGGGATGAGCTCCGTGGTTTCAGATCCTTAACCAGGTCCTGTGCATAGGACTCAGCCATAACATTGATGGCTCCAACCTCATCGACTCCGAGCATACCGAGCATCGTCGCCCTCTCCTTGATGCCCATCCCCTCGTATACAGTCTTGGCCTTGTTAATGGCCGATTGTCCTACCGTATCAGTGTTCCCGATGAGATCTCGGGCTGGGATGGTACCTCGGATCTCCCGCGGGTCTCCCTTCTCATCGAAGTCTAGGAAGGAGATAGGGACAACAGTGTCCTCTGAACCGAGGTGTGCCTCGCCCAAGTGATCAGGATCGCCTAGCTCTTTGCTTTCTAGGTCTGTGAGTGACAGAGTCATAGTCATATATAGACGGCTTAAACCTACTAGTTATACCCCCAGTGAAATAGTTGGGCATAGGAGGACCATGCAGTTGGCCAAGGGAATAGGTAGCGGTGCTAAGGGTACTGGCCCTCTCTGCAGGGGCACGCCTTGTGGGCGGTCCACAATTCCCAGGCATTGGCGATCTTCAGTCCACGTGCTCGACTATGGGCTACATACCTCCCTCCGGCACGCCATTCCTCATATGCTGCAGGGGTCTCGTGATCCATCTCTCACTATTCAGAGGGGTTAAACATAGGCGATGATGATCTCAGCCATTGCACTCGTTGCGAGCCCTACAACCACGGCCTCCATTAGTGTAACACGTTCACCCATGATCTTGGCGGCAACAGTGTAGGAGGCACCACTGAGGGCGATGGGGTGAGTTATTCCGAGACAGCGCCCGGCCACCCCACTCACCACTGTAGCGAGGACAGCCACAGTGGCGGCAGGAAGAACCTCATTTCCCCCTGTCATCTTCACCACAGCCACATTCCCTGCCACGTTACTGGCGACATGGGCTGCCAGACGTTTTGCTTTGGTCAGTAAATTCTGTGTCTTGGTTCGCAGCAGGTTCTCCACCTTCTGAAGACTCGCCTGGCTCTCGGGCAGTTGCTTCACGATCTGTACCGTTGACGCCATTGTTTAAGCACTGGGTATACAATGCGGTTAAATGTCTGCATCCCCTGTCGAGAGAGCTAGGAAGATCTTCCCAGTCTTTGTCTGCCAGGTGGCCGGGTTGGTACTCAGCATTATTCATCTCTCTATTGAGACATCTTAAACATGTCCGGGCTCACGCTATGTGAGAAGTACTATGATGTCTTCCGGAGGGAGTTGAAGGACTACAAGAAGAAGACACCAGATGAGCTCGCGCAGCTCTCCGGTGCTGAGCTGACAGAGGAGCTGACAGCTGTGAAGCTCTATCTAGGATTTTGCAAGGGACAGGTCTGCTTCCTCGAATACCTTATCATGGGCGGGAGTATTGTTGAGCAGCTCCTGCGAGCTAAAGGTTTCTACAAGGATCGGGAGTATCTGTTAGATGTGTTCCAGCAGTTGCAGACCGCCATGGCCTCACTGGACTCAGAGCTGAACAAGCCTCTGCGATACTGCAAGCTGGAAAAATGATGCGCTGCCGAACCCTCCAGCCCTTGGATGTGCATGTTGTCAGCGGGTATAGGGGCTGTAGGGCATGCCAAGCTGGTTCAGTGTCTCACCGTGGTCCCCACTGCTACTGTAGAGAGTCAGGATAGTCTTATAGCTGATTTGCTAGCGGCAGAGTAGGCTAATTCCAAGCGCCACGACAGCTAGGCCTGACACCACATGTAGAGCTACCACGGGAAGCAGTGTCATGTGGATGGGCTGCAGTGTCAGGGCGCCTGGAGCTGCCATGTCGACTGGCTGCAGAGTCAGAGTCGGAATGCCTGTATGGCTCAACTACGTGTAGGTGCATTGATGACAGTGTTGAAGTCGAAGTGGACACCACAGGAACTCCCCTCGACTATCATGTTGTTATAGCCCCTGACTTGGAGGTCCTCGATGTTCACGATCATGTTGCTTGGAATCAACCGTAGGTGTGGCAAAATAGCAACGTCAAGTTTGCGACGGGCCTTCTGCAACCCCTGCTGGAACTTAGCAATAAGACTACTGGGGTCTGCCACGATGATCATATACTCAACGAGACTGTTGAACATGGGCTGGACCTCTGCTCTGTGACACCATCTATGGAATGCCGCAGCTGGGTCTGTGCCGTAAGGAGGCAGTAGCACAGTGGTTCCAGGGACTGGTTGATCCGAACGATCTTTGCTGGTGTGAGGCCTGAGGTGGTGTGTGGGACAACGTACTTACACACATCTGGATCATCCTGCCGCAGGCCAGTGATGTGCATATTTTGCACCAGCTCTCCAGGGTCGGAGTCTGGATCGAACGAGAATGTCGCTGTCTTCCGACAGCCTACTCGTCGGGGGGGGGGGGGGCGGCGGATAGGGGAATCCTGAGTAGTTACGTCTCGTGTAAACGTACATAACCCCTATACCGCTGTTGTCACCACCATGCCACCGATAGTCTGGGTGAGCGCTGAACTCTCTCTGTAGTCTGCTGGCCGCTGAGACGCTATGACTGTTGAGCTGTGGGTCGAAGGCATTTGTATCAGGGAGGCTTGCACCCAGCTCATGGAGGATTCGTCGCACCATGAAGTACACGTGGAATCTGAGAGAGCTGGCGATGAGCACAGCTTCAGGAGTACCAGAATAGGAGTGAAGCAGGGTGGAACTTACTCCACATCCTGCCGTGGCACACCATACGGCAAAGCTCAGCCGCTGATTACAGTATGAGAGGTTTGGAGCAGCCATCCAAGTATGAGCTTGCTTCGCATCCTTGATGGTGATGGGGCGGTTGGTCAGCGGTCATAGGTTGACGGAGAAGCTGGTTCGGGACCATCCATTCACTGTGATCGAGAACGGTGTTAGCTCTGGTATATCATCCAGTAAGGCTTCTCAGGCCAGTCAAGGGTGTACCCAGGAGAGGCGGTTGGCTCGGATGACTGTCGTGATGTTCAGTGGGAAGGCCATCTATACTTGTGTTCTTAAAGCTACGGCAGCACACTATTTGTAGTCGTCTCGACTCCAGAGACCAGCGAGGCGACCTCGCCGTAACATCTCGTTTTTTAACTCATATGACGACTGATAGCTTTCCATAGGTTGCTGTTGGCACCTGGGAGATGCTCTATCACATCCCGGCCGACTTCTACTAGTGAGCTGCTGTGTGCACTGCCCGGAGGTTGATGTAGCACATCGGCGTGTATGTATGTTGTGCCCCGCTGGGGCACCTCGAAGAGGACCCATTCTACATGGTACTACATGGTACGGTCTCCCCTCTAGAGATGGTGAGAGTACATTCTCACCACCAGAGAGCAGCCTTCGGACAATCGGCATGGTTATGTGGCTTGTTTAAACCCCTCCTATAGCATGCTATGGAACCCATATTTGCTCACTCAACTGGTCTTGCTGACCTGGCAGATGTGTACACAGTTGATGCTGCCAAGGTAGAAGAGAGCGATGGCAAGTCATTCGCCCTACAGTACGAAGCAAGCTAAAATGCATCCTCCCTCCGCCCCATTGGTGGTGATGGGGTGGAGCTGCTTACAGACCTCAAGGATGTGACGAATGTGCGCCTGGGTCACAATATAGATGGCCACAAGATCGTGTTTCGGTACGATTTCCCGAAGAGGATGTACATCCTCAAGCTGTTGATTGAGCTCTCGGATACAGAGGTGGCAGACATCAACACCCTAAATAACGACCTCAGCTTTCATCTGGTCAAACCCTATTCGAGCGGTGCCCCGCTGATGGCCCATGATGGCCTGCTATTGACCCTGGCCAAAAACCTGCAGTTCATATTTGAGAAGAATGAAGTGTGGTACCGCGCTGGACTTGGGGGTGACTGGCAAACATGGTTTCCCCTATATAGGCCTCCCGCAGTCATTGCCATAGAGGTTACTCCCCTCTCCACTGTTGTGAAAAAGGATGGAACAGTTCGAAAGCTCTACAATCGGGGATCATCCTTCCTTACCTACATAGATGAAGGTGTCTCCCTCACGAGGGTGGGTCACCGGATCAGGGTTACAGGTGGAAAGCTCCTGCTGCGTCGTCCATTCGATGGACCAGAAGAAGCTGTTAACTTCCAGGAGGGCACCCTACGGGTAGATAGTGTGTCACATGTTTCCAAGGTCACGGGTGCTGTTAAACTGCTTCAGCGGGTCGGACTCATTGGCCCGCAAACGACTCATATAGTCCTAGAGCTACGTTTCTTAGCCGCAGTAGAGTGAAGCAGCTAGCCCCTGCCCCTAAGGGGATGAAGATCACTATCGATCCGGATGGAACAGGGCTCGATCTGGCACAGATATTTCTCGAGTGGTTCACTCTGTTCAGTTTAACTCTTCATATATAGCCATGCTTCTCATCATACTGCTCGTGCTGGCGTCTACAGCAGTGGCACAGGGCGCTGTGACTGCCATGATATTGGATGCCAAGTGGGCCAACTTCGGGATGACCCCCAGTACAATACTTGGGTCCACCCCTTGCGGAGAAACATTTACGACTGCTTTCACCCACGTAAAGAGATCGAGTCTGTCTGCCACTTCTATGGGGTGGAGAGGGTAGGCCGTGGTTGTCTGCTGGAGACCCCTGCTCAGCACTAGATTCTCTGCGTAACATGTGAACATGCCAGAGTCTGCCATGGTTCAAATGCTAATCACTTTAGCCTCCTGCCAGGTGAGCATTCTCAAGGTAGATGCCGATGCGACTCTGGCAGAGACTACGTGTTTGTCTGAGCCTACACAGAGTAGAGAGAGAGAGAGAGAGAGAGAGGCCGGCCCTGTGGTTGATGGCGATCAGTGGTGTATATCACTGTGGAGGCTTGTCTCTAAATGAGCGTTCAGCCCCTGGTAGTATTAGTGTTGGGATGATCCTACCTCCCTGGCAGCCGTTCGGGGATCCGTGGTGGCCCCCGTCTCAACAACCTATGCTCCAGGAATTGAGAGGGCGGTGGGGGCTCATTTGTCTAAATGGAAATCCAGTTGAGGGAGGTGGGGGCTCATTCGTCTAAATGGAAATCCAGTTGAGAGAGGTGATTAGGGAGGTGGTATTTTTCTACTACCGGCTATACTACTTGTGGTGGTATCTGTTACTGCTGATGTAAGGAGAGACGCGTAAACTTTAAGTTGATGACGTCACAAACAAAATGAAAATTTGAATAAGGCCCCTTATAAATTGCTTATGGGCCTAAGAATGCTAATCTGACACGACAGATGCCATGTTTTCCAAATATGATCCAAAATTGGTTACATTGATTTGGGACTATTTTGATTGATTTCGATATGGTTGAGTGATCACTCAATACTATGATTGATCAGTCAACTTCCATATATGGCATTATACATGCTTCTCGGCGCAAAAATTGCCGCCAAAACATGTGTCAGTGATAGCAAGATTAGTGTCTGTGCAGGCGTGAAACCAGCGAGATGTGTCTTTTCTTATTATTATTTTATGTGAGCGGTAGGGTTTCCCTTTAAGAGGAGCAGGCTAAGTTATAATGCCAAGTAGTTGAATATCAACGTTTTTTATTAAGTTGAATTAGTAGTGATAGTCCTAGGTGACGTAATTGATTCCTATGGAGGAGGCGTGAAATCTACAAGAGAACTGAGGTAATCGATCGGTCAATCATTTTCGCCTGATCTGCGATCACATTTCAATAAACACTCAGTTATCAAACACCCCTCCACGCCCTAGGGACAACTCACTTAGCTCACCTACCATCACGCCTGCCAGCCCCGGGTTCAAATCAGCCATGGGGACCCACTTATCCTCCCGAACCCGCCATTGAACCTTCTTCAGTAGTCATTCATCTGCTCATGGGTCTTCTAATCTTATGACCCATCGTCGAACGCTTCTACGATAATTTTCAGTCTATTCCGGGATCGCTTTCCACCCATAAAAACTGCAAACATAAAGATCCATCATCGAACATTCTCAATCACCATAGAGATGTGTCGAACCCATTCTTTATCTCTACTCATCAGTTATCAGAACACTGATGTAATATAGTTATCTTCCTCGAATTACATTTCGGGACTCGATTCTTAACAGCAGTCATCCGAGAATAGTCTTCAACGAATCACCTCTGGATCTCCATTTCGTTTAACGTAATTGTGCTTTAACGCCCACATTCGGCGTTGCTCATATCTGTTTCGCCAGTGACGTCACGCTCCTTATATTCCTGTGCCTGTGTTTATATCACACATAATAATTCGATTATTATTCCGGATTCGCACGACCTATTTCTGACCATCTTCTTCGACCGTCTCTCCAGGGTCAAGCAACTCAACTATGACGGACTACAGTCTTTACGTCTCTACGAAAGACATGCAGATTTTGGTATGCCATTACACCAACAAACACAAAACAAAATATACTATACATCTTAATTATTTAATTGGTATAGGTTAGTAATTACTTAATGGTATACTGACTACCACTTATAATGAAAGTCGGTGATGATTGAATCATTCCAGTAGTAAATTTTCATATTAATCTTCTATTCCTACGAAAATGGACATTTCTCAGACCCATGATAGAAGTTATTTCCAGCGGGTAAAATCAGTAAAGATTTGAGTTACACGATTTTATACAATTCGACTCAACGCGAATTAACGGAATCGATTCATTATTTAAACTGAATCATATCCTGTCGCTTATCGAGATAAGAAGGTAAAAAATTGTATGTTTAGTGTTGTTTATACGTTTCGGTTTCAAGCAGTTAATGGTTGGGATAACATTTTACTCCAGACATTAACTGATTATGACCAAACGTCTAATAACTTAATTGCTAAGCATGAAATTATTGTGCCAAATTATTCTATGGTAACGGCTGATTTATAAACCGAATTATAGTAGGTCTGATGCTTCAACTTTCGCTGAAATAGCATGCATCGTGAATTCGTTCAATCCTGATTCAAATTATCTGTGATATACCATTACTGTCCGTCCATCTCATTCATTTTATTCCGTTTTATCCAACTGTGCAATTGATGATATTTTTTATTGAAATGCTATACATATATTAAATATTTTTTAACAACTGATATTGGTATCTGTTTTCTTTGTCTAATTAACCCTCTCTGACGCATTTGCTGCCAACAATGATATCCAGTTAGTTTAAGTCCGTTCTTTGGAATTAATAATTTGAAACTTTGTCTGGTATATCCAATCCACATTCTTGCTTAACAACCAATTCATCGACCGTTGAGATGGGACCATAGAATTTAATCTCGACGAGTCGTTCAATGACTCATCCAAGTAGGAATTGACAGTCCGTCATCTTGACACCCTTTATGATTACATGATAATATTCGCACGTCATTCGATTTCCAAGTTCATCGAGATGGTCCAAATCATAGATTACGTCATAATATTCACACGTCATTCGATTTCCAAGTTCATCGAGATGGTCCAATCATAAATTATGTCATATTAACTTAACGTCAGTCGACGTCTGGTAAATCCTAGAATTGTCATTGGCGGCCATCCTGAGTCTCCGATAGATTTACACTTCAGATTGTTTTTTCTATTTCGTAACCCTGTATCTTCTTGGATATTGAGATCGCCATATAAGGTCATTCTGAGGTCAAGAAGTCATCATATTGGATCTTCGAAAGATGCTGTTACCATATTGAGTCAATTTGAAAAAGAGACCGCCATCTTGGGTCTCTTGATTCTGTCAATCCACCATCTTGAATTCATTTGAGTCATAATTGCATTGACTTAACTTCGGTTTAGTTAAGCAATTCGGATCAAATGAATTGATTAACGGTAGATTATCCCGATATTTAACCCCTAGACAACAACTTTCCAATTTGAATCGCTTAATTGAGCACTACAGGGAGGCTCGCTCCGTGACACTGACAACTCTGAGTCAATAGCAAAGAAACTAGTGTACATTTCCCAGCAATTTTTGGTGGACGATGTTGCTGTGTACGACAGTAACATCTTTCACCAAATTTGTTGATAAATGAACTCCAGAATGATCATCTGTTAATTTAACTTTGAAAATTCAAAATTCTGACATCAGAGCGGTGTCAATGACAACTATCCACTTCGTATAACACGTCAGGACGATACAGTGACACACGCAAACCTAATCGCATACTGTTGTCTAAGCTTAGTACACATTCATGCATTTTCCGGGCAACGGCAATGCGGCGACGATAACGCGGCAAAGGCAATGATAATGCTGCAACGACAATGCAGCAAAGGCAACGGCAATGCAGAGGGGACAACGCGGAAAAGGCAACGAGAATGCGGTGGCGACAACACGGCCAAGGCAATGGCAATGGAGAAACGACAATGCGGCAAAGGCAATGACAATGCATCAAAGGCAACTACAGCGGCAAGACAGGCTCATTTTTTTATTTTTGCAGTTGCCGGACAAATACTGTACAAGGAAACTCCTGAAAATGACGTCATTTTATGAAAACACATAGCGTATATGACAGATTCCAAATGCTTTCGGATAGCATTGCATTGGATCCCCTCACACTGTGGAGTCCAAGGAAATTAGGAAGCAGACAAGATGGCAAAGGTGGGTGCAGAAGAGAATCAGACAGAAAACATGGTTACCCATATAGAGATGAAGACTATCATCAAGTCACTCTATAGAACACCTCAATCGGAAGATGCCTACCATCATCTCTCGAGGCCAGAGCAAGTGACCATTTTTCGTCTCAGAACTGGACACAACAGACTAAACCAACACATGTACAGGCGGTTCCACCTTACGACATCCCCCGCTTGTCCTTGTGGAGAAGCAGAACAGACGACAGAGCACATACTCCAATGTTGCAGTAAGTATCAGCTGCTGAGAGACGAGATCTGCCCTTTGTCAACCTCTTTTCTTGAAAAGCTGTATGGGCTTATGGAAGAACTGCAGAAAACCACAGATTTCATCTTGAGAACGGCTCTCCAAGTGTGATACCAGCGATCGAAAAGAAGAAGACAGATTCATTTTTCTTTACCTTGCTAATTACACAGGAATTACTTGACAAAATAATCTATAAATTCAGATCAATAAATCAAAAAATTTAAGTGATAAATCTTACAATTTTTTAAAAGATCTTGTTTCCGATGTAATAAATGACGTTCAAATTCAAGTTTATTACCCTCGTTTACTAAGGCCAAGATGGTATTAAGAATTACAGTTATTTAATACAACGTAATGGAAGAGAGCATTTCTAACTATGCTCGCACATTCTTTCCCTAAGGTCACGCCCCCATTTAGATTATTTTGAACTACGCACGCACGCACACACACACACCAGCCTGAGTAACTCCCATACCAAATTTGATTTAATTCCATTCATGTTTTTCGGATTTGTGTTGCAATCAATTTGTTACACATGCATGTGCACACACACTCACTCACGCACGCACGCACGTACGCACGCACGCACGCACGCACGCACGCACGCACGCACGCACGCACGCACGCACGCACGCACGCACGCACGCACGCACGCACGCACGCACGCTCGCACGCACGCACGCACGCACACACACACACACACACGCACACCATTACGTGAACGCAAATCCCAGCTTTGACCTTGTTGCCACCATGGGGGCTGAGCCAAATGTAAATGGCCTATTCCACTCCGTAACCATGGATAACTTACATAACAAATTTGGTTGAATTCCATCCAATGGTTTCAGAGAAGTTGCATTACAATCAATTTCTTGACCTTATGACCCCATAACCCCTCCTCGGTGGGAGCGGAGCCAAATGTAAATGTTCTCTTGTTCTCCGCAATCATTGGTTTTTCAATCATGTACCAAAGTTGGTTGAATTCCATCCAACCGTTTCAGAGGAGTTGCATTACAATCAATTTCTTGATCTTTTGACCCCGGCTAGGTGGCGTAGCCAAATGTAAACACCACAATCATATGGGTAACCCATATACTAAATTTGGTTGAATTCCATCCACCGGTTTAGGAGGAGTTGAGTTACAATCAATTTTCACATGTGTTAAAATATGGCCTTTTGAGCCCTCCACTTCTCTCTCTGGATATGTCCAAATCTAAATGTTCTCATGCACGCTGCAATCATATGGGTAGCCCACATATATCATATATTTGATTGAATTCAGTACAACGGTTTCGAAGGAGTTGAGTTACAATCAATTCCTGCACACGGCCATGATGGCATAATCCCCACTTTCTTAAAAAAACCATAGGGATAATCAAAGAATACTGATATCATTATCCCCATATTCATCGAAGAAAAGTGGGAATTATGTCGTGCTGCCTGTGTGTGTTTGTCTGTCATGTGTGTGCGGCAATAAGTTGTATCGTAACTCATCCAAAATTGTTGGACAGAATTCACCTTGGTGTGTGTGTTACGCATATGCGTGAGGAATGCATGAAGACGTTTACACTAGGCTCCACCCCGAGGAGGAAGAGGAGGGGTTAAAATGTCAAATCGATTATAACGCAACTCCTCCAAAACCATTGGACAGAATTCAACCAAATTTAGTATGTGAGTTACTCATATGATTGCTGAGTGCAAGAGGTCATTTACATTTGGGTCCACCCGTAGGGTATTGGTGAGACATCAAAAGGTCAAATTTTAATGTGGAGAGGTTTATTGTAGCACATCTCTGAAACTGTTTGACAGAATTCAGCCAAATTTGGTATGTGAGATACCCATATCAGTGTGGCGTGCATGGGCACATTTACCTTTAGCCTGATTCTAAAAACATGGGAATGATTAAATGGTGATGATGAAATATTCGCATCGGCATGATGGGACCACCCATAGGGGCTTCCATCTACCTTGACAACGCTCACCTGGGAGGAGGCTAAAGTGATTAGCATGTGAACCACGGCAGACTCTGGAATGTTCACATGTTACGCAGAGAACCTGGTGCTGAGCATGGGTCTCAAGCAGACAACCACGGCCTACCCTCTCCAACCCATAGAAGTGGCAGACAGACTCGATCTCTTTACGTGGGTGAAAGCGGTCGTAAATGTTTCTCCGCAAGGGGTCGATCCAAGGATTGTACTGGGGGACATCCCGGAAGTGGGCACACTTGGCATCCAATATCATGGCAGTCTCAGCGCCCTGTGCCACTGCTGTAGACGCCAGCACGAGCAGTATGATAAGGATCATGGCTATATATGAAGAGTTAAACTGAACAGAGTGAACCCCTCGAGAAATATCTGTGCCAGATCGAGCCCGGTTCCTTCCGGATCGATAGTGATCTTCATCCCCTCAGGGGCAGGGGCTAGCTGCTTCACTCTGCCGCTGGCTAAGAAACGTAGCTCTAGGACTATATGAGTCGTTTGCGGGCTAGTGAGTCCGACTCGCTGAAGCAGTTTAACAACACCCTTGACTTTGGAGACATGTGACACACCACCTACCCGTAGGGTGCCATCCTGGAGGTGAACAGATTCTTCTGGTCCATCGAATAGACGATGCAGCAGGAGCTTTCCACCTGTAACCCCGATCCGGTGACCGACCCTCGTGAGGGAGACACCTTCACCTATGTAGGTGAGGAAGGGTGATCTCCGATTGTAGAGCTTTCGAACTGTCCCATCCTTTTTCACAACAGTGGAGAGGGGATTAACCTCTATGTCAATGACTGCAGGAGGCCTATATAGGGGTAACCATGTTTGCCAGTCACATTCAGGTCCAGCGCGGTACCACACTTCATTCTTCTCAAGTATGAACTGCAGGTTTTTTGCCAGGGTCAATAGCAGGCCATCATTGGCGGGGCACCGCTCGAATAGGGTTTGACCAGATGAAAGCCGAGGTCGTTATTTAGGGGGTTGATGTCTGCCACCTCTGTATCCGAGAGCTCAATCAATGGCTCGAGGATGTACTTCCTCTTCGGGAAATCGTACCGAAACACGATCTTGTGGCCATCTATGTTGCGGCCAAGGCACTCTTTCGTCACATCCTTGAGGTCTGTGAGCAGCTCCACCCCATCACTACCAATGGGGTGGAGGGAGAATGCCTTTGAGCTTGCTTCGTACTGTAGGGCGAATGACTTGCCATCGGTCTCTTCTACCTTGGCAGCATCAACTGCGTACATATCTGCCAGGTCAGCAAGACCAGTCGAGTGAGCAAACATGGGTTCCATAGCATGCTATAGGAGGGGTTTAAACAAGACATATAACCATGCCGATTGTCCGACTGCTGCTCTCCGGTGGTGAGAACATAATCTCACCCTCTCTAGAGGGGAGACGGGTGGTACAGTAACGTGTAGAATGGGTCCTCTTCGAGGTGCCCCAGCGGGGCACAATATACATACACGCCGATGTGTTACATCAACCTCCGGGCAGTGCACACAGCAGCTCACTAGTAGAAGTCGGCCGGGACGTGATAGAGTATCTCCCAGGTGCCAACAGAACCTATGGAAAGCTATCAGTCCTAGCCTATTCCCACCTGTAAATCACCTGTTTGACAGCCCCTCCATTAACATATATGCCAGCACGGATGAGATATCGGACGCCCATTTAGAGTTTACACTCTTATTACTCATTGACCTGACATGATATCATACCAGCATTATCTGACCTTGGCCGAGATGATGAAGAAAGAGGTTCGCCCCTTCATGACCCCCTGCACAGATAAAGGCCTTAAACGAACAGTGCACTGCAACAAGAAGGAGAGCGACTACAGCGGGAGAACTTGTATCAACAGAACACAAGCCTTACAAGGAGGTGAAGGAACAGTGAAAATGTTCGATACTGGCAGGCCCTCCTGGAGGAGAGTAAGCGGGACGCAGGAGTCTTGACAGACGACGATGAGCTAGATGTCTTCACAGACGAGGATGAGCCAGGTGGCTTCTCAGACGAGGATGAGCCAGATGGCATACAATGGAAAGAGGAGATGGCGCAGAAGGGTAAGACCAAGAAAACCATCCAGCAGTGGACCTACTATCTTGGTGATAAGGTGAAGTTCCAGATGTCACGTCTCAGAAAGCTACTGGCACCCGACATAGTGCTGGATGACCTCTGTCTAAGAGACGTCTGTCTCGAAACCAGCAAGCTGGCACAGTTCACCAGGCTCTCCAAAATGAACCCTTCTATGACTCATGAGCAGATTCTGCAGGTGATGCAGGTTTAATTTCCAGGTATACTATGGCAAAATCAGAGTGGTGGAAGCTCCAGAAATATACCCCTCCCTGACTCATGACGAGGGCGGTACAGTACATGGCTGGCGACTCCAGTAGATAGATACCATCAGACAGAATCTCGTCCGTGAGGCAGAAAAGTACAGCAGAATGCGCAGGCGATATAATACAGCCTACAACGTCCACGCGCATACAACCACTGCTGCGGGGGAGACTGGAGCCAATGGCGGGTGTGGCAGCTGTGGCCACTCTTGCTACATGGGTAGGGGCCATCGTCGCCATCCCGCTGGGTGGCGTGACACTAGCCGCCACTGTCTTGGCCACGGGCTTGGGGGTGGGGCAGTGGCAGATCACAAGGAGGCTGGAGAAGCATGCTAAGTACGTGGCACTGGCACAGAGAATGCTATGGACTATCGACTAGTCTGTCAGCAAAGCTCTCGAGGATGGCCAGGTCACCGATGACGAGTACCACCATACATATATTGAAGGGCCAAGCCCTGTACCGCACGGAGAAACCTAAGGTGCGACAGCAATACCTCAAAGGCTCCAGCTGGCGGGTTGATATGTTCACACCTGTAAATCACCTGTTTGACAGCCCCTCCATTAACATATATGCCAGCACGGATGGGATATCAGATGCTCATTTAGAGTTTACACTCTTATTACTCATTGACCTGACATGATATCATACCAGTATTATCTGACCTTGGCCGAGATGATGAAGAAAGATGTTCGCCCCTTCATGACCGCCGCACAGATAAAGGTCTTAAACGAACAGAGGCTCGCACTGCAACAAGAAGGAGAGCAACTACAGCGGGAGAACTTGTATCAACAGAACACAAGCCTTGCAAGGAGGCGAAGGAACAGTGAAAATGTCTGATACTGGCAGGCCCTCCTGGAGGAGAGTAAGCGGGACGCAAGAGTCTTGACAGACGACGATGAGCTAGATGTCTTCACAGACGAGGATGAGCCAGGTGGCTTCTCAGACGAGGATGAGCCAGATGTCATACAGTGGAAAGAGGAGATGGCACAGAAGTGTAAGACCAAGAAAACCACCCAGCGGCGGACTTACTAACTTGGTGATAAGGTGAAGTTCCAGATGTCACATCTCAGAAAGCTACTGGCACCCGACATAGTGCTGGATGACCTCTGTCTAAGAGACGTCTATCTCGAAACCAGCAAGCTGGCACGGTTCGCCATGCTCTCCAAAATGAACTCTTCTATGACTCATGAGCAGATTCTACAGACGATGCAGGTTTAATCTCCGAGTATACTATGGCAAAATCAGAGTGGCGGAAGAAACCAGAAATATACCCCTCCCTGACTCCTGACGAGGGCGGTACAGTACATGGCTGGCGACTCCAGCAGATAGATACCATCAGACAGAATCTCGTCCGTGAGGCAGAAAAGTACAGCAGAACGCGCAGGCGATATAAGACAGCCTACAACGTCCTCGCGCATACAACCACTGCTGCGGGGGAGATTGGAGCCAATAGCGGGTGTGGCAGCTGTGCTCACTCTTGCTACAGGTGTGAGGGCCATCGTCGCCATCCCGCTGGGTGGCGTGACACTAGCCGCCACTGTCTTGGCCACGGGCTTGGGGGTGGGGGCAGCGGCAGATCACAAGGAGGCTGGAGAAGCATGCTAAGTACGTGGCACTGGCACAGATTATGCTACGGGCTATCGACGAGTCTGTCAGCAAAGCTCTCGAGGATGACCAGGTCACCGATGACGAGTAACACCATATATTGAAGGGCCAAGCCCTGTACTGCACGGAGAAACCTAAAGTGCGACAGCAATACCTCAAAGGCTCCAGCTGGTGGGTTGATATGGAGGAGTTAAAAAACGAGATGTTGCGCCGAGGTCGCCTCGCTGGTCTCTGGAGTCGAGATGACTACAAATAGTTGCCTGTACAGTAGCTTTAAGAACACCAATATAGATGGCCTTCCCACTGAACCTCACGACAGTCATCCGGAGCCAGCCGCCCCTCCTGGGTACACCCTTGACTGGCCTGAGAGGTCTACTGGATGATATACCAGAGTCAGCACCGTCCTCCATGACAGTGGATGGACGGTCCTGAACAAGCTTCTTCGTCAACCCACGACCGCTGACCAACCTCCCCATCACCATCAAGGATGCGAAGCAAGCTCATACTTGGATGGCTGCTCCAAGCCTCTCATACTGGAATCAACAGCTGAACTTTGCCGTGTGGTGTGCCACGGCAGGATGTGGAGTAAGTGCCACCCTGCTTCACTCCTATTCTGATACTCCTAAAGCTGTGTTCATCGCCAGCTGTCTCAGATTCCACGTGTTTTTCACGGTGCGACAAATCCTCCATGAGCTGGGTGCAAGCCTCCCTGATACAAATGCCTTCGACCGACAGCTCAACAGTCATAGCGTCTCAGCGGCCAGCAGACTACAGAGAGAGTTCAGCAGCTCTCACCCAGATTATCAGTGGCATGGTGGTGACAACAGCGGTCTAGGGGTTATGTACAGTGACCCGACACGTGACTACTCAGGATTCCCCTATCGAACCCTCTGATGAGAAGGCCGTCGGAAGACAGCGACATTCTCGTTCGATCCAGACTCCTACCCTGGAGCACTGGTGCAAAATATGCACATCACTGGCTTGCGGCAGGACTATCCAGATGTGTGGAAGTACTTTGTCCCACACACCACCTCAGGCCTCACACTGGCACAGACCCAGCTGCGGCATTCCATAGATGGTGTCAGCAGAGCAGAGGTCCAGGCCATGTTCATCAGTCTCGTTGAGGATATGATCTTCGTGGCAGACCCCAGTAGTCTTATTGCTAAGTTCCAGCAGGGGTTGCAGAAGACTTTGCTATTTCGCCACACCTATGGTTGATTCCGAGCAACATGATCGTGAACATCGAGGACCAGGGGATATAACAACATGATAGTCGAGGGGAGTTCCCCCGGTGTCCACTTCGGCTTCAACACTGCCATCAACGCACCTATGCGTAGTACGAGCCATACAGTCGTTCCGATCCTGACACTGCAGCCAGTCGACATGGCAGCTCGAGGCATCCCGACACGGCAGCGAGTCGACACGACACCGCTTCCCATGGTAGCTCTATGTGTGGTGTCAGGCCTAGCTATCGTGGCACTTGGTATCAGCCTACTCCACCGCTAGCAAATCAGCTATAAGACTATCCTGACTTTCTACAGTAGCAGTGGGGACCACGGTGAGACACTGAACCAGCTTGGCATGCCATACAGCCCCTATACCCGCTGCCAACATGCACATCCAAGGGCTGGAGGGTTCGGCAGCGCATCCTTTTTCCAGCTTGTAGTATCGCAGAGCCTTGTTCAGCTCTGAGTCCGGTGAGGCTATGGCGGTCTGCAACTGCTGGAACACATCTGACAGATACTCTCGATCCTTGTAGAAACCTTTAGCTTGCAGGAGCTGCTCGACGATACTCCCGCCCATGATAAGGTATTCGATGAAGCAGATCTGTCCCTTGCCAAACCCTAGATAGAGCTTCACAGCTGTCAGCTCCTCTGTCAGCTCAGCACCGGAGAGTTGCACGAGCTCATCTGGTGTCTTCTTCTTGTAGTCCTTCAACTCCCTCCGGAAGACATCATAGTACTTCTTGCATAGCATGAGCCCCGACATGTTTAAGATGTCTCAATAGAGAGATGAATATTCCTGAGTACCAACCCGGCCAGCTGGCAGATGCAGACTGGGAAGATATTATTAGCTCTCTCGACAGGGGACACAGACATTTAACCGCATTGTATACTCAGTGCTTAAGCAATGACGTCAATGGTACAGATCGTGAAGCAACTGCCCGAGAGCCAGGCGAGTCTTCAGAAGGTTGAGGACCTGCTGCGAACCAAGACACAGAAGTTAATGACCAAAGCAAAACCTCTGGCAGTCCATGTCGCCAGTAACGTGGTGGCGAATGTGGCCGTGGTGAAGATGGCAGGGGAAAGTGAGGTTCTTCCTGCCGCCACTGCAGCTGTCCTCGCTACAGTGGTAAGTGGGGTGGCCGGGCACTGTCTACATCCTACACTGCTGCCACCAAAATCATGGGTGAACGTGTTACACTAATGGAGGCCGCGGTTCTAGGGCTAGCAACGAGTGCAATGGCCGAGATCATCGTCGCCTCCATTTAGCCACTCTGAATAGTGATAGATGGATCTCGATGCCCCTGCAGCAT